>CM074186.1:20881244-21424418 GCA_037179385.1 Holothuria scabra | reverse complement strand
GGAAAATTGGTACACTACCTTACAGTAGAGCTATTATTCTTGTTGAACAGTATATTTTCAGAATTTCAGTACGTGCTATTTTTACAGTGGGTACTGTAGTGAACTGTTAATTTGAGCAATTTTTAGCTTTTACCTCACAATTACAACTTGTACCTTACTGTAGCTACTGTACAGTCTGTTTGTGATACAGTATAGAACTGTGTAGGTTTCAGAGCACTGAAAACTGCAATTGCTGATTAGGCCTATCAGACAAAAAAAATCAAATGTGTGAAGAGCACATTGAACATTCTGGACTGTCTTGACAGTTTTGGATGTTCTTGTACAGTATTTGTTTTCATGGCTAGAACACCATGCAAGATGTATTGGAAATCCCTTTCAGCATGGAATAATACTGTACATACTGTACAAAAATAGCAACAACAGCAATTGAGTATTGTGATTACTGTAGGAGAGGTTTCATTGCGCATTTGTGTGTACTGTACTGTATGTATAATATCATTTTTGCAAATTTGAATTTAAAATTTTTCTACAGTAGGTAACCACCAAAAATTCAGTACCGTCATGGACTTTTGGTTGCTACTGTACCTACGGTAGCAATATTTCCAGCAAGAACTACATACAGTACTGAATGTTCCTAAAATTCTTAAATTTTAAACTCAGTTACACACACAGTTATAGTTAGGTTGGATTTTCTATATCTTGGGCCTAAATATTTTTGTTTTCTGGGGAAATGGGGTGAAAAAATTGACCCTTTGGTAATAACAGATTTAAAAAAAAAAAAAGCCATTGAATCCAAAATACTGTACGCAATTGCGCCTCAAAAAATGTGATCGAGCATTAGTCCAATCCCTACATTAAAGTACTGTAACATGCATGATGCACCCATGAGTCCCTTGCATGGCACACCATTTGTGGATTCAGACTTGCCTTAGAAGAAAAATGTAACGCACCACTGGCAGATTTTGACTTACAACTACTGTAAATGTCGCACATCCATAAGAAGCACAGACTTTTGGAAACTTGTGCATTAATTTTAATTTTGTTTCATGAAACCTTTTTTTAAAAATATTTAGTAATTATGTAAATGTTGTGTATACTGTACTTAATTTACAGTAAGCCTTCATATAACATGTACAGTATATTTGGGTCATTCCATGCCAATTCAGCAATTGGTCCCCAGGTGACCATCTCAAACCACCACATTCAAGGGCCCATATCTTCACAACCAAACAAGATGCAGTACAACTGTGGGGCAAAGTAGCAGTACATCTTTAATACCCCAAAATGCACAGGTACGTATAGATGAACTGGCAATTGAAATACTACTTACAGTAGTAGAACTTTATGGTATATGAAATGTAACAATTTACACTGTACGTTTATTAATCAATCCATCAATTTTCAATATTTCTTTTACAGTACTACTTGGACTTGGTAAGATCTCATTGGGCATGGTATGGGTCCTGATATGAGGGTTGGTGAAACATTGTTTCCAATAAAAAAGATATGGTTCTGGGTTCCAAGTGTTCATATAACATGGTAGTACTGTATTTTGTTCCTTCAAATGACTAAAGAAAACTAGCCAGTAGTGGATAGTTTGAACTGCTTTCAAATCTGTCAACAATGGGAGAACCGGCTTTGTACAGGTCAATTCCCAATACTGTACATACTGTAATGTGACATCATGAATTGGAGAGGAGTGATCTAGTCGAGAGTTAACACCTACTGTAATAGGAGGAGAAGATATTTTGCATAACATTTGATGTGAGGATTTTTGTTTAAGACAACTTAAAGTTTGTTTGATTTCATCAGAGAAAGATGAAGGAATGTTCTCGAGTGATTTGAAGAGTTAAATGTACTGTAGTTACGTGTAGTTAGTTACAGTTGATGGGGTTTCACGACACACCAATACAAATGTGTTATATAGTATCATCAAGTTAGACATAGTAACAATGTTGGGGTAAAACTACATAAAAAGAAAAGGTAAAAAAGAACGGGTGGTCAATTCCTACTAAAAGGATAGCAAGGCAGGAGTCATGTCAGAAATTTCTCCCTTTCCTCCAGAAAGCCAAGAATATGGGAGGAATCGGTTTATTCAAACAATGTTTTAAGGTCTGGTGCGGTGTAGTATTTCTGGCAAATATGGGAGTATTCATAACAGTCAAAGAGAATGTGACTGGCGGTGAGAGCACAGTCACAGGGTATACAATACGGTCTTTCATCTCCGTGAAGTAAAAAGGCATGGGTAAGGTACTGTAAGTGTGACCGATGAGGGCCCTAGTAAGGACTAAATCATCCCTGCGTTTACTGGGTTTTTTTTGTGAAGTACTGCGTTGGTGTTAGGCGATGTGACCTACCTTCTCCTTTTTATATAGGCCTATACCACATTCAGTATAGGGCTCGGATTACCTGTGTTGCAGGGGTTTTCCGTCCTCGCTACTTTCAGCCCCTCAAAAACGGTGTTTTCTGCCTCTTTCATTTTTAGCAGAAAACATCTTTTTGGGAGGCAGAAAGTACTCTAATGGATTGGAATGTGATATCAGTGGTACTTTTGTCAAATGAAGATTTCATCAACTTTTCCTTAAAGTTTCAAGCTTCATTGATGTCTTCTACTATTCAATGCGACACCTGTTACTGCCATGTTGACGTCTTTCCAAGCAACATTCTCACTGTAGACTTCAGTATACTGTATAGTGGTGGGCCTATGAATGGCGGTCGTAATTTTTGCAAAGCTAATATACACAATGAGATAAATCCAAATCCTTTCCTGTTTCCATTTTCAAAATGTGATGTTACTGATGGATAAATTGCCACCGATAGTTCCTATACCTTGATCCAGAAATACTGTAAGTGAGAGAAAGCTTAACTTGAGTCAAAATTTTTATTGATGTTAGTCATAAATAGCCCCCGATAGTGGCGTGTTTGCCATATGCTCAGTGTGCCGCTATTTTCTCTGACTTTGTACAGTTACGTACAGATACCTACGTAGCAAGCTAGTCCTTGCCGCCTATCAATAGGGAACTATGGACGTAGTTAGGCAACTGAACCTGCTCTGTCGGAGCGGCGTTTTTTAGTCTGTCATACAGTACAGTGCAAAACTTGTTTCACTTGTTGACTTAACCTGCCTAAGAAAGACGGAAAGTTTGGTCAAGTCACTAACAAAGCAAAATAACCAAATAACATAGGTTGTGCCCTCAGCACACCATACGTAACTTACTGCATTGTATGGAGTAGTACTTCAGGGCAGTGTACACCATAGCAAGGTAATTTTCATTGTTTTGGTGGAGTATGTTTTCAGTTGTGAAATATACACGAAACGGTAGGATGTAATTAGAAAAATCTTTAAGACTGATCATATTATTGTATGCACCTACCTGAAATGAATTCATTATCGTGAAAAATAAAATGCTGGATGGGTTCAAAACAGTTAGGTTTGTTAAAGTATTGTTATTACGGTGATAGCGAGAGATTTGTGACAGTGAGCCAACTTCTGGGTCCCGCCAACTTCGGGGTCTTTAGTATACAAATTCATACTTACCTACAGGTATACGGTATTCAGTGCTGTGAACAATTGTTCACACATTCAGCATAAGCCTACCTATAGACAAGTGGAGTACTGTACTTGTACATAAAAATATACGAGTCTGTGACTAGACTTGCCGTTTAGAAAAAAGGTCATACAATTCATTCTTTTCGTTGAGGATACTGAAAACGTTATACAGTAGGCCTAGGTCTATCCACAAATTTCATTGTCTTGTACTTGGATTTGAAATTTGAAGTTAACAGTTATTTTTAACACACGTATTGTAATTCAAACATTACTTTCTGCCCTAAGATTTTTGGGGGCAGAAAGTAACGGGCGGAAATTACCAATGGCAGAAACTAGAAACGGACCCCTGTAGCAGGCAGTTACAGTTAGTTTAGGTTATACCCGGTCTCCCCCGAAGCAAGTTCTGTCTGGAGTTCTCCAGGGGTCTGTCCTAGGACCGATTCTCTTCTTGGTTCATATCAATGATATCGTCGATGGTGTTTCTTCCAAGGTTCGCCTTTTTGCAGATGATTGTGTCTGTTACTGTATTATTGAGTCCGATGAGGATTGTCATAAACTTCAGAATGATATCAAGCAGTTGGGGCTGTGGGCTTCCACGTGGGGAATGAGATTCCAGCCCACTAAGTGTAGCGTTATTACTTTTGCTCGGAAAAAAAGTCCCATACTTTTTAGGTATGTTCTAAATAGGATTGAGCTCCCGAGGGTAGATAGTATAGTTCAGTATCTCGGAATAACCATCACTAAAGATCTGAACTGGGAGAAGCATATTCAAAACATCTGTAACAGGGGAAATAAGATTCTTGGTATTTTGTATAGAAATCTATCTTCCTGCCATGGTGATGTCAAGTTAATGGCTTACAGTATAAAGAAATCCTTCGGCCTGTGCTGGAGTATGCCAGTAGTGTTTGGGACCCCCACCAGGTTTACCTGCTCGACAAGCTTGAGAGTATACAAAAACGGTCTGCTAGATTCATTGCCTCTGACTATTCAAGGGAGCCAGGATCAATGATCAGGCTCCTTAAGGAACTAAACCTTCTGCCCTTAACTGAAAGGCGGAGGAAAAGTAGATTGATCCTTTTTTCCAAAGGTACAGTATGTTTTGCCTGGCTCAATTACCTGTAGATTGTCTCCAGCGGCCTACTCGTAGAACCCGTTTAATGCATGACCTTCATGTCTGTCTCCCACATACTAGTACTAACTGTTATAAATTTAGCTTCCTGCCCCCAACCATTAAGGATTGGAATCATCTCCCCCTGAATGTAATGAGGGTTGCCTCTGTCCATAAGGGCCCTATTACTGTACCTACAGTATATTACTGGGCATATTTAGCCTCTCGACGCATGCGTGGTGAAAGAATGTCCTTTGGATGTGTCACCTTTATTGAAGAAGAAGAAGTTTCCACCCTGGCTAATTTCCGCCACTCAAAAACGCCAGGTGTTTTCCTCCCCTTTTATTTTTAGCAGAAAACATCTTTTTGGGAAGCAAAAAGTAATGAAATGGAATATGATTTCAGTGGTACTTTTGTCAAATGAAGATTCCATCAACTTTTCCTGAAAGTTTCAAACTTCATTGATGTCTTTCACTATTCAATGCAACGCCCATTACTGCCATGTTGACATCTCTCCAAGGAACATCCTCTCTGTAGACTTCAGTATACTATACTTAGGCCTACTGACGTACAGGTAGGCCTATACAGTATTCAGTGCTGTGAACAATTGTTCACACAATCAGTGTTAGCCTACCTACAGTTTAGACAAGCGGACTACTTATATGTAAAAAAATATGAGTCTGTGACTAGACTTGCCGTTTAGAAAAAAAGGTCATAAAATTCATTCTTTTCGATGAGGATACTGAAAAATTTTTAGGTCTATCTACAAATTTCATTGTTTTCTTGTATTTGGATTTGAAATTTGAAGTTAATAATTATCTTTAAAACATGTAAGTTCAAACATTACTTTCCGCCCTAAGATTTTTAGGGGCGGAAAGTAATGGACGGAAAATAGCAAGGACGGAAACAAATGGACCCTGTTGCAGGCTAGGCCCAAGTGTCAGTGACTGGATAAGTGGATGGGTTAATCAGGCCTAGCCTAGTTGCTTCTTTTAACTATTTTAGGGTTTGGACTTCATGGCATCTTTTGGGACCATACCCCTCCTTTGCCCTTAGTACGCTTAGTTTAGGTCAAGGGTTGTTTAACGTTAGGCTACAAATTACAATACAAATTTGCCTAGGTAACCGAGCCAGGCTTAGGCTACACTAACGTTCAGTCTAACGTTCCAGTCAATACGTTAGGCTATTGTAAAGTACCAGTTCTGCTATTTGATAAATAACAAAGGGTAGTTTAAAATTAAACTTCAAAAATGACAAAGATTTCTTACCTGAACGTATTTCAAACCGTACGCTCTTCTTTCACCGACGATCTTAACTTCTCCATAGCTTCCCTCCTTTGACTCCACGGAAACAATCTCAAAATTTGCGATTGCTTGTTGAGTTTGAATCGAATTTCGAGATTCGCTTTGCTTGTTTATGAGTGTAACGGTAATTCCCAGGCATGCGTTATGCATAAACGTAAAGTCCGTACTGTACTAGTACTGCAATGCTTGCACATGCATCGGAGAAGATTAGTTGTTTCATTGTGCGACTTAATTCATCATTCATACGGACCAATCAGGTTCTTTGAAATGCTGGGAAAAACCAACAAAAGGTTCGACCATTTTCATCCATTTCACCAATGTGCGTTAAACCATGGTTTTGGAAAAATCTACATGTGTTTCAACTGGAAATCACAGTGGCGACTGGCGACTTTGGCGGAACCACTGGCAGAGGGTGCACGCAGGAGGCGATTTGGAGAAGGAAAGTTTCCAGTCGTACGCCGACGTGCCCCCACTTTATTGCCCAAGTATGAAATTTGAAGTTAAAGCAATATGGGCCTTTTGAAAGCGTGTTTGAGACAAAATCTCCAACATCCAGCTCGGAAAGCGAAGGCGGCAATCTGTTCCAGATGTGATGTGGATGAGGAGGGGGGGTTGGGGCATTTTCGCAAAGGTAATACAAAAAATTTGGAATTAATGACAAAAAGCACTCTATTAGTTACCGGTGTCACATGATGATCTGTGTACGTTACATATGGCAAATTTCCTATTCTGTCATTGCAAGAGTTCGGAGAAGTTGACCCACTGGCACCTGAAGGCATGAGAAAACATTACCGCATTACATCAGGAATTGCAATTTGTTGCGCGCGAGGAGTGCGGAAAATTTTGTTTTTACTTAAAGAAATAATGACAAATATGGACCTTATATTGAAAAGAATTTGGAATTTCATAAAAGCATAGTTGGGAAGCCACAGTGGCGGAGGAAAAGAATTCAGTTAGAGGGGGTGAGAATGACCTGTAGGGGCGTTTCAAAGTTTGTAGGGCAAGAAGATTTAGTCAGAGTGGAGGGGAGGGGTAGGCTGTAGGGGCGCTTTTATGTAGGTCGATAGGCCTACATATGTCTCAATACGGTAAAACTAGTAAAAAGGGCGCTGATAGGCAATTTGAGCCCGTCAAGGACAGTGGCGTAGCTACTTGGGGGGGGGGGGCAGGGGGAAGTTGCCCCCGGAAAATAATTTGGGGAAATTTCATTAATTTTCTTATTCTAACAAAAATTTTTCAAAACTTTTGTTAGAATAAGAAATTGTGAGACATTTCTCATGCATAATTCGTTTAATCTTCATCTTCACAAAATAGCCCATTACATTCAAATTTTAAAGCTAGACTGGACAATAACACAAAATATAATGACCGTCTTCATACTAGAATGTAAAAGAGGGGGGTAGAAACATGGGTAGAGGCAAGGGGGAACTTGTCCTCCCCGTGGAAAATAACAAATCTAAAAAAAAAACGAAGAAAACATAAAGAAAAAGACAAAAAAAAAAATTAAATCAACATTTCTTAACAGTTCACCCGGTGTTTTCCCTCAGTATTTAATGCGGCAAATAGGCTTTAGCAATGCCATTCTTCGCTTGTCTGCGTAGCAGACTGTAGGGCATATTCGTTGTCAGTCATCAGGTTACTCCTTCGAAGGGCCCCTGGAGACGATTTCGCCCGCTCTGACCGAAATTCCCGCCACTGAGAAGAGGCATGGACGTACTCCCTCGGATGGGGGAGGCAAGTCGGATTCTTCGCTTGCCTGCGGAGCAGACTGTAGGGCATATTTCTTGTCAGTCATCAAGGTTTGTGAAACCTCAAAGGGGAAATGAACAAACCGAGTCGGCTCCGCTGGGTAATTATCCGCCGGATACATGTATTTTGCCCGAACGACTTTCTAAGCGGGCGGCGACACGATCATAAAGAAAATTTTGAAATAATCATGAGCAAGCAGACAACCGAAAATGGCATTTCCCAGCCTTGGAAAGCGGCTAAGCAACCGTTATTTTCAGCTTTCTTTTGGAATAAAATTTTCACTTCATTGAAAATGATGAGTAAATTTCAAAATGATTAGAAAACTGGCAAGTGAGTACACTTATTACCATTTGCTGAACGTAAAGTTAGCTAATCATACGCATTCTGCAATCTTTTTGATTTGCCATGTTGCTTTTATTATACCTGGCAAAATTTCGATAGAATTCAGGCCAGCCAGGCAGCCTGGGAGCTATCTGTGTAATTAAAATCATGCTGGATTTTTTACTACCCAAAATGCTACCTTAAATTTTCCGGACCCTTGTTGAAATTCGGGTCATGCGGATTTTGGCAGTGGAGCAGTCTTTCTCTGACTTGTATACATATAATCAGTGGCGCAACAACAGGTGGGTGTAGGGGGGTGCAGAAGACTCAACTTGCGCCCCATGGGGAAGAATTCCCCGTGTTTGATGTCATTCTACGCCCAATTTGTCGAAGGGGCTAATGCTCCTCGTTATTTTTTCCTCCACTTTCTCTCAAATATCTGACATCTCCTATTTTGGCCACAAAATTTCTCTCCAAGCAAACCTATATTTTGCGTCCCCTGAAAATGTAGGGGGTGCAACTGCCCCTCCCTGACCCCCACCCCCTTGTGACGCCACTGCATATAACAATAACATCAAAAAGTTAAGAATTGTAAAAACACAGTGTACACGTAAAAACGGTCAACTGACCACTGGCAGGATGCAAGGCATGTTGATGCAGTATTTTTGGACAAATGAAAATGTCAATGAAACACAGGGAGGCTCTTTGGCTTGGTCATGCGTTACAAAATTAGTACAGGGTCGGCAAAATCGTATGAAATTCACGGAGTTGGTGAATTTGATTAAAACTTTTCTGATGTCGTTGGAGACTCTCAATCGGCCAGTCTTGAATAAAATTTGTCCAACAACAATCATAATTTTCAGTTGCAATGCAATATGGCTAATCGAAAGTGAAGATTCTCAAATAATCCCCAAACGTTCAAATTTCCCCTAAAAAGTTTGCAGAATCCAAAATTTTCTGCTATATGAGTTCCATATTTTCAGTTAGTCGTTTAAGAAGACAAAAAATTCGGCGCTCCGTTTTCACGCCACCATACCCAACCTGTACAAGTTGTGGATAGCGGGGTTTTTAGAGATTTTGTAGGCCTATATGGTGTTTTCTAAAACTCATATTCGAATGATTTTAATGCCTGTCCCGAATATATCTTTTAGTTTTACTATACATTACTGGCATACGGTGATATTCTACCAGCGACTCTGGGAGTAAGAGAAATTTGTGTGAGTGATTAAGGCCGTGAATGAGAGGGTCTCTGAGAAAAGAAAACCGTACTCAAAGTAGGCGCACATCCAGAAATTCAAAAGGGGGACTAGTAACTTAAGGGGAAGCAGGGAGGTGAGGTGCTAATTTTCCTATGTTTTATTATTGATCTGGCAAAAATGGTAGGGCTGAGGCCATAACAGCCCCCCCCCCCTCCCTGGATCTGCACTTGCAAACGTATCATGGTCTTTTCTAGGCTTTCTTGAACGTCGGATTATTTACGACGATTGTACTTACTAAGTGACTTATCCGGGGGTCTAACTTTATGCCGAATGGTGTCTGAGTTTCTTGTTAGTGTTTCAGTTTTCCAAGGAAAGAAGGAAGGGGAAAGAGCCAATTGCCCTTTCCATAACACTAGCAATCAGAAAATTTCCACTTGTCTCGGGCGTCTGTATAGCCCAGAAAGTTTCCACACAAGTACCGGGCCCCTTTGTTCAAACTAGGTGCGCACCACACATCTCATTTTATGGAAACGATTGAAGCGCTAGTCTATAACACTACTTCACCCAAGAAGGAAACAAATGTGTCGTTTGGTACCATAGCCTATGGTCAGACTACTTTATTTATGCCACAAGACCACAGATGTGTCTCAAAAAGAACCTCCTGGCTAATTATGATTATCACCCCCACTTATTAGATGGTCCATTCTGTTGAATGACTTGAGTAGATACTTTTTTAACCCTTTACCGTTGTGCTCCGATCGGGGCATATTTGCGCGCCTCGTGAGTGGGCGGAAAAGCGGACGTAGCCCGCCCCGTATCGGCTTCCGTAGGCCATTGACCACGTGACGTTAAGCTATTGTCTCTCTCGTTGTTGTGGCCGAATTTTCGGAAAGCTACTCGCAGTTTCGAGCTCTGCGTGAAACAGTAAAGACGGGTGACAGCCGAGCTCTCCGCATGGGTCCAAAAGGATCCAAACAACGGTAAAGGGTTAAAGGTCCTACAACCACATTATTTCAGAACAATGTTTTTGTTGCTATTTCTTAACTTATTTCAGGGGTAACAGCTCAATGCATTGCCCTCGTTTCGGATAGTTCTAATTGTTTTAATGTTCAAAACATCTCTAGAGGTTGTAAATATAAAACAACAGCTGTCTACTCCCATAAAAATACATGAAGCTGCCAATACGGTCCAAACAAGGTCATGGGTACTTTTTGATTTTGACATGTCACTTATTCGCCGACGTAAAGGATGGACCCCTTTTAAAGGTCAAGAGCAGCATACCCCAAACTTGTTTTGAAGGAAAAAGCTAAATATTACATTTTGTCAAAATTGTTCTTCTAAGTAAATTTCATCATATTTTATCACTGTTGCTATTCAAAATAAACCAAACAGTTATTTGTAGTAAATGTTACACATGAAGAGAAAAGTTGTTGTCACATGACCCTCAGCCAATCATAAAACAGGACAATCTACAGCTGGGATGGCCGTTCGTGTATTTCAAGCCAAAAATGTAATTGGTTCCAAAATAACCTCTCTTAGACCTATTGGTAATATCTTTCTGTGTGATATCCTGAGTGTTTATTGTGCACCCCTGCCCCTCCTATCAACCATAATCCTAAATTCTATGACCATGGCCCTGGTCCATACCCATTGGCCTGTAGAACTAGTGTTCGCGTTTCCGTAGTGCGGTTTCTGTGCGATCTTTTGGATACACTGAATAATTGAAAAAAACGCTTCAGGTGCCTCTCCAGCCAGCGATGATATAAGTACAAATTAGATGATGTATTACAGATACAGAAGAAACAGACTAAAAGATGCAATTTCTTCCGACGGAAATCAATGTGAATTGAAGTTACAATACACCGACACAACTTTAGCTTGCTGTAAGGTCATTTCAAAGCTACCGTATTAATTTTCTTTCACTAGGTTTAACACTGTATTCACATCCGGTTTTATTTTAGTTCTTACTGCGCGGAAAGTTAAAAGGCAATAACTACGGTACCTTTTAATAGACATGCATAATATCTAAGGTTTTTTTTTTCAAAATTAAGCCAAAGTAGGCCTATACGTACGCGCCTTTCATGAGATGCTGTTTCGTATTGTACGAATTTAATATTTTTATTTATTCATATTCATGTTTTTATTTATAGGCCTATCTGAGTTCTGATTTATTGCTGACATAGTACGGTATAAAGCCTGTGTACATATGGGCCACTTTAGTGATTAGCTCCCCACCGCCACTTCAAAATTCACCCCGTGGCCCCTGTAAAGGGGACAAAAATAAATGTGGAGCCAGAGTTGTATCAAAGATGGGGCAGATGAATATGGTAAACCTGTTGGTTCGATGACAGGTAGACACTTCCTAGGAGAAGAATGGAAGGTTTTAATTGGGAACGTCACCCATTGGCACTCAGGTTATAAACCGGGATCCAACTAAGAAATATCCGATATTATTTGATAGTTAAAGTTAAGAATTAATCTCTTCCTCCATACATATAATTGTGAAATAGCCTTTAATCGATCCAACTCCCCCCATGTTTTATACAAAGCGGTGTCCGAGAAATTTAAAGGCTTAAATAACGAAAATATTACGTTCCTTGCCAAATAAAATAGGCAACGTATGAGTATGACGCGATATGTGGCAAACAGGGATAACTTGGGAAGCACGAATGCTTTCGAAGTGTACAAAATCATCGTATAGTCAACATAATTTTTTCATTAAAAAATAAAACAGACCAAAATCGGGACGGTCGGACAGATTATATTCCCAACCTCCCCTCTTACCCTTGCCGAAGCATTTCTTTGTTAGAACACAAATATAGGATATATGATTAAAGTTAAGTTGCCAGTAAACACAGACAGGCGGGATGATGTGTAGTGCCTAAAAATTTTATCCCCTCTCATTGGTACTGGTAGTGCTCATTTTATCTAGTAGTTAGTTAATGATTTGTTTTTCACACTTTTTATTACCCGTAGTTCTATATCAAATCTCAGACGAACTCAAAATAACGACTGATTCCAGAAATTCTACTAACAGGCCTGTGAAGTGAGAATGCCCCTTTTCTGACAAGTTGGCGATTTTTAACATTTTCGACGATACGTCGCTCTGCCTAGCTAATGAGGGAGTGTCCGTATGAGAGGGTGGGGTCGACCGCTCCTGGTAGAACAAAAGTACCTGCCTGCAACTTTTTAGTACTTTAGTTTTAAAGCCTGCTTTAACATGCCCTAACTGGCAGATCATTCTCGCCCCCTCTCGGATCAAAATCCGCATCTTCGCCATTTCGCTACGCACGTGAACAAAATTTGGCGCTAATTCGCTTAGATAGTCATTTTTCTTCCAGAAAATCCTCTTCCCCCCAACTGCAATATTCCCAAGTGCACAAGTGAGGCTATTTCATGTATTGGGAGACATTTTCACGAGGGACCTGACGACAGGCGAGTTACCAAAAACTCTGATAAGGGGGAGGGTCATCGTTGAAGGGTAACTTGTAGTTAATACTGGTACCACCATGTGAAAATCACTTAGTTATAAGAAAATAACAAGATATCTTAAGCTTGCTATAGACAGATAGATCGCCTAGTGGTCACGATACTGCTCACGGTGTTCAAGTTTTTCTCATCTTGTGAGAACTTCGACATCGTTTTGAGACACCGTGGGACTTTGAGCAGGACATTGAATGGCAAAGTCAGTCTTGAGTAAAGTATATTTTAAAATAAATTTTTGGTACAAGCATGACTTCAAAATCAAGTATTCAAGTGAGAGAGTTTGGCATGTTAGTCTAGTATGACTCACGGAGGCTGCTACATGAAACCCCTAGTGGTGATGAAACGTACTCTAACTTTGAGCGTTTTTCTAACCCCTGGAAAACGTCACTGCTAAAAGTTACTGATGCCGCTAGGATATAAGTTGGTTCAACTGCCTTTATATACATTCGACAAATGCCGACATTTTGCAAGCAATTCATTTGCCATACAGTCAAATCCAGCTGGCAGCACCCAACAAGGGGTCATGGAAGAATATACCGTACGCGACAAATTGGCAAGGCAGCTCTATCCCGTTAAGAACCCGAAAATGCGCCAGAAATGGGGGCTTTCCGAAACAATGTTCAAAATTATGCAGTTTGAATAGGCATAGAGGGTCAAAAAAATTAGTTTCTTTTTTACTCAAGGATTACTGAAAATATTTTTATATGTTTAAGACCTGGAAACCCCTCACATCAAAAAGTTCCAATTGTACAACCATGTGGGCCGCCCCCCAACTGAGTAAAACTCTTTCTCACCCACACATAATCATGGTATTGCTCCAGGGTGAAAATACAAGACCTGAATGTGTAATCGAAACACTCACTTCACTCTCTTCACTCTCAGTATACCTGCTGTCTAATTTGAACTACAATTTTCTACATTTTTAATTTGATGTCAATCAAAGAGCTGTGCCAAATGAAAATTTCTGTAAACTTACAACAAAAATTATACATTTTGGTGAGAGTTGACCACTTATAAGGAAAGGGAAGAACGCCAACAGCTCTCATACCAAGCAATTCCAATTTCTCCGACGAACTTCTTCTTATAGCCCATCCTACACCCGTCTTGTGCTCCAAGTTCCTTGTGAAGGTGCAAATTCCTTTACATGGTTCACAAATTATCCTCATGGATTGGGAAAGATGGAGTTTCACGGCCCAGTTTCTAACCAATTGGTTTAAGTCGAGCCAGGGCCGGCAACGGCCTTTTTCGTGGTTGTGGTTCACTGGGTTGTTTTCCCTACTCCATTGCTTATGCTAAACAACATGTACAAAGGTATTAGATTCCTTTTTTAAAGTTTTCGGTATGACACGGCCAGGACTCGAACCCCCAACATCCCAACCGCAAGTCTGATGTGGCATGCAAGCCCGTAATCACTAATCAGTGAGCTTCATGTCTCTGTATCATTTAAATAATGCCAGCTAACCTGAACATTTTGAAGTATGATAATAAAAGATCGTTCAGCAGTTAAGTAGTTCCCTTCCTTCTAAAATTATTTGAGGCACTTAAAGCTTTATTCACAATATGATGTGTGTCAGCCTAGCGTGATATATTTTTTGTAGCTGCAGAATAGAGTCCGCATGGGCTACTAATAGGATATTTGGGAAAATTAAACCGACATCAAAGCAACGTATCTGCAGCTCGTGTTATACTTTTAAAGAAGGGGTTGAGGTCAAATCAGATTTCGATATGTTGGAGCGGTATACATATTCCAAGCATTTTGGTGAAATTTGCATTAAATCTGATGTGTGGTTCTCAAGATATGAGCAAGTTAAGTTGTCACATTTCAACAGAAAGTAAACTTGAATCAAGCATATATGATATCATATCCCCACATTAATGTACAGCCTTTTGTTTTTCTTTAAAATTTACAGCCCATTTTCTCCTCAACGATCCCATATTTTCAAAATGTGATGCATAAGTGGCATGAGAACTTCCCAAACTTTGCGTTCCCCACAGGGAGGTCGTATTCCTAAATACTCCAAGGTGAACACAGCAGTCTAAAAAACAAAGGGAAACAAAGCATTCCTTGTCAATGTGAGGAAGTGATATAACCTCTGCTGCCCTCAAGTTCACTTTGGAAGACAAATCTAGTAACTTCATTTAGTAATATCTTCAAGAAATGTATTTCCGATTTGAATGGACATTTCACCACAGTGTGTAGATGTGATTCGTTCCTCTTTCACATATGAAAATTTAATTTTTGCTTAAACTTCCCCTCTAAAGCAATTGTAACTGTAGCTAAAAGTGCGTATTTAAGAACAAAATGCTACAGAAATTGAAAAAAAAATGTCGCATCAATTGGTAACGGGGGCCGGTATTGACTTAAATTGGAACAACTATTACTATGAAAAAAGTGATTCGGATTTATATTCCTTCCCCCTGCATCAAATATAGGGAGGCATTTCACATAAATGATGCCACCAAAGAAAAAAATCGGGAGAAATGTCCCGAATCTTTTTTTTCTTTGAGCCTCAAATATTGGGAGACATTTAATAACAATGATGCTACCCCAAAGAATATTGGGACACATATCCCCACCCCGTGATGCCAGCCAATGTATGTTTGTACCTTATAGCCTAGGTTCAAATAACTTTTTCATAACCAAAGCAAATTATGTATATACGTCGAGACTTTCCCAACCGTATGTGAGGTGAAATTTCTGCGAAGAAATATGCCCTTTTCCCTCTTCACCCTCCTTTCCCCTTCACCGAACGGTCGTGCCCCCCTCCCCCACTACCCAGAAATTTCACAGTTTGGGTTGAGCAGCGGGTCAACAAAACCAACAGGTGAGATCGTATAGGCTATCTTGACTGTAGATTCGCGGGTATTATGTAACATGATGCCCGATTCATGAATTGTAAAAGCGAGCTTAAGGATTCACAATAAAAGTGTGCAATGACGTACATACCAGTTAACCTTTGTTGTGCTGAAATGCGACTGTTAAAAAAAACTCAACTTATAATTCATCAATAACTAAAACTTTCACTGTTTTAGGACAAATGGTGACTTTCACATGACAGTGAATTAAGTCAGAAAGTCCACCTTTTTGCATCTTACCCCTCTCAGACAGGCAAAAATTATCCAAAGGGGAGGGGGTAACCCCTCTCAATCCCCTCTCCCAGGAGATTGATCATTAATCCGTTGTGCCCCCCCCCCCCCCCCCACCGCCGCGCCCTGGGTACGGACCTGCTAAGCAGGTTCACTTTGTAGAACAAATAGTTCCAAACATAGTGATACCATTTAACACTGATGTAAATAAAACTATAACACGTATTTTTTAAATCATTGCCTGACACGCCCGTAGACCCCTCAACTTTTCCACTGCAAAGCGTTTTCAAAACATTTGAAAATCAACATATTACTGTCAAAACGAAGGTCATTATTATGAATTTAAAATATTTCTAACAGAGGTACAGGCGAGTATATTGATTAACACAATTAAAGTTGTATATTCCTATTTGGTACTTGTACCGTATGTTATTGATACAATGAGTGACTCATATAAGAGGGCGTTTATTAATTCCTATCTTCCTATCTTGCGAAACAAGTTTTCGCGGCATTTTTAACGCTAATTGCAGTTACAGCCGCAGGAAGATTGTTTACGTAGGCGGACGAACAAGGTGTTCTATTACGCAATCACCGGACGAGTAACCGTATCTCGTGAGAGCAATATTCATTGAATGACAGTACTGTGCTGTACAATCAGACAATGCTGTTGTTGATGGACTTCACTTCAATAAGACAACACTGATAGAGTTATATTCTCAGTTCCAGTTTATTCTGATGGAGTAGTGCCAAATGAAACCAAGGAGTTCCAACAGATGAAACACCATATTGAGCATGCATCGTGACACAAAACAAGACTGGATTATTCACAAGCAAGGTTCCTGTATGATCAGGTTAACTGAAGCGAATTCGGTGTTTGCAGATATTTAGCTTGTTGCTCAAGGTAAGTTTTACGTTTTGGTTCAAATATTTGTAGATGGCGGTTGCCTCTTAAAATACGAAAGTTATGGAAATGAACGCCAGTGGTATATACAAATCTGTTAACAATGATGTTCCTGAGTGACATCTACTGTAGGCCCACTGTATTTCCTAGCAATTCAAGCATGCTAGCAATTATCAAACTTGGTGTCTCGTTTACTAACTGTATTGTGAACTCAGTGTAGGACCAACTCTTGAGTTTTTAGTTTTAGAGCCTGTGCGGTGCAATATATAGGCCTACGTAGTGTGTACTCTGTTTTTTTCCTCATTTAAATTTGGATAAGGCTATAGATATTGATACACTTTGTTGGAATTTTCCTTTCATCATCTGCTTTCAACAATGTACCTTCTGTTGGAGAAATATTTGCTTTCTTGTTAAAACCTGAAATTTTCAAATTATTTGTTGATAAATTTGTCGTGTTTACACTTACGATGAAGCTACTGCCAGCATAATACTATACTATTCTGTATTGCTTTTGAGTTTTAAAGTCATGTCGGTCTCCCTTTAACCGTTAATGTCACTGGGATATTTGCAATGTTTATACTCTATTTTCCTAATTGGAACGAATAAAAAAAAAAGATGATAGTCGTCACCCATTCCCCTCTTCACCGTATTTGCGGTGGAGACAATGTTGTGAGGGTGGAATATTGCCCAGGCTGTTTAATTTTTCTTTTTTCTAAAAGTCCCCTCGACTCTCTGGCGAAGAGCCAAGGGGCGAAAACCAAACATTTACTCCCGGAGGAGTCCTGCTCCCTTAAGGAGCTAAACGTCCCAAATGGACAATTACGCCCTCTAAAGGGCAAACACTGAGTGGTCCTGCTCTAGACTGGCTGAATAGAGCAGAAGCCAAACCCTGGATGCAGTTCAACGTCATGTCTAGGATGTTTGATCCTTTTTTTTTTCTAAAAGTCCCCTCGACTCTCTGGCGAAGAGCCAAGGGGCGAAAACCAAACATTTACTCCCGGAGGAGTTCTGCTCCCTTTAGGAGCTATACGTCCCAAATGGACAAGTACGCCCTCTAAAGATGTTGGATCCAAATAATAAAACAGTAAAAAATGCAACAGAAATAAATGCATTGTTCATTATGTTTCTTATCATATATACGCCTGTCTTTTTCGCAGCCGTGGTACTTTAGAGCCTCCCCTCAGTCTATGAAAATGCATGGGAAAGGAATTCGAAGCTACAACGATCATTCAGGGTACTAAATTGTTCTTTTTTGTACAACAAGAGCTCGTACCATCGATCGCCGCCGTGAATATTCTCAGTACTAGAAATGTTGACAGTTCTGCAACTTTAAAGCCAGTGTACGCAAGATTGACCCAATGGTTTTGCAGTCGGCAATAAAGAGGGACTCACAGAAGTCTCAGACTGTCAGATGTTTTAAACCTCACTAGAATCGACGATGATCTTCAAAGCAAAGTGTATTTATGTGGAAGCCACGTGCATTGGGCAAACTGCGCAGTTCGGTGGTTGCATGTCCATCGTTTCAATTGTACTGCTGAAAACTCCGGGAAGGGGTGGGGTTGGAGCGAATTTTTGCTGATTGTTGCCGTTATTTCTCCCAAGAAAAGTCAACCAACTGACTTTTTCTGACGTCCGTATATCCAAAATTCAGATCCAAGAAACGACCCAGCAGCCCCACCCCTCCTTCCCCAGTGAACAGGGGCTCAAATCTACTGGCTAATTTGTGAATACCTATCGATGGAATAGTCGCTTGTCAGCCTGTTTCGGGTCCTTTGAAAGGTGGTATAGGCTGTTTTCCACGGTAAAATATTTTACTTCTGAAGGGAATTTTCACTGTTTATTTTCCCCGTTATACAGTAGTGGCGGTATATGATGTAACACTGATGTCCACAACTGAGGTAACTGCTTGGACTTTTTCTCAGTTTTTTTTCATTGTAATGAAACGTATAATCGAAGACACTTAGTTGATGGGCTTAAAATGACCATGCAGCACGTTACCTCAATTGTACTGAGTAAGTTCGGGTTGGTTTTACAGCGCTGTTCGGAAAAATTAAGAATTTATCTCACACGCGTGATAACAGTATTTTTGTCTGTCAGGGATTTGAAAGTAGATAATTTTACACCCGTGTAAAAAATGTTTTATCTTATACTGATTGATTACTATGCATAATACTAGAGTATACTGTCACTTCATTATCGCAGTGGAAGGAGGATACGAAGTTTAAAAATATTTATCTTCACTCTAAAAACAAAATAGTGAATTTAGCCACTCTCTAATAGAGTGAGAAGTGTGAATTCACACCCCTGGAGAGTAACTTCACTTCAGAGAGTGAAAATTCACTCTTTCAAGAGAGTCTCCAAGGCACACCCTTTTCAAGAGTTGTGACCGTCCCTGTAAGCTCTCATTTATAGTAAAACTTGACCTTTCTGAAGAGGATTGTACTCTTCTTGGAGTGAATTTCTACTCGAATGGAGAGGATGCATTTAATCTTTTTAACGAGAAAATATTAACTCTTTTTATTTTCAGAGGGAAATTTTTCTGCAAAGGTATTTCTGGTCATTTCAAAAGTGGTATTATTCATTAAAGGCCCAATTCTCTCACCCCAAACAGTACCAATTCTCCTAACCTTCTTACTTAAGCCCCTCCCACAATTGTCTGAAATCTATGCTCATCCAGATACAATCTCAGTTTATTGATTCAAGGTGAGTAAAGAAAAACTCAATTTATATAATCAAAACACTCTCAGTGCCGTTCATGCTGTGCAATACAAGCTTTGATTATCTGCCCTGTTTGAATAAGTTATCAATCAAAGAGTTGAGCCAATTGAGAATTTTGGTACCCCTGTTCCAAAACTGTAGTTTGGGTTGAGAGGTTTGGCCCTTTAAACATAGTATACAATATTTTACCTTCAATGGAAATGCCCCTTTATACAGGCTGATATCATGTCATATATTTAGCGGTAGGATATGTAGTATAAAATAATTTACCTTTAATGGAATCACCTATTTCTCCCCTGGTCTGTTTCCTGTTATTTCAAGGTAAAAAGTATTTTACCTCCAAAGAGCACTTTGTCGTGCGATTACTTTAATATCGGTAATATACGGGGTATAAAGTATTTCACCCTTACTGGAGGCACTTATTTCTCCATTATTCTGTTTCCAGGTATAAAAATGTTGTGCTATACATGATTAAAAATATTTTACCGCCAATGGAAAGGGTACTTTTGTTCGGCTTAATATGATGTTACGTAATTATATCTGCATGATAGTATACGGGGTATAAAATAATTTTCCTTCAATAAAAAGACTTATTACCCCTTAATTTGTTTCCCGTTACTTCGGAAGCGATGCAATACAAGGTAAAACATATTTTACCTCCATCGTGAAGAGGATAGGAGTATTTTTGCCCACTAGTCTGATATGGTAGCGGAAGTATTTGGAGCATAAAGATATTTAAAGTAACCCTCAATGGAAATATTTTTCCCCATCCTGTTTCCTCTCATTCAAAGCCAGTGCAAAACAAAATAATTTCTTCTATCTCCATGTTCTTTGGCTCTTGAAGTAGTCTTACTTCCATTAGCCGTATTATACGGGGCATAAAATAAATTACCTTCAATGAAAACTTTTACTATTCCCTTAGCTTGTTTCTTGCTATTTTGGAAGCAGTGCGATAAAAGGTAAAAAATATTTTACCTTCAATATGAAGAGTTGGAGTATGTTTTGCCCCTCAGTCTGATGTTGTGTGATTACAATCGTAGCGGTAATGTATGGGGCATAAAGTGATTTACCCTTACTGGAAACAATTCATCCTCGAACTGTTTACTGTTATTTCTAAACCGGTTCGATACAAGGTACAAATATTTCACCTTCAATGGAAAGTTTACTTTAGCAGTTTGGCCGTTATTCTAACTTATATCAGTAGCGTTGTAGTATACGGGGCATAAAATAAATTACCTCCAATAGAAGCACTTATTACCTGATTACTCCCTTAGTTTGTTCCCAGTGTGCCGGCAACTGTGAGATGCAAGGTAAAAACAATTTTACCTCCAATGTAAAGAGTTGAACTTTATTTTGCCAATTAGTATAATGTCGTGTGATTATAATCGTACCGGTAGTATATATGGGGGCATAAAATAATTTTCGTATGGTGGGAACATTTCTTCCTCAGATTGTTTATTGCTGTTTCAAAATCTTAGCCATACAAGGTAAAAATATTTTAACACCAATGGCAAGAGTATTTAACTTCTTAGTCTGTTGTCGTTCGATCGTATTAGGGCTGTAGTATATACGGGCTTTAAAATAATTTACTAAAGATGGAAATGCTTGTGCCTCCTCTAGTCTAATTTCATTTTACAAAGAAGGTAAAAGTATTTTACCCAAATTGAAAGAGCATTTTGCCTTCTAGTATGCTGTGGTATGATTATATTTGTAGCGAAGGTATACAGGGTATAAATATTTTTACCTTCAATGGAAACCCATTTCCCATTGTCTGTTTTCATGCTATTTCAAAAATTGAATCATATGTGTGAAATGTGTTTTAACTTTCAATGGAAAGGAAATGTTGCCTCTTAAACTTTTGTGATGTAATTACGTTAGTAGGGGAAGTATAAGGGATATAAAATAATTTACTGTGAATGGAAACACTTACATTATGGAACGTATTGTCTGCAATCTAACAATAATTGAACTTTCGGTTTGCGTTATGAAGTGAAATATCTGTTTAAGTAATTGTACGAGTAGAATTATACAGGGTAGAAAATATTTCACCTTTAATGAAAACGATTATTCATATATCTCGCTCTTTTTTTGCAAATTTCAAAAGATTTTGCACCTTTTCCTTCCATTTCTGAAAATTTCACTTTTTTTTAAACAATTTTGTAAATAAAAGTAGTTTTAACTGATAAATAACCTGAAATCTTAAAAAAAAAAGTCAAATATACGAGAAATGCGGGGAAACGTGAATTTTTTCTTGCAAAGTGCCGTTTATTTTCTTCCTTTGTTGTTTGTCATGATTAAAATTTTGCTTTTTTCTTAAAAAAAAGCCAAAAGTGCGTTTTTAAGGTCATTTAAGAAAAAAATCAACGAAAATGAGAGATTTTTAAGCGATGTGGTTGTTGCAAATTTAACTTTTTTTTCGTGATTTATCTAAATATCTGCATCTGCTTTGAAGAAATACAAAAAAATCTCCAAAATATAACGTTCAAAACCTGTGCTCTTTACAAATTCGGCAAAATATCACTGAAAAATGCAAAAATGCAAAAAATAAGCGTAAAAAATTGATTATTTTTAGAAAAAAAGTGATATTTTCCAAATATTATTTTTGGGAAGTAGTTTTAATCGTGTTAGTTGTCCTAATTTTGCGAAATTTACGAAGGAACATACTTTAGGTCATCAAAAATCATCCTGAAACAAAAAACGATGGGAAACGTAACGTAAACTGTAGGCATATACATGATATTAAATGTGACACCAAAATTAAGTATCAATATCCCCGGACATATCCGTTCACAGTGCAAATGTACAGCTCTAGAAGCACAACTTGTCGCATTGTAGGCCATTTTGACAACTGAACTTGTCTAAGCCGTTTTGTGCTGAACTGTCTCACATAGTAAATCTGCGCAGTTGGCTGTAAATGTGGAACGATCGCAACTTACAGGCGTAAATCACTGCAGTTCAAGAGAAAAGACAGCACTCAGCAGTGCTTCATTTAGTCTGGACTTAAATCACCTTGGATAATCAAAATTCGTTCAGTCTGCTTACAAAATTTTAGCTCCAAATGTACTGATACATCACAATTTTTTAAGCATTATCTCAGATCATGTTATGGTTTAGACCTTATGGTGGATGGAGGTGGCATTATATTAGCCTTTGTCCCTAAATCCATGACAAATGCTGCCACCTCAGCTAGTCCCTCCACCAGAAACTCTAAATTTTACCATTGACCTAATACATTTGTACACATTTGCCCCAAACCCTCCCAGAAGAACTTTCTCCCCCCCCCCGCCCCTGCAAGGAGGGGTCCCCCTTCTGTGCCTTGCAATTTACGGGTCTGCCGTGTAACAGCTTTGCCTCAAGGAACCCACTAGTGGTCTATTTGCCAGCTAGAACCCCACCCCCTCCCTTTTGAACCCCACACAGGCTTTGAGCTCGGATTTGTGCTATATACGTATTTTTTGACCCCAAAAATCATCCTTTGCCAATTTTGTCATTCTGGCACTACCACTTCCACACGCACTGGAAATAACAAGGCGCCGGGGAATGGGTGTTGCAGTGATTGGTTGGCTACTGACAGGCGAGGTGAAATTTTACTGTGCAAAACCCTCTCAACAATTGAACTTGAACTGGTGGAACATGTCTTTCATGGCAAAGCTGCCCTGGAAAAGTGTTGTGACTGGGGAGTTTGGGAGGCATTGAACTTTTCCAAATATCCTGTGTAACAGTTGCAATTTTATCTGAGGCAGACCAAATTCTTAGATGGGGCATTGCCTGGAATCCCCCCCCCCCCCGCCCAGACAAGGGACCCCTTTCCCCTACCCTCCCCTGGGCGAAGAATGATTCAAGACACCAAGTATCAACTAATCCTGGGAACCTCAGTCCGTTTTTTCCACTCAGTAAACTTACTATACTACTAGACTATATATATAGCGATCATCTCTACACATCTTCCTGTTCGGGAAATTGCAAGGAAGTAGAGAGAAGGTGGAGGTAGTTCTTTTGCTGGGAGCTGACAGATCTTCTATATTTGCTGACACATGCGCTACAAATGCAGAAAGGGCACAATTAGTTACGCCTAAAGAAATGTATAGGAAAACCCTGTGCGAGGGCCAGTGCTGAGAGGGGCTTTGTCAGTGTTCAAAAGGTTCATGCATTGTTACCAGGATTTGATATTCCCAGGCCTGCATCGTGCACATTGATGAAAACATCAAACCGTTGTGAAATAATATAAAATGGGAACGTTGAAACCTGGGAATATCGGTATACCCCTTCCCATGAATATTAGGTTGTTACCAGCCAATAGCTTGGAATCTGGGCCATAAAACTGTAGCCTATCTAACTAAGATCCCCTCCCCTTTAAAAAATTATTGCAGGTTAGGAGAGGCCACATGTGAAGTAATATTATAGGTCAAAAGCAATTTTTAACCTTTCTGGGGCCGGGGCTCCTGTTTCTTGCACAAGCCTATCCCGCATTCGAAGGCCATTACAAAAGACTGAAAGACAAGATGTTACCACTCAATTCTAAAGAGATGTAAAAAAATTATTCATTTATAGGGTAAGAAATTTGTGTCAGGTGGTAATACTGAAATTGACGGTGGGTACCGGGCAGAGATTTTGAGAGCTGGGTAGCAGCACGGGGCACCACTGGGTGTAATGAAAACCATACTGAATACATCTGAGCAAAGGCTTGTAACAATACAAAGTACCGGAAGAGAGGTAGGAGGGTGTATAACAAAAAAATTAGGAGAGACCACGTGTGAAGTAATATTATAGGTCAATAGCAATTTTTAACCTTTCTGGGGCCCGGGGGCTCCTGTTTCTTCCACAAAAATTAAGTGTTGCATTCCTCTCTCTCTCTCTACCTTTATTAATAAATCTTTTTACTGAATGAAAGAGTCACAGATAAAATGGCATGAAAGATGTAATGATAAAAAAGGATTCCTGGTAAAAAAATAGATTAGGCTGTATCAATTACAACACCGACTGAAAAAAACACTAGAGTTGTAGCAAGAATTGTTACTGGCAGAAAAATTGGGTGAAAGAAATGTGCATTGATTACTTTGTAGAGTTAAATTCCATGAACATGACACCTTTATAGTTAAATATCAAGATGTTTAGGTAAAACATTCTCCTACAAAGTATACTAGAACTAAGTGGACGGAATGCTGATGGCTCAAAAAAATCTTTAATAAGCCTTACTGTTGGTGCTATAAATGAATCCTTCTTGCTCAGCACTATATAATTGTTACTGATAACCTCATCACAGTATTAATGACCTCATGACATTTCCATTGTATTTAAATTCACAGGGATGAGTTTTGAAATGGCTCACAGAAGCAACAACTGCAATAAATTTATGAAACCAAAATATTTGCATGACAAAGAAAGACATGAAGAGAAACATGAATACCAAAACATACCAATGCAAAGTATATCCTTCTCACACTGACAGTGAACTGTGTGTGGCAGGTGATAGTCAAGGTAGTAACGAATATAAGCAACTTCACACTACATAAAATAATGTGGAATATTGGCATTTTTGACCTTGAATCACTTTACACAGTGTGAAAAGTTTCTTTTCATAATTGAAGACATAAGGTTAAATTCTAACAGCAAATACAACACATCATAGGGATCAATGCAACACTATGTAGAGTGCTTTGATTATGTAACAAATTTCACGTTTCAACTCATAAAAACATAATACTTTCATAGTGATACATGGTAAGTGGTAATATTTGCATATAAATGCAATTTATAATGTACATTAGAAATAACACTGGCATGAAATCTGGACAAACACCTTAGTTCAAAGACCGACAGGAAAGCCTGATCTTTGTGAATTCTTGCGGTTTACATGGTCGGAGCACATGTTACTGCGCTTGATAGAGTTGACCTAAAATTTCTTATTTTTTGCATTTTTAATCATTAAAACGAAAATCTCGTTACAAGTTGACACTAATTTAAACCTTGAAACGGAAAAATCGGTCAACATTAATTGAAAATAACGATCACATTTCAAAGCAAAATCTGCCAGATTTTGCAAGCCAACAGATCTCGATGAGATTTATTCTTTTTATTTTAATTCCTTATTTTGTCGTTTTTGTACACATCAAGACAGGAAACAGATGAAAATGGTACTACAAATTCCAGAGATTTCATATTTGCATAGTAAATGACTAAAAAGTAATGTTTTTAGACCGAATGTGGTGATTCGGTGGACTTCCGGTCTGCATCTACTAGAGTTTACGACTTTACACCAGCCAAGGTCATTTAGTTTCTTGCGGTTGGACGTCCAGTTTGAGTGCCGATTTTTCATGGTACAAAATTTCTCATGATAGGCCTACACGTTCATATGCAAGGATGAAAGCATACTGCACGCCGCTAAACACACACTACATTCAGTAAACATACACCGGGGCAAAGTGGTATTTCAATGATTGGCAAATAATAATAAAAATGAATTTACATACTAGAATTTTTCTATGTCCAGTAGTAAAGAACTTCAAAAGATTCAAATACAGGCATAATCCACAACAGTTTAAACATACTGTAGATGTCATAAATGAACATTAACAAAATCACTAAATAGGTTTAAGAAGTTCACATGACTGCACAATATCGATATGCAATTATACTATATACAATATTTGTACAAATGTGCTTTAAAATACTATATATCATCATGGCAACCAAATAAGTAATAAATGAAAATTACAATAAAGCTAATGCATGTTCAATTTCACTTGACTCACAATACATGTGACTATTACAACTAGAATACACACTAACAAGAACTTTTAAAATGAGTTCATTTGAAGAGAAAGAAATAAAGAAACCAGAGAACCAACCCGTAACCCCACTGAAAAGATTAATACCCTACACATGTACATGAGATGGAAATATTTGCTACATGTCATTGGTATATGAAAGAATAAATGGGGCAGAATGTCACACAGATGAAAGCACCACTGAACCACTTTCCCCGCTACAAACTAGAAACAACCCTTCTATGACTAGGAAGAAGAAAGCACAGCATTAACCACCAAACTGACAAAAGACACAAGAGACAAGAATTGCTCAACAAGCAAGGGAAGTGCAGTTTCGAACTATTTTTTTACTTTCCTTGTGCAAGTGGCTACCCTATGCAATTTTTTTCCTCACAGGTAGAAAAATATTGGTTTCGCAACATTTATTCCATGCGAACCCTCACTCATGATGCCCCCTCCAAGGCCTAGAAATCACTCAATATACAAACCTGCCACACAAAGTTGTGTCTCATAGCTAAAAAGAAAAAAAAAAGTACCCAGCGTTAATGAAGCATCATCTGAACAAATAGTCATATATCAATTTATTAACTTATTTTAGCTTTAAGTGGTCAACAAATTTGTCTCTCAGGGAATAAGAAAAAAAACTTTCTGAATAGGTAACTAGTCTTTCATTCTCTTCGTGTTTGAAGTGAAAAGAAAATTAAAACACCGACAAGCGAAATGTGGGGCGGCAGTGAGTACAGGTAAAAATACAAAACAGCTACAACAATTACTAATAAAATATGTCAATGGTCAATTTAGGGCTCTAGAAATTCCTCATTATCTCCTTCATCAGATTCACCACTACAATCACTTGAAATTTTGAAAAATATACCAGCACACATACCACACATACCAGTAAACATCACTATCTCCAAACAGTTAATTCTTCTCCAGCAATTAGTTAACTTTAATCCAGGTCCGTTAGAGCTGTAATTGTTATAAAAAACACATATTCTGGGCCTGGAAATGTATACTGTTTTTTCCAGGAATTTTTATTTGTAAGGTTATTAGATGGGGTTTTACGGCTCACTTTCCAATCTATTGGTTGAAGTTGAGTAGGCCACAGCCTTTGTTCAAGTTTTGGATCACTGGCTTGCTTCCTGCTTCCCTTGTGTACTAAGAGGACCGGAATTCGGCAGTACCCCGGGATTCGATCACTTCAGATTTTTGTTTAGGACCACGTATTTGGATCACGAAAACACTCAAGCTAACTAGAGACACGCTAAAACGTTTGAAAATTCACCTGATAAAACCCTTGATGGATTTAAATGAACCAGACACGGAACATTCCCCTTGTCTTTTAAAACCACAGTTCTTAAATTACTTCAGTCCACAATTTGCAGCCCTGTTCAGCTCAAAGAAAAATCGTGACAATTTTTCTTGTTTGAAATGAGAAGTCAAAGGCTTAGGTGAAGTTTTAAAATCCGTTTTGTGGTTTTTATAATAGGCGATGTTCTGTATTTAAAGAACAACACAGTCACAGTGAACGAATTTGAGGACTTCTTGCATAAATTGCGACTGGAATTTGCCCAACCAATTCAATTCGAATACCTTTCCTATAAGATTGACGTTACAAAGTTGTGTTCCTTTCACAAGAAATTTACATAAACTATTCACACAGTCATAACAAAATTTGGTCAACACTTTCGTGTTTTCTCTGTTTGTAGGGCTTCAAATGTTGAGGCGAACGGATTCCGGTCCGTCCATGCTAGTAAGAGGAACGAATTTTGGTACCTCCCTGCTACTAGGAGGACTTAACCTGGGCCTAGTAGCAGGGAGGTACCGAAATTCGGCCTAGGCCTAATGTTACTTTTTAATTTGGATTTCTGGGCAGTAACCTTAATTTTCCTACATTTCTCTTCATCTGGACATTAACTTCTCCATATGTATGAAAGTAAACACGTTTTGGTAAAAAGCAAGGCCGTTGCTAACTTGTGGTAGCTAAGAAGGGATCAATTTGCGGTGCTTTTTGCGAGATCGGTCTATCCCATGCTATATGTTACAATATTGGGCTAGGCCTAACATTAGGCCACTACACTAAGTAAATTTGTATGAGCTATATGTATATAGAATGTACACGTTGTAGGCGACGAAAGTTACTGTCACGGGGCCCAATCGGGACTGCTGTATTTCAGTTAAAAAAGTCCACTTAGAAGCAGAAACATTCAAAACTAGGAAACGGGATTGTCACAATTCAATCTAAAGGTAACTTCGTTACTCACCATTTTCTTCGGTACATCGTGCATGCATTTTTGCTTGTCAAAATCTACCTCTGAGACACGAATATTCCGGAAATCTCGACATTTCCGACGAGCTAAACTAACTACGTCACTGATGTTTAAGTATTACGAGCAAGCCATCCTGAATATCCAACAGTCCGACAATTTCCGCTTACTTGCTTGCTTGCTTGCAACTGTCGAACTTCTCAAATTAATTTATATTTCATTTTATCTAAATTATACATTTTCAATTTATATTTAATTTTGTATTTACAGAAGAAAGGAATTACTACCACTTTTTGAATATGCAAATTAGTCAAAAAATTCAAGTCCTGTCACCCTAAACTATCTTTCTGGAAATCCTTTAGTCACATAAAAGACCAATCGAGCGAACAAACTATTGCAATTTAACCATTATTTTACATAAAATATAGACGTTAATAATTGTATATCCACTTCTGCAGAAAGGAATTCTTTTTGCAATCTAAAAACAGTTGGGTAAACTTTTATCCACAGTTAGGTCCGTATATGTCACCACTCACTTCATGTCGGGTAAGAAACTTAGTTGGTTACAAATTCCCGTTACAATAGGGCCTATGCACTTACGTTACTGTGTTGCGCATGTCTCTGTTATTACGCGCGAATGCGGAGTATAGTAGCCGCTTTATGGACTTGTTACAAAGTTTTCATTCTGTGCCTTGTTGGTTTTTTACTTTGTAAGTGTTTGTAAATTAAAAGGCGTTAACCATGAAAACAGATAATTTATTTAAGGGTGTCTCTCGTTTCATTACACGTTGAGTCATATTACTTGAGGGATATTTCAATTACATGGTTCTTTGAACGACTGTATGGGGTTCTCAGAAGCCCCTGTATAGTTTTTGTCAACTGCCGTTCTTTATGACACGGTCGTTACCCTTCTTTTCTTACATTTTGAAACATTCGATCAATCTGTTTACGTAAAAGTTTAGGATAGAAGAAAAACATTGAACGGATGATTTCTTTTCATAATCAAGCAACTTATAACTATAACAAGAGGGACAACTAAAGTTATATTTTATTTTGTTTAGAACCGAAGACCGTCCGACAGAGGGCTAGGAATAGAGAACGGATAAGATAACGTAGTCTGCCGGATGCGAAAATTGCGCAATATTAACTGCGTAGTTTTCTTCTGAACTAGACGTTTCAACTGAAACTTGAATCGGCCTTACCTCACATGATCGGCCGACTCGAACGACATATGATACAGTTAATGATATCAAGTGCTACTGTGGCTTAAAAAACTATTTCGAGATTTTGTTGTATCTCAGTGAAAAGCCAAATATGTGCAATGCGTAGGGCTATATATGCTTGACCGCATCTAAATAACTTTGTAAACCTCAACCCAAGTTTTTTATTTATTTAGTTTATTTATTTATTTATTTATTTTGTTCTGCATTTTGTTAATATTCTAACATTAGATTTGTTTTCATTGGTGGCGCTGTACTTGGCGGCATGGCATTATTAGATTTAGCAATCTTGTAAGACAAATTTTAAACTGTTTCTTTGAGCAACCGTAGCCCACTGTAAGGGAAAAGACCTACGGTACTTATCCTACCAAAGAGAGAGGAAGCCGGTGAGAAATTTTATACTGTTTATTTTGTTGACAATTATAGCAGGAAAGGGAAGAGAGATCTCTGATGAGGAGTAGCAAAACAAAAGACTGCATGCGTAGTTATATGTCTCTCTCTCTCTCTCTCTCTCTTTAAAGGCAGTCATTCGTCACCCTAAACTACAGTTTCAGTATACATATATCAAAACTCTCACTTGGTACAGCTCTTTGATTGGCATCACATTCAAACAATGCATCATAGCTAAATTACACAGCATGGGCACTGAAAGTGTCTTGATTAAACATCATGGACTTGAAAGGCCACTGGGACAAGCCATGAAGCAATAAACAAGGATTGTGTCTGGATAAAGATGAGTTTTAGATAAATGTGGGAGGGGCTAGAAGTAAGTAGGTTGGGAGAATTTGAACTGTTTGGGATGATGAAAATATGCCTTTAAATCTCATTAGCCAAGATGATAGCTAAGTTATATCTCTTCTCAGTGATCTTGAAGCATATGCTTGCTTTCTGGTGATCATGCGTGGCATTCACATACCGGTAGTCCGGTTGAACTGCCGTGCCGTAAAATTGCACTGCCTTTGAACAATATTGAGCACACTAAGGAAGTTAAAAATAACCGAAATTGTCATTCGTGACGAAAGTTTGATATTTTGAACTTCCAATAATTTGCGTGAAATTCTGCAGTTTCAGTATGGCTACGGCCGGAAATTATTAATAAAATAATTCTTATGCAATCTAAATACGTCTATTTTCAAGTATCAAGTAGCCTAGATTATATCATCCAGAACCTGTTTTGTCAATTTTACCATTATTGTATACGTATCACTCACATATACTTTTCTAAGACTCGAGCTTGTGGAATAAACAGGCTATTTCCCTCACCTCCCATCCCCTATGTTTCACCTGACACATTTTCAAAACTGACATCCTTTTCTGAAATGCGCAAACCTTCTCACAGCGACCGCGGAGCCAATTTTGAAGAGCGGGGGCTAATCATCGAAGCGGCTTAATATGTCCGATAAAATAAATGCAGTTGAAGGCGGCCCAAAATGCCCACAGCGAAAAAAGGGCGGGGACTAAAGCCCCCCCCCCCCCCAGCCCCCCGTCTCCTCGGTCCCTGTCTCATCATAACAAATTCACCATCAACTACCTGTTACTCGTATCAGAGAGTTGCTAAAAATTTAGCAACTGTTAAAATCACTGAAACCGCTAGACCGCCTCCATTCTCGAGTATGAATGCCTTGCATTCTGGTCCAGCCAGGCGTCCATTTTACAACAATTGTACCTAAGGTGCCGTTGTGTGCGCGTTCGGTAACACAATGGTTACATTTGATCATTTCCATCCAGTAAAACGCGCCGACGTCACGTGCATAATCTCTATAGGGAAAATTCTCTCCACATGAATTCCTTTTGACCAACATTGGTTAGTCATTTATCCAACTACTCTTCAAGTGGTGACATACAGATCCAACTACGGGTAAAAGTTTACCCAGGCAACTAGAGTGCATGCCTTGCAAAGATCTTCCCGCATCATTTAATAAGTAAAGCTGAAGGGACCGTTGTTCATTTCTTTTCGTCTTTTTAGCACTTCTTAACTTGTTTTCTACGTTCAAATTGTCTTACAATTGCGAATGTTTTGAGGTCTTCGCTCTCAAAGTCCCGATAAAGGCCCTAAAGCCGCGGTCCCACTTCAAAGAATTCGGACAGGATTTCGATCCGAGATTTTGCTAGTATGATCTTTGACATCGGAATCTAGTCGGAAAGAGCTAAACAATTTGCCAACCTTTGTAGAGATATATGAGTTGTACAGCAGAATTACGACAATTTAGTTTATGCTAATTATTCCATGACGTCACATTGGTTTTATCGGACTGCGCTGTCCGATATAGGAAAATATTGCGGTGTAACGTCACGGAAAATCAATTGACATTTTATTTTCATAGAAATCAGATGCCAACCATATATTTACACTGGTTGACAAATTTCTACCTCTTTCGTTTAGAGATGGAGGATATTTTATCAAAAACCCGAAAACTCGGATCGTTGTAGTGTGACAGCGGCCTAAGGCGAATACCTGGACTTCGCGCGATGAAACCAATTAAACTAAACATGCCGGACGCGTTTCTATGGGGTCACAGGTAATTTACGAACGCGGTATTTGGAGTTCGTACTGTACTAGTTCCCTTATCGTGTTGTATCGAAATTTGTGAGGTGAATTTAATTTGAAGTAAGTTAAAGGCAGTCAACTCAAACCCAAACTACAATTTTCGAAGTAGTCTATAGCAAATCTCAATTGGCACTGCTCCTTGATTGGCAGCAAGTTTAGAGTACTCCAGCTCATATTACGCAACATGTTCTGTACTCTCTGGGAGTGTTTGGATTACTCATTCGGGTCTTGCATTCTCACCCTCAAGCAGTATTCTGAGATTGTATCTGGATGAAGGGCTTCCGTAAGTAGGTTTGGAGAATTGGGACCTTTGGGGGTGAGGGGATTAGACTTAAACCTACATCATGTGACCGGTCGGTCGACTACTTTCTCGAGGCGCACCACGCATAGAAGTGCATCCTACAGTGGTATAGCTGAGTGATAAAGTCGACATAAATCATGAATACTTCTTAATTTAACAGCTGCAATTCAAGTTTGCATTTAGTTGTTGTGGCAATCGAAAAGAAGGGTAAAGATTAACACATTTGTTATATTATTAAAAAGGAAAAACAAAAGAAAGAACACACAAATAGAAAAAGGTGTTCTCGCATTTTGAAACTAAAAATGGGAAATTGTCTCTGGACGAGTTTCCAAGGCACTATCAATTTCTCGACCAAACTAGTATGTTCTTTTAGTACTCTAGCGCGAATTGGAAGCATCTTTCACCGATTGAATCTGTCAAAAATCATCCAAGCGTAAATTTTCAGTCTCCCTCCCACTCAGCTAATGCAAGGGTCATTTGGAATCGTCAATCGTTCGTTGAGAGATGTTTTTCCAACTTTTCGAGTCAAATGGAATAAAAATTGACTAATTCGTCATTGACTGTAGCCTATAATTTATTAAGTTTTAAAACAAATGCATAACTACTAACGTTTTGAATGAATTGTGGTTAAACCAGACTCTCCTGAATATTTTAAAATAACTAAACAAAAAAAAAAAAAAAACATTATGAAAGCTAATATGCTGTTTTCAAATTTCACAACAAGTCAATTTTTGTTTGCCAGAAGTAATTTTACTGTAAGATGCAAGCAACTCCGCCCTTAATTTTCCTCCCGAAGGTTAATATACTTTGTTTGAAATTAAAGGCTAAGTAGCCCCTAGTGTCAATATTCCTCACAGAAAGCCTTTGTAGGAAGCAATAGCGTATCCAGGATTGTGCTATGGTGGGGGGGGGGGATAGAGCACGACATGAGGGAAAATTCTTAGGGGAGAGAAAAAACCGCTATTTTAGGTGTTCTTCGGATTTCAAGGTTGGCTCATGGGGGGGGGTGTGTTAACCCCAAAATTATCCCCGTGGCTACGCCACTGGTAGAAGATAGATTCAGCTTTTCTATTACACCCAATGCGCTCTGTTTCATTTGTCAATACGGAACGGCGAAGTATGGTACATTATCCTCGAATCTGAAATGTGAATGAAATTGTGAACATTCACTAAATAAGGGCGTGATATGTACCAACCATCATTTTTTATCCGACAATCTGGAAAGGGGCGGGACTTGTGACGTCAGTAATAACACTCTATATATACCGTAAGTCCTTTCAAATGACGTCGTTATTGAAAAGCTACGCCCACTGCCGGGCAAAAATCAACCGTGTTTCAGTGGAACAGTCACACATGGGTCGTCAACTGCTACACAAGCTAGCAAAAGGGGCGGGGCTTGTGACGTAAATGAAAATACTCTATACTTCCAGACATTTAGAAAAGGTACATACAGATGGCTCGATTTAGAAAAATACAATCGAGCTTTCATTCCATCTATTTCAGGATATTATTTCATCATGAAAATCGCGTTTATGATCATCGTTTTCCTTTCCTGCGGGGCAGAAGCAGCCTTCTTTCAACAATTTCAGTCGGAACCAAACGATTCCGGTAATGTATAATGCTAGCTTACAAAATGGTTCCTGAAATGTGATGCATAAAGTATAATAACTCACTGAGGTGCAGGGAAGAGTAAAACGCAAATTGTTCTCTCATTTGGTCACGTTGTCATCTTTACCTAGTAACATCCTCTCCTTCGTGAGCATGTGATCTTTGCGCTTGCGCAAGTGAACGTCTTCTAATCCAGCATTAGTTGCTTCGCTAGGAAAGTGACAAAATCGGTAGGGTATATTAAGCTATCACTAAGGAAGATGTTCATTTCATCAATTACACGTACCCAAGGTGCAGAGACATCTTGCCCAATGGGGTCCTGGGCTTTGTCCAGCAATCTAGAGGCATTAAAGGTTAACAAACCGAACTCCTCTGGAGGGACACAGAAGGACGGAAATCCCAGTAGTCCCAATTAGCGACCGGAGAAAAAATATGATATTAAAATTAAAAATACAAATGATATCTACAATAGAAATGCATCATCATTAACTAAATTTTTAACACTGTTCTGCCGTATACATCGTCTGATTATTGTCCAAACTTAAGTAAATGAAGAAAAACTTCGATGACCAACAACATACATGCTTCCATAACCAAACCTTAGTTAATGCGTGCAGCATTTTAAATCCCTAAAGTGTAACTTCCTTTTAAGAAGTATATGGCTGCAAAAACTTCTCAGACTGATAAAACTTTCATGACGGAACAAGCACATCCGAATAATTTATGTGGAGCCATTTTTCTTCAGCCTTCACCTCCGAAACACACTACCCAACACAGATGTTATGCATATGATGTCACAGAGAAAAAAAGTTCACCCTCCTTTTGGGGCAAAACAAGCCAACATCGACAAATGCAGGCACCTGATTTGTCAACCAATACGAGCAAAGTCTGCTTCACGTGCAAGGCGAAGTGTTATGCGTGCGGCCACCTGTTCCATTGTTTTGCCTCCAAGGATGACGTCAATGTGTCGTCATTGCATAAGGTCTATGGTTGAAGATCAGGTTTATCGAGTTCTGAAAAAGTTGCATAAAGTTCTAGTATGATTGTTTTCAATTGCCAAAAAGTGAACAGAAGAGAAATGTAATGGCGTATAAGGTGTCAAAGTTTTCATTCGGAAAATGGTAATGGTACATTTCATCTTGTAACTCTTTTTAGGCTATTATTTTGCAATTTCATCATTTGTTATTGAAGAGAGCATTATACAGTATTGCAAACAAAAGTCACAATAACCACTGCTTAGATTCTACTCACAGTGGAAAACACAATTTCCGGCTATCTTAGGGGTAGCTAAACACGGGAAGTTCCCCTTAAATAATTACTGCTTTAAAATGTGGAATGTTCTTCCTAATTAGGTTAAGATCTCTAAGTCATATGTTACTTTAAAAACTCAAAGCCTTCTTAATTGGAAATTAATCTGCTTAAGATAATGCATTTTATACTTGTCCTGATAATGCATGTGTTCTGTTCTTTGTTCTTTATTTTCTTTCTTTTCAGGGGTTTGGATAGCGGGTGGGAATGGGATGCTAACTTTTTTCTTTTTTGTTCATCAGGTTACCAGCCATGATAGACATCTTTTGTTTTTTCTAGTGTCTCGTTTACACTCTAAAATCAAAAGAGTGAACTCATTCAATCTTTGATCGAGTGAAAAATATAAATTCACTCCATTAGAGTGAAAGTTCACTCCAAGAGGAGTGAAGTTCCCTCCAAAAAGAGTGAAGTTCACTCCAAAAAGAGTGAAATTCCCTTAAAACGAGCGAAGTTTCACTCTTGATGGAGTGCCCACGGTGATTGCTCTTAAAAAGGAGAGATCATTGCAGGCACCCGTGGAAGAGTGATTTTCCCTCTTTCTCTAGTGAATTTCACTCTTTTTAGAGTGAACTTCACTCTTTTTGGAGGGAAATTCACTTCTCTTGGAGTGAATTACCACTCTAATGGAGCGAATTTACACTTTTCACTCGATCAAAGAGTACTTAAGTTCACTCTTTTGATTTTAGAGTGTATACTACAGTATGTATTGTTCTTTGTAAATCATGTATGTTTGTACGTATAGATAAATATATAAATGAAATGAAATGAAATGAAAATGAATCTACCTCACATGCAATGGTATAGCCACGGGGGTGATTTTGGGGGTTGACCCCCCCTCCCATGACCCAACCTTGAAACGCAAAAAAGCCTAAAACATTGGTTTTTTTCTTTCCCCCTTAGACCTTTCCCTCATGTCGTGCTCCATCCCTCACCCAATGACACAATCCTGGCTACGCTACTGCTTACATGTATAGGTTTCATACACTCTAAAAAATATTGGGCAAATATTTGCTCAACTTTTTACCAGCACTGGGTATATATGTGTCCTCCCAACAATTGAGCAAAGTGTTCGGCAAACTGTTCGACAAATGGTGTTGGGCAATGGAACTACCCAGTATGTCGGGTGCTTGTTTGGATTTCAATACATATATATATATATATATATATATATATATATATATATATATATATATATATATATATATATATATATATATATATATATATATATATATATATATATATATATATATATATATATATATATATATATATATATATATATATATATATATATATATATATATATATATATATATATATATATATATATATATATATATATATATATATATATATATATATATATATACATATATATAATTAGTTTGGATAAGACGGAGATTTAACAAAGTACCCTTACACATACACCGTTTGTCCTCCAAGAGTGGTTGGGGCACCAGCGACGATGCACTTGATAAGTGAACAGCGAACTGTGTGTAGTTTAAAGTAACAAACTCGATCGTGAACTTTTTATTTCTTTTTTTCCATTGATTACGTAGCAATGGAAACTTTATTTTTTTTCCATGCGACCATTGCTCTTTAAGTACTTTCGTCCAGATTTTTACTGCTATTCTACTGTTAGCTCTTTATTTACCAAATACAACCTTATTCAACAATGATATCTTATAATGAACCACTTATTTTACAAGAATTATCTGTAAAACTTAACTGATCTTTAACTAATCATCTGATTGGTCAATTACATTTTACCCAACTGTTGGGTACTTTAAAACTTGACCAACACCTTTTGCCAACACTTGGATTTCACCCAACCTTAATTTCCCCCAACAATATGGGTACAGTTGTTTACCCATTTGTTGGACATTTTTTTTATTTTGCCCAACGCTTTTTACCCAACAGGTTTTAGAGTGTAACTTTTGCTTAAGCATTGTTATGCAACACGTTATTGTTCACACACGGCTTGCATGGTCAACGTTAAATACAGGATGATCCGGTATCGAATGTATTTCAAAAAGATTCGTTACAGGTGCCATTATATGATAAAATAAAAACATTTTATGAGATTTTACCTTGTAAAAATATTGGAATCGGTTCTCCCCCAAAAGGGGTAGAACCCCAAACTGTCTGGATGGATATCGAGAGGAGGTGGAACTGGATTGGTCCGGAATGGAGTAGCCACTGGAGTTGGAATTGTCAGGAATCGGTTAACGTTGACTCAGGCACAAGCTCGGAATATAAGGCTTGTGACCATCTTTAGGAAAGCAGTGGAAAAGGGTCAAGGGGTTCTCTAGACTAACCCAAAAGTTAAAAGATTAAGGCCAAATTAATCTTCTAACCCCAGACAGTCTTAATTCCCCTCACCTACTTACATAGTGAGCCCTGCCACAACTTTCTAAAAGTCATCCGCACCCAGACAAAATCTCAGTTTATTGCTTGGGGCTGAGTAAATGCGAGATCCAATATGGAATCAAAACTTTCTAAGTACAGCACAGTGCACGCTGTGTAACATGATCTATATCAATCTGCATTGTTTGAATTCGCTGTCAGTCAAAGAGCTCTGCCAACTGAGAATTTCTGTGGACTGCTACAAGTATTACAATTTGGGGTGAGAATTGTCTCTCTTTATAGGAACAATCCCTTCACCCCAAACTGCAATTCTTATAGGGGTTGATCGAAATTCTCAATAGGCTCAGCTGTTTTATTGACAGCCTGAGAGTACCAAATCTTATATTATACAGCATGATCTGTAATGAGAGTGTTTTGGTTACAAACACTGAGCTTTTTTATACTCACCCTGAAGCAATGATTATCTTTGTCTGGATGAGGACGAATTTCATACGATTGAGAGATTGGGTACGGTAAATTTTAAACAAATCAAACAAAATCACACTGTAGCCATTATATAGAATTTTTCCCTAAGAGCAAATGTATAGGATTAACCGACACACTTTGATGTGCATCATTTTTTCCATGAGCAAAATACCATTGTAAGAAATGGGTTATTACCAAACTTCGATCCCACAATTCATTGTAATTAATATTTGTAAGAGGGTCTGTCATAAAATATACTAATAAAGGAGGCGAAGAAAGAAAATTATCAACTAAAGACTCCACTGAAGCATGACATACTTCGAGGTGAGAAGTAGTGTCTGCATAGTTGAAGTGAATGTTGTCGCTTGACTCTCAAAATGTCCGAGGTATGAGGAAGTGGGTTTAAGTATAATAATACAATTTGACCATTTTACAGTTTGGTGAAATCATTCTATCGTAATCCATCCAAAACGTACGGACAACCTTGGGTGTGATTTTTGTACAGTGAACTGCTTTAAAATTGCCCGTTTGGTGAATAATGATTGCATTTCAATCTGCAGTAAAGTAAGGCTTGTACCCTTTCAATTTTTCGGGCGGATTAACGCCTTGTGTTTTATGCACTTACTGCACGGAAAAGAATTTAAACTTTGTGCTGAGCTCAGTTTGTGTATATCCCCATCTGTAACTCTCAATTCAATGCGCCAACGAATTACCGAACTCCCTCATTGCTTCAACGTTGTTGTAACTTTTATATAGTGCTCATTCATTTGGTACACTGGAAGGAATTCACATTTATAAATCCCCTTTGTTCACAGGTTTAAATTGTTCGGCGCACCAGAGTTGTTCTAGTGACGTGCGTAGTTGTCACTGTGATAGTCTGTGTACATATTACGGTGATTGTTGCGAAGACTATGTAAGTTACCCCGACATATTTTCAGCCATATTCTGGAACAGAGTGCTTCCCCTAAACGATTTCTTACAATGTAGAGCGATACCCGGAGGCCGGTATGACATCCATGGTACAAAACGCACAAATTGTCCAGATAAAACATATTGGATGGTCAGTCAATGTCCTCCCACGGCTCCGAAAGCAATGATAGATAACTGTGAAGCAGAACATTCCAACAACGACTTAATAAAAGTTGTTTTTTTGCGACCTGTCCATGATGCCGTCGGAAATGTTTTCAAAAACTACTATTGTGCGATGTGTCATGGTATTCCCTCGGAAGAAATAACGTTATGGCCTGTTGAACAAGTTTGTAAGCAATGCCCCGATGAGTTTCCCTTGAGCCAAAACCATTATGCTAATCTCAGTAGTTCCAATTGTTTCCTTCAAATACAACCTTTCGACGAAATGGTAAATGCCGATTCGAATGATGACATTAGCGCAAGATTACGCTGGTGTAATAAAGACATGATTCGGACATGTCCATCAGGAGTGAATGATTATAATAGTAGAATGTGTTATCAATTTATGTCACCAGGATATTTTAAAGGCTCTTACTTCAAGAATATATTTTGTGCAAAATGTCACGGTCTTAAAGATGAGTTGTCTTGGATTTGCGAATCACTACAGTACTGTTATGGTTCTAACTTACTTCCTGTGTCAGAGGGAATGGCATATTTTGATCCACTTTGTTCAATGATAAGATGCACAAGGTCAAACAAATTATGCGATGCCAGTGATACTCGTCAATACATTTCACTGGTTTTTAACGACAATCTCACGTGTGCCTATCTTGAAGAAAGGGGCCAACGTTGTCTCTTTCAGAAATCAACGTTATCTGATGATTTACGAAACTTGAAGAAAATGAATGGTACGAATAGCTTAGTTGAGGGAAACAAAATACGTAAACATAATGTGATTGTTCTTGAGCTTCCTGGAAACGCTTCAACAGATTGGAGAATCAAACTAGATCAAGATCTTGTGAACGACGCAAGACTATTAAGTCAGACCGAACGGTCATGCTATCTCGAATTTATTGAAGTCCTTGAAGTATGCAGTGACCAAGAATGGGCAAACCTAGGGGAATGTAAGGGTGAATTGATTGAGGTAGATGGAGATCGAATCTTAGATGACAAATCCTTTCTAACGGAGTTATCACTCAATGTTTCTGATGACATGGTCACGATATGGTACAGTGTACATACACGGTTTCCCTTTGAGGAACGATCATTCCCGGAAAAGCGCACTCTTGTTTGTTTTGCATATCCCACAATCGTTCAGCGTAGTATTTCGTACAGAATTTTTTGCGGAGTTTGCATTGGAGTTGCAATTATGGCACACTTGGCGACCTTTTGCACTTACGCCGCCTTTAAACCCTTGCGCAACACTTTTGGAATATCCCTTATGAGTTTTGTCCTATCCCTGGCAATGGCATTATGCTTACAAGAGTTTGTCAATGATTACGTCATCAACGTCCCATATTTGTGTGAGGCAGTGGCCATAGTGTCTCATTTTTTCTGGTTGTCATCTTTCACTTGGATGAATGTTCTCGCATGGGACCTACGTGCAACTCTATCCCTTTCTAAAATAAGGGTTAGAAAACCAACTTCCAGAAGACGTCTAGGAGCATATTGTTGCTTTGGCTGGGGAATGCCGCTTTTGGTTGTTCTAACGTGTATAACCCTTTGGCTGTTGAACTTCCACAATATATCGATTAGTTACGGTCCAGTGAGAGATTTTACCTGCTGGATAACTGGTGGCCTAGCCGTTCTGACTGCTGTGGGAGTACCCCTGGCAGCATGCTTAATAGCAAATACAATCCTCTTTACCATGGTAGCAAGATCGTTGTACAAACACAAGAAATCCTCCAAAGTGCTGGATGCAGAGAAGGGCCCCGAGCATAAAAAAATCAACCTAATGGAACTGATCATATACTTGAAGGTGAGAAATAAACTATCACTGCTGATTTTTACTTACTTTAATGACAAATTTGTACTTCATCACTATAAAGCGAACGTTTATTACACACGAGCTACGCAAGTGATACATATACATGATGAAACGTTCCTTCTTACTTTTTGTCAATCCCCCTCCTACGCCTGATTACCTCTTATAGTTTCAGGGAGGAAATGAAGCTCACTTCACGCACGCTTGATATAGTCACATTTCACATCCGATTACTTGTTTGACAGTAACAGAAATCTTAAAATACACAAAACGTTACGTAACGATTATTCCACAAAGCCCGATGTGCAATGTGTCTTTAAAAGATGTTACTTCTGATTTAACCTTTTAGTAATTTTAACATTTATCTGTCCTATGCTGCCCATTGTTTGTCTCTGAAAACATCTTTAAAAGCCTGCTTATAGGATCAACTTTTTCGTCAATTGATTTATGTCCATTAATTGATATCAAAAAATTGACGAAAAGGTGCTCGTGTGTGGAGGACATTGTTTGTAAGAGCCTCAAATATGCTTCAATGTTCTGCATAGTAAAATTTTGGAAAACAGCGATAATTGAGCATTACCTTATTCTAACGATCACTCTATACCAGAATCATTCATAGTTAACAAATTGATGTTGATTCTTTCCAGGTTTCAATGCTAATGGGATTTTCTTGGATATTTGGGTACCTTGCTGACTTTTCCAAGATCGAAGCTCTGTGGTGGCTATTTTATCTTTCTTACCTCGTACAAGCCGTGATAATATTTGCATTCTTTTGTCTCAGTCAAAAAACCAGAAAATTGTGGAGATCGACGTCAACGTCAAAGACAGGACTGACATCAGGAATAAGGCTTAGTAGTCATTCCAAATAGTCATATAAAGATAACTGTAAGGTATATTCAAGAGTCTTATATCTTTAACAGAGGTTCGCCATCGACCTGAATGTGAGTCGCCAGATATTGTTTGGTGGGTTGCATGTGTTGCGAACGATTTCCTGAAACTATAGTTTAACCTACCGCCGTACATGAGCCTCGTATTCTCGTTGTGGACATTATGAAAATGCACTATAGAATGTCAAAACTTATAGAGCACTCCCCAGTTATTGTATAGAAAATTCCCCCAAAATATTGCGAGGCTTGCTCAATAATGCTTCTCCAACTTCGAGCGTATTTCGCTCAACTGTTCTTAGAGTGTATGTCAAACAGTATGACCTATGGCATATATAAATGTTAAAAGAAATGAATGGATGGGATGCTGGGCAAACGTAACAGAAATTTCTGAAAGCATTGCAGGCAGAGTGAATGAAAGAGGATGTAAAATTCAGTTATGATTTTTGTATCATCTTAACTCATCTGACATGTGTTACCATTTTCCATGATTTTTTTCTATTAATCGAGAAATCGCAAACAATACATCGATATTTTAAAGCTGGTTACATGCAGTTTAGAGCACTCGGCAAGCGCTTTTTCCGGTCATCTGGGTTGGGGTTGTAAAGTTAGGAATTTTCTTGTACGCTCTGCCCCAGTCGATGGTAGCGCTTCGCTATAGCCGCTTAGATAGTCTTCCTCCCACGAACTCCCCGCATATTTTTGCCTTCCGTCGAGCCGTATATGCCGACACCCCCGAATTCCGAAACACCTGTATTCCAACAAATCCATAACGTTCCAACACCGGCTTTGTTCCGACACCCCTATGTTCCGAAAACTCGATCGGAGATAAATATATAGATTGTCGGAACATAGGGGTGTCGGAATATAGCGGTGTCGGAGTATATGGCAGTCACCCTTGGTACAGTAAGTTCTTTGGAAAATGCTTTGTCGGGAATTGAAACATAACCAGCATAAGTTGTCTCTCGGGCAGAATTTAACGTTTCCGGAAGAGAAACTCATCTGACTGCCCATGAGCCGCTGTTTCTAAATTAAACTATATACCATCCCGTCTTTCGGAATGTTTCTAAATTTAGTAGTTTTACACATAAATCATAATTAAAGTAATTCAACCTTAATTTTAGACCAATCTTTATTCAGTAGAATTATCCTTAAATTACGACTGTAGTATCTGACAAATTCCGAAAACCCAGAGGCTGCAGGGTCTTTGTTTCTGAACCCCACTAGGAACTTAAGGCAGACCCCTGGACTCCACCCTCTGGCGCATTGCACTCTAAAATCAAAAGAGTGAACTTAGTCATTCTCTAATAGAGTGGAATGTGTGTAGTCACCCCATTAGGGTTTTAATTCACTCTAGAAGAGTAAAATTCACTCTTCCACGAGTGCCTGCAATGGTCACTCTTTTTAGAAGAGTGACCCATGTAGACGCTCCATCAAGAGTAAAACGTCGCTCTATTGGAGGGAATTTCACTCTCCTTGGAATGAATAAATACTCGAATGGAGTGAATTCACATTTTTTACTCTATTAGAGAGTGACTTAGTTCACTCTTTTGATTTTAGAGTGTACACTTCCCTCTCGATGACGCCTTTGGCGCCATGAGTGGCCACCCAGTACCCCTTAAATGAAAAGTCTAGCGACTTCACTTTTGTGACACTCCATTGTTACATTGCTCTCCTTACCTTGCTTATGTGACTGCTTAGAGAAAGACGTATAAACTGATAACTTTGATAGAAGGTGCAATCTTCTTAAACGTGCGAATACCTAACTTTAAACTTGTTGAAAGGGCGTAAATTTAACTTTTGTTTCAAATTTACAGATTCGTCTTTAAATCAAACAAATTATAGCTTCACGGCGGCCATCTTGGTGTGTCCTTTTTGTCCCGCAGTTGGCGGCGACAATCTACGGATAGGACGTACGCATTGTATGTTCTGCCCATTTATATAGGAAGTCCGTGTACTTATCACATTACCTGCTTTGTTTTCTTTTGTAAATAACAACTTGTCAGTATAACGTTGGAAGTTTTTTGTTTTCTTTCATAAACATGTTGTACAGGGAAGGTTTTTAAATCAGAGTCAAACCCGAAGCAGTAAGGACGTGATCACATTGTGGCAAGAGATGTAGTGTCTGTACTTGGCTTTCGGAAAAACAAAGAAATACTAAGATTGCAAATTGACTGACCAACGTCCCGGTATTCCAACCTTTTACGTCATAGGTCTGCCATGGGCGGTCGCGCTGTTCTAGAATAGCTGAAAAGAACAGATACTACACATGATCCTAGATAAAAGCCGCAAGGCACTTATTTTGCGTACATAGATTAAGCAGCGCTACAGCACATTATTAATCTTTTCATGTGTGATTTGGTAGCCGGTCGTCATGTGCCGATTTTGACAATTGACAGCTAGAAATGGGTTATGACAGAAAAGGTGTGAGGGTCCCTGGAAAACCAAACCACCTGAAAAATATCTCCCTTTCCATTCGGGATTTGTTTTTAGCTATAAAATGTAGTTTTATTCGAAAACGAAAAAGCAGTCCATAATGTACATAGTCAGTTCCATCACCTCTCTTGTAAACGTTTTTTCGTAGAAAGTGACAGCAAATTTTTTCAAACTTCCAAAGCCAGATTTATTTTTTATATGTTAAAGAGGAACATATTCTAAGCAAACTGGTAAAATTTTTATTCGTTTCCCATGTGCGGTTCTCGAGATATTAGCAATGGAATGTAGCTAGTTTTCTAAACAGAATGAACTTGAAGCAAGCAGGCGTGATGTCATGGATTCAAATTGTTGACCAATGTTTTGTTTTTGTTTATAACTTACCACCAATTTTATGTAAATAAACTTTGATTTATTGATACCATAGGTGCATCCCGAGAAATGGAATTTTGGAAACTTTAAATGCCTTTGGGGTGAGATAGCAATCCTAATCAATTTAAGGTCAAGCTAATAGGATGAAAGAAAAAAGAAAATATTGGCCAACAGTGTAAATCCATGGCATCACTCCTGCTTGCTTCAAGTTCACTCCTTGCAGAAAATTTGTCAACTTCAATTGCTAATATGGGAAATGAATGTAACCTTCAGCAGACTGCTTAGAATATGTTCCTCTTTAACAAATCAAAAATTAATTTGGCTCTGGACTATTCTTTTTATACAACGTAAAACTGAACTTAGTGATGAAATATCATTATTGTTTGACGTACACCAATTACTTATTGCTTCGTCTCGATTTAAGTCGACAGATGGGATGAAATTATTAAATATAGTTTTTCAAGACTGATCGCCTGTTTTGCCTGTCTAAGACATCGAATAAGTTACCGTAATATTAAAAATTACGGTAAGAGGAACTAGAGCGTAACTTAGCATTTAGATGTAAGTATAGTTGAACTTTTGACCACTCTATTCGATTCCGTTCAGTAACTTGACGTTTAAAATCACTGTAATCACCAAAAGGTAATTAATATCCAAACACGAAGATAGCAGCAAATCTGAATTTCTCAAAAGTATTGCAATATGTTGTTCGCGAGAAACATTTGAACTACTTTATCTTGATACTTTTCCTCCAAACCTCTCCTGCTGTATTTAATAAAGTTTACATTACCAATGTGGAACTGCTTGTTGTGTTTTGAATTTTATATACAATTTTTGTATTTTTGTATATTACGTTTCGGATATTTTTAATTGTGTTTTACATTAATATGAATTATTCGGTTTAAAGATATTTGATGGAGTTCCATAATCGATTTTTATTATTTGTGAATAATTGTATATAACTGTAGTGTTGTCTGGTATATGACCAGAAGAATATTTTCCTTTGTTTGTTGCATGAATTTGAGAATTTTTACTAAAGCACCTGCCAATTCCCAACATCAATATTGAATGACTGTTAATCCTCTTAAGACATTTATGTGCACGCTAAAAGAAGGCAGGAATTAAAAGTTTCCCTACACATTTCTTGCCCCACTGTAATCACGTTCAGTCTCTAATTTCTATGCATTTCGTTTTTAAACATGTCTAATTGCTAAACGTTTAGTGTTGAATCGCTAAACATGTTTGGAATTTAAACGTGTTTACAAAGTGGGGTGTAATAAGTGTAGTGACATCAGATTATAGGTTTGTAGTATATGACGTTAAAAGGAGGATTAAGCATTGTGCTTGCGATCGCTTACGATCGAAAATTATAGCCACCGACGGGGGTGGTTTTTGGGATTGAACCCCCCCCCCCCAGACCTAACCTTGACATGCAAAAAACACCTAAAATAGCGGGGTTTTTTTCTCCCTCTTCTAAGACTTTTCTCTCATGTCGCGCTCCAAGCCAACCCCCCCCCCCCCCAACAATGACACAATCCCGGCTACGCTATTGCCAAGAGAGGTCACGCCAAACTTATTTTGAAGCAGCAGCTAAACCTCACAATTTTTATTTTCTTCAAAGTATCTTTCATTACTTTCTAGGACTTCAATATTGCATTTCCAATATAATGCAAGTAGTTAATCCAAGTAAATTTCACATTTTAGGAGATAAAATATTGTCACATGGCCCTCAGGAGCCAATCATGAAACAGGCCAGTCTGCTGCTCTACTTCAAGTTGGGGTGACTACATATCCCCTTTAAAGTTATTTTACGGAGACCAAACTCATTGACAGCCTTTAAAATATAGAGAAAATTACTTTCTTTCAGAAGGTGAAATCCACATCTCAATAGCATATAGCGTTTCCGATGATAGTAACTTTCAAATTAATGCATCATTTTGAAATTCAGTGAAACATGGGAAACATGTGATTTAGTCGTCACACATAATATTGAAATTGCATCCAATTTATTTAGAACTTTAATGCCTCTGCAGGAAATATTAAGCCACATTGTTTGTTATACCCTACAAATGGTGTAGAGTTAACGTCAGATCTACAGGAAAAGATGTCAAACATTTCAACAGTATCAAATTCAATTCCAAACGGACATTCAGTAATATTGAAAAAAAAAGGAATCTGAAACAATGCGTCCACATTGCATAACATTCTGTGGCTTTGTTGAAATTAAACTAGACTGGGGTATTTTTTTAACAAAAGTGGCCAATTTTTAAATTGACTTATATTGAGTAAATGGTAAATGAGAAAATGAAGTGAAATATTTTTGTATCTCTTACGAAATCCAAGTCAAAAGCCACTGAAATATGCCTTTAAATGTTACAAGCATATAGACGAATCCAGTCAGCGCTTTTGTTTAGTGACTGTAGGCAGCCATTACTGGGGTCCATCAGCTTTAAATCGTCTTTATTTATTGCCTAAATAAACTTCAAACCCTCACATTCAGTGAAGTTGAAGGAATCTAGATACAATTTAGTGTTCAGCCATTCAAGATACAGGTAAAACAAGGAAATTGAAAGGATATAAAGGTTATAGGACAGGTGATGGACCCCAGCTATGGCCGACTGAAACCAGACCATAACTTGCTGTCCGTATTCGTCTATAGGCATAGGACGTTTCTAAGGCATCATGAAAAATTAACTCTCCAAATTTCAGACTGTGTAGAGGCTCGAAATTAAAAAAGTGATTTCCAGTCTGACATTTTAATTAGCTTCAAAGGACTATTAATTCCAGGTAGCTTGGATGATAGGAAGATTTTTTTTATTTCAGTCCACAGACCTTACGTGTTGATATGTTATCTATGCAAAATGTTGAAGGTAGGTCAGCCTAGCTATTAGAAGGCCTGATATTGCTTGCTGACATCCTGAGTTTGTGTTTTATCAAACATGTTGAAGTTACCATCATATTGCACGGATTTCGGATGAGTTAACCATAAGATTCTCCCAAACATGACGGGGAGGGCCTCAGTGTGGCCCCGAAACTCTTGTCAGCGGGGTGTGACTTTAGCTCTTTTAAATAGTGCATTGTAATGCAAACTAAAAGTAATAATAGTACAAAATTTTTGTACAAAAAATAAAGAAAAACAAAAAGAATTTGTCTTTTTTATTGTCACTCTTTGTATTTTTTGTTTTTGTGTTCAATTCTGGTTTTTGTTGGGGCCTTTATCCGGTTCGTGCCTGTTTCCACGCACGTAAAAACTATGAAGTGTTATTGAATGTTAAAGTTTATTGCTCTTAACATGCAGGATTGATGGGACTGTTATGGCATTATGAAATTATTGAACTGCGGGTGGTGGTCAGGCGGTATATTTTGCCCAATGGTAGTATCTTAACCCCTCCCCCCTCTTCAGAATCCGTACTATTCACAGAGAAACTCGTCAATCTAAACCAACATGAATCGTCCATAATTAAGAGGTACGTTGTCTGGTTATCATTTACAATTTCTAAACAGCAGTTGGTTAGTCTTTACACTTACTGGCATATATCTGTCTTGTATGTGTGCGTAAAGTATACACTCGCTGCCAGTATTAAGTCGTGCCCTACGGTCGCCATTTGTAAAACGAATTCAACTATGTCTGTCCTCAGAATCCTCAAATTAAATATAGGTGGAGTGGTCTAGCTTTAATATTTTAATACATGCAGGGGCGTAACCACACTTTTTCATTTTGGGGACTGGGGGGCAAAGTCTTCAAGTAGTTAGACAAGTAGTAACCGCACACTATTTAAGCGGAGCGTCATCATAGGTTGGCGCGCAGCGTGCAGAGAAAAGTCTGAATGAAAATATCTCCCAGATTCAGTTGCTGGAATAAAATTAGCAATTCTCCTTTGTTTTACTCACCTCCAGATAAAAATTAGTTGATTATTCGGAATTAGGCACAATACACTGTTAAATATCGCTGTAAATTAACACACACACACACATCCAGAAAAGAACCTGTTTAATTTCGCTGTAAATTTAGATAACAAAAAGAAAGAAAGAAATAAAAATTACTGAGAAATACTGGCAAATATTTGCCAGTATTATTCTGCAATCTTAATGTATTCCCTTATTTTCTGTTCCGTAAATTTAGAGCGATATTTAACAGTAGGAGGTGCAGATCATTTGGGGCGTCTTGAAGGGAGACGTTACCGAATTTCCCCTTCCACTTCAGTCTTTTCATTCGCTGTAAATGAAAATTAAATTTCTCATTTCATCACAAAGGGACGCTTATGGTTGTTTTTTTTTTTCTTGTTAAAATGAGAAATGCATACATGCTTTACAATATGCGAAATTATGAAGACATTGATCAAACGTAGTGGCGGCGCTACTGGGGACACGAGGGGAAATTTGCCCCCCGACTCTCCGCCTAGATTTTGTTCTTGCCCCCACTTGCCTTCCCAGGTTCGGTCAGTAAGGAGTTGGGTTAACAGAAAAAATAAATAATATACGCCTCCAGAAACTTATTTTTTCACCCAGAGATATGTTAACGCCTCAGAGCTTCCGGGGGTTTTGCACGTGGACCCTCATCCCCAGGAACCCGAAAAATTTTTGCACGGTGAAATTATCTTTGCTCCTTATTTGCCCAACCTCCCCCCCCCCCAATTTTTATATTTTGGTGCCGATATTGATCAAACGTCAACTGTGGCACTTGCATGTTCTGACGATTTGAATGCGGTATTAACACACTTATAGCACCACCACCTAGCTGCATAAAGCCTTAAGATTTATTTTTTTGACTTTTTAGCCGATTTTTTTACCTGGACATCCGTAGTCCTCGTTATGATTGCTCTCTTGTTAGGATAGACGTGAACGACAATGAAGTTGCGATGGATAAGGAGTTTAAATTGTAAGTGTCAGATTAAGGAGTAATGATCGATCGTTATCATTGATTGATTATTCTTTTCTCATAAAAATGACACTGATTTGATTGACCATAATTAAAGTGTACCTTAACTTAAAGTTAAAAAAATCAAAAACACATATTAAACAGCATGAACAATGAATCTAACAGTCTTAATCCCATCTTCGAAGACCATTCTTGAGCCGAGACACAAAATGTTGAAGTTTATTCACTCATAATTAAAATGGTACATTGACCAATAATTTGTGATGTCATCGTTGTACTACACAAATTACAATCATTGTATTTCTTTGTTTTTCTGAAAGTAACTGCACCTTGTTCCAAATTGTGATAGCACTCTTACTCTTATGTGGTTATGCAGTTAGTTCGTTTGTTAGATGGAGTTTTACGGCCCAGTTTCCAACCAGTTGGTTCAAGTCGAGCCGCCAGGGCCTTTTGCCAGTTGTGACTCACTGGTTTGTTTTCCCTACTCCATTGCTTGTGGTGAGCACTGAGCACCAAGCATAATATGGCAGTTCTGTTTTTAAAGTCTTCGGTATGACCCGGCCAGGACTTGAACTATGGGGTGATGTAATTATTAACCCCCCCCCCTCTCTCTCTACAGTGTGCCATGCAAGCAAAATTGAAGTGTTCAAAAGTCATAAAAACATTATCAATTTTAAAGGAAAACAAGGCAGGTAATGAGAACTTTACAACGAGAACATCAATATATTATTGCGCAATAGGCTAATTTGTATTAAGTGAATATTAAATTTCAACATTTAATATCTCGGCTCAAGAATGTCTGATGAAGATGGTAGTTAGACAGTTAAAATACATTTTCATTATATATTTTTGAATTTGTTGACTTGAGGTTGACCTTAAAGTCGAAGTCTCTTCTCTTTCCGGGTGGTAGTCCCATGATCTGACCTTCCAATTCTCCTCCGCCTTTGAAAAAGGAAGTTTTGCATTATGTAATCGAAGTAGCAGGTCTATACACCCTTGAGCCAGTTTGAACAAACCTATTATTCATCAAATGCCCTGATTGCGTAGCTGGAACTTTAATGCACCTTTCACGCTCATGTATTTTATGATGTACCTTTGGATTCTATCAAAATGACGTAAAGATATCTTCCTTTTATATTCGAAGAACAATTTCCTGAATTGTGTGCAAGCACGTAAGCTATACCTTTACTTTTCATATTCACCTTGCCTCGTGGATTAGCATAGCTTATTTCTGAAAGCAGCTTTGTCTGGCTGGAAATCACAGTAGTTAACAAAAGCTTCTCTGCAACAAAGCAGTTGTGTGCTAAGGAATACCAGGGAGCTTTTAACAGCTTCCTGGGCATATACTGGTAATGTTCATCGCCAATTCCGACCTCAAACGTATCTTTTTCAAAGCCGGTGTTCCCTAACTTAAGTGAGATAGAGGAATCAAACTCAACAATGATGACAACTAAAATTGCATTCCCGTTCAAGAACAATTCCAGTCTCTAAAAGACTGCTTTTGGTAGAAAACTTTAGAGGCAGCTATCTTTTTGCCTGCAGTTTTTCCCAGTCATTTTGAGTTTTGTAATTGAAATTATCACTACACTGGATTATTTTCTTTGATAAAAATAAGGAAACGCGAAGCCGGACAGTGGATTTAGCACCGGGTCACTAGGTTAAAACCACTTTTACAAGGCACCTGGTTGAAAATTATGTACATCATAACAACATATAGTCGAGATTTATTGAGAATGACACGTCTACGAGAGGTGATTACCTGAAGAAATTCGTACAAATGAACTGTTGATGGTGAAAGGGGTGTGTCACACTCTCATTTTATTCAACAACAGTTTGGTATGCCCTCATAAAGGCTTGTTGATTGAAGGTACAACTTCAATCAACAAACGACAAAAGTTTATGTGGGCATACCGTAACATTATTTCTCTTTATTTTGAGCCCGCATAATAACACCTAATAGACAATAGGCTGATATAAATCGGTACCCAAAGGTTAATTAAGTTCCTTCGAAGTTGCGTGTTCGCTTTGTGTCTTTGCGTTTATTAAGGGCAGTCATGCGTAAATCCGAACTACAATTTGGGCTACACTTAACCGTAGTCTACAAAATCCTATAATTGGAACAGCTCGTTAGATTGACGTTTGATCCTGTGACCAATTAAAAAGCACAGTAGCCCACATTATATAAAGAACAGTAGCCCATATTTTATAGCATTCACTGAGAGTCTTCCTTTTACATATTAAAGCCTTGTATGCTCATCAGGATATAGGCCCCACCTGAAGCAATGGGCTAGGATTGTGCCTGGGTAAGGATGGGTTTTAGACAGCTGTTGAAAAGAGGGCATAGATTAGGAGAATTGGAAGAGGTCTTGGGTAGTATGAACATTTGTCTATAACATTAGTTCCAGGTATTGTTTCCGAAAGGGGGAGGGTTGTTCCGTTCCTGTTCGTTACAACTTTTGCTTGAAGACAGAAATGTATTTTCAGTATTTCAACAGCGCAGTCCAAAAATTGATATGAGTCGGAAGAACTAAAAATTTCACTGGGATCAGAGAAGTGAAAGTAGGATCTTGTCTTCTTGTTCTCAGTAGTTTTTTTTTCTGTGAGCCTGTTCAGCAACTTGATACTTAGTGTGTTTGAACGGCTGGCTATCAATTGCTGTGTAAATTTGCATCCCTGGACTGGTTCTAGATGAAGTCCTCCCAAAAGATTAGTACAGAACTTAGTCTATCTTGTTGAAAGAATTGCTCTTGAGAAGCATGCGACGATGTTTTCCCCACTAAATTATTAAATTCACAATGAGTACCCCTTGATTTACTATACCCCGATGACACAATATTAAGTCTTGAAATATGAAGTCCTGAAAGATCAATAGAAGGATACCTATATGTGTTTTCCCATGTCATTTGATGACCTGTTAGAGGGTGTTTCATTATCTTTCCATGAAAATTGACCATTACACTACACAGTAGCGTAGCCAGGACTGTGTCATGGTGGGGGGTTTGGGGCACGAAATGAGGGAAAAGCCTAAGAATAGAGAGAAAAAACCGCTGTTTTAGGTGTTTTTTGCATTGCAAGTTTGGGTCATGGGGGGGGGGCGGATTTTAACCCCCAAAACCACCCCGTGGCTACGCAACTGACACTTCATCATATGTAAAGAAAACACATGCAGGTTTGTGAAGTATTCACCACAGTGGTAGAATTTTCATTTAGAGGCACAATGTCAAGTCTAGTCTACGTGCTGCGACAGTCACGGGTAATGCACTTTATCCCTTGAGCATTTGCAAGTTGATGAAAATTACGGTCTTAGAAATGGATATGCTGTTCACAGTTCAAAACAAAGAAAGGAAAAGTAATCTCCTGAAACAGAACAATGATTTGCGTGTTTTAAATTTTTGATCCAAGTTTATGGCAAATTCCATAAGCTATTTAAAGAAATATCAGAAATTACGCGAACTTTGTCTTATTTGTTTAGCCTCCCTGGTCAAAAAATAATTCTGCAGCAAGTTCAAACGTTTGTAATATTGCCGGTAATTCATTCATTTATTCCATAAATTACACCTGTCCCGTATGTAATTAAGTTTCCCAGATCACATGCACCAACCTTTAGTTTTCTCCAAAATGTACATTTTCAGGGGTAAGTGTTTTGAATCAATTTCAACAATGAAACTGTTGGAAGTGTTTAAATAAATACAACATGACTTATGGGGCGATCTAAGTTTATCCATATATGGTACTATAGCTGATGGAGTTAACTAACCCTGTGGATAAATAATTGAAACGATCTTTGCGATATAGACTATTCATGTTTACCAACAAATGACGTCATGGCTGCGAGACAACAGAGTTGACGAGGTGCGCTAGTATGTTCATCATTATGAACTGTAGATTTAATTCGTCTACTTTTTGTGTGCAATCGCGCAAAACCTGGCTAGTCTTTGGCAAGACCCTAGACTAGTTAATAATACAACATTTGCTACTCTTTTTTGAGGACGCCTTCTATTACCTTCAGAAATTCTAAAATAGTCAAATTTAAAGCCCACCCTCTATTTTGAATTTTGGTGAGAAACAATGTGTAATAACGTCCTTGACCAAGGCTACGCCTCAAAACCCTTACATGCACGCACATATTCCAGCGCATGCTCTATGATATTCCATGCCAATTAATGTTAATCAGTGACGTAACCGTGAAAGAGTCAGACTTTAAATATGTACATTTGTTTCAGAATACTTCGTCAACTTTCATTCATTCATACTTGGTAATAATCCTGAGCTCCTATTGGTCCATTGTGGTCAGGTGACCGTGCGTAATCCGCGATAGACCCAAGTAACCGTTCTTTATCCCCAACGGATAAACACGGGTGAATCACCGGCGGAGGAATGCAATAAAACCTAATACGGCATTACAGTACCATTAGCGTTACATGCAGGATTACATATACAACATTCGTCCACTACTATACGTACGTATACAGACTCGACTATGCCTAGCCTAGACTGCATGATGATATGTCCTGTATGAATACCATGCAATAAAATACAGGGATAGTCCGGTACGGTAACGTTGGCCTAAGTAGGCTCTTCTCACGTTTTAAACTTGGGTAAACGAAACCAAAAATGATACGACACAACAAGTCCTTACTCCATATCCAGATATGTGCCAGATATGAAATTCCATATACGAGCCGGATATGGATTTCATATCTGGCCCATATCTGCTGCAGATATGGGATTTATATATGGGCCAGATAAACAAAATTGGGCAGATATAACCTTGATCTGTGCCAGAACCAGATCTAATCCATATATGGGCCAGATAAAATTTTATCTGGATCAGATCTTTATCTGGAACAGATATGAACCATATAATGCAATACCATATATGGCTTATATAAAGCTATTCCATACTGATCCCATATAAAGCAGTACCATATCTGGTTTATATAAAGGTGTTGTTGTATTGATCCCATATAAAGCAGTGCCATATCTGGTTTATGTAAAGATTTACTGTGTTGATCCCATATTAAGTAGACAAGTATGGTGCATATATGTCCCATATCTGGACCATATATGACTGGACCAAAATTTATTAGTGCACTACCTTTGTGTAAAGAGTATCAGAAGCCTCCTGGCGGCGAAAACCAAACATTTACTCCAGGAGGAGTTCTACTCCCTAAGGGAGCTAAACGTCCCAAATGGACAAGTACGCCCTCTAAATGGCAAACATGTGTGGTCCTGCTCTAGACTGGCTGAATAGAACAGAAGGCACACCCTCGAAGCTATTACATCTTCGGTATAGCCTTCTTGGCCAGCATAATGTTAAGGGCTATCTGAACATCTATAACAAAGTTAAATGCCCATTGTATAACATTGACTTAAGTATTTGAAGTTGTTAAATTACTTAATAGTGAAGAAAAAAACTGCTTTGAAATTCCTACTTTTAAATGTTTACACTGCATTGTTGGTTCAAGTTATCATATGAGGCAATATCCCAACATAAATTTTTTTGAAGGTTTCATGATTTTTCACATATTACTTGCTAAATCACAATAAAAAGAAAATCAAGGCTACAAATTCCTGACCACGTCCACATTGGAAAGTCATTTGCATATGTTAGTATAATATGGCTGAATATGGTTTGAATGTTCTGATTTTGGTTTGCTGATACTTGTTCAGCTTCCAGAGAAGGTCTTTATGCAGGACAGTTACACAAATTAAACCAAAAAGTATTAAATATGGCTATATAAAAGTTTATATGTATGATTCTGTCATCGTAATTTCATCAGTTATATCTGGCTTGATATGGCCATATGAAACTTTATTTGTATATCTGGGAAGGTATTTCATCAAGTTATATTTGGCTTGATATGGCCATATCAAACTTTATTTGCATATCTGGAATTGCATTTCATCAAGTTATATCTGGCTTGATATGGACATATAAAACTTTATTTGCATATCTGGGAAGGCATTTCATCAATTTACATCTGGCTTGACATGGCCATATCAAACGTTATTTGCATATCTGGACAGGGACTGAATCAAGTTGTATCTGGCTTGATATGGACATATAAAACTTTATATGCATATATGGAAAAGCATTTCATCAGTTTATATCTGCCTTGATATGGACATATAAAACTTTATTTGCATATCTGGGAAGGCATTTCATCAATTTATATCTGGCTTGATATGGCCATATCAAACTTTATTTGCATATCTGGGAAGGCATTTCATCAATTTATATCTGGCTTGATATGGCCATATAAAACTTAATTTGCATATCTGGAATTGCATTTCATCAAGTTATATCTGGCTTGATATGGCCATATAAAACTTGATATATTATATCAAGGCATCTAAATCTGGCTGTATATCTGGCTTGATATAAAGGCTGTATTTAACTAGATATATCCAGATATCAATCCATATCTGGATTTGGAGTAAGGGAAATGTTAATAAGAAGTAGGCCTAAAATTCATGGAAAAGGTTAAATCCCCAAATATAAGTGTTCGGATCAATTACTAAGTAGTCTACTAGCGTTAGTGTGAGTGCGACTGTTACGTACGCCATGGTAGCCCAATTAACATGGATTTTGTAAAAGTGTAATGCTAGCATGTAAAGTTGAACCTAAAACAATCGTAGGCTACTTCTAACGTTAACCTGGAACCATCTCAACATAACAAGGTCTAGGGCCTAGACTGCCTAAGCTTCTTTTAAACGTTGCAACAAGTATATTACTTATTTATTTACACCGTAACGTTACACCCAATATGATACCAGGCTTCGTTCTTTTAACCTTCACATGGGATCTGCGTGACCTCACATATCTGCCCGCCCTCAGACCTGCCGGGCCTCATAGCGATTCCAGGGGGTGTAAAACAGAGGAAGTAACAGCCAGTGTGTTTCCAGATGGAGGGGGGGGGGCTACAAAATTTCGTCGGAAAGACTCGACGGAGGCTGCCGTCCTCTGAAGTCTTAATCTGATTCCAAGCTTAGGAAATGAGCAGCGCAGGTAGCTTGCTTTTAATAGACACGTACATACACGCACACATCCACTATAGACACAGTTTGAAAATACCTCCCTGCAGCATACGTTCGTTCACGTATTGCATACTTAAACTTAATTACGTACCGTGCTTACTTAGGTCGGTGCATGTGAAATTCGTTGCTAGGGGATTGCCAAGTGTCTTTTTCTTTTCTTTTTTCCCGAACAGTTAATTTTTGTCCTTGTTTGGATTGCTGAAGTTCTAAATAATAGCAATTTTTCCAAAATGTAGTAACATAGTTTTTTTTATTCCATGGTTTGTGGATCTACTGAATCCATTTTTCACTATGGTATACTTTGTTCATTGCCCAAGAACATTTCCTGTAACGGTTAGTAGAGTTTTAATATGTTTCCACTTTAAGTGGAAAATTCCGCCACGGTTACTCTGAAACGATCTTTTCCCTCTCTTTTCAGTTTTTTTTAGCGAAAATCTTGTTGTGTATGAATGAACAAGGTTAATCAACGCTGGACCTATGCTTTGAGGAAAGTATAATTAATGCTATCGCTCCCAGGAGAAAATTCCTGTTGAAACCTGTTCAACAGGTTTTAACAGGTACAACAGGTAATTGGAACAAAATCAACAGGTTTTTAGCAGGATTTTAACAGGTACCAACAGGTACCTGTTGGCTTTTTTGGTGTTACCTGTTGACACCTGTTGACTTTCATCACTCCAACAGGTAATTGGAACATTGCCTGTTCATACCTGTTAATACCTGTTCAAACCTGTTGGAATTTCAACAGGTCTCAACAGGAATTTTCTCCTGGGCAATCGGGGTGCGCCCTCGTGCATCGCTTGCATTAACCCCCATCGTGCATTATCCTCTCCCAATACACGGTCCAGCGTTGATTAACCTTCATTAAATTGTAAAATTCTACACTGTTTACTAAATCACACGACGTGAAAAGTTCTCACTCAACTAATTCATTCGGTTCTATGCTTACGTTGACTGAGAACCAATCGACGTACTCATAAGTCTTACGGATCATTATAATTCAACTTTTCTTCGAGAATTAGTCTAGATTTACTAGATATAAACGAGTTATCACTGCAACTTTATCCCTAAGAACATGCTATGGGACATACTAAATATTTATATTTATTTGCAAATATGTATTATATATATATATATATATGTATTATATATATATATATATTATATAATATCGCTCTTTTTACAGATGATACCACTTAAAGGACGTTCCATCAAACAGCGATCTGTATCTATTACAACTATCCAATGTTGGTTTCAGTTTTAATGAGTGTTCCCAGTTTTTCAGTTTATTTATTCAGTGCTTTAGATGAGGGAGCTCTTCCAGCTCCTTGTTTGGATGCACGCAAGTCATTTAGGCCTAGGTTATATCAGTCTTGTGATCTTGCAATCTTGGGCAGACAATTATTGTACGGTAACAGTTTCGGTAATACTTGGCTATTTTATTGGGATAGCCTACAAGTCTAAGATACACATTTGTCTTTTCCATGGTACCTTACTTTCCGTTGATTCCTTACTTTTAAATTGCGACGTTAGTGCAACTGTTGATGTGTCGTGGGACAATGACTATTTACAAATAGATGGTAACGCTTCTCCACATTTGACTATCACTGATTAAAAGTGCAGGGTAGAGGCGTACTTCCAAATAAATAATTCATGCCGCAAACGAGATAAATTACCTCTGCGCTCGAGGCTAATTCTAAAGCTATTAATCCTAATGAGTTTTACTTTGTCATTTAAAATAATTTTGCAAAGTAAGTTTGCAATAATGTTCCAGATTATTTATCGGGAAATTTGACTGTAGGTCTCAAGGTTTGTCAATTTGATGTAGAAGTACGACACACCACCTCTGGTTAGATTGCAACCGTCGTAAGGACGATGGTGCCGTGAATGGTACTACTCTATGACGGCGTTTGTCTTCACAAACCTTTGGCGAAGAAAGCCGATGTCATATTTGATAGCTCTGCTTGAATGGTATGGCCTGACCCACTGGAAAAGTGCTATATACGTCTATCCAATGTCTTCTTGAACGGCCGGTCAACCCGCGCACAATAACGGTCATGTGATTGTTACGGTGTTACACGTGTCACGAAATGTAGGATACATCGAAGTCGAATGCATTATGCAGTTCCTTCACGAAGATGTTATGCTCGCAACACCTCCTTCGTCTGCCCGTGTTTGGCAAACTGACTTTGCTTTACTTCCTCCCAAGTAAGAAGATGACGCTGATTGGGCTGCACCGCACAGGAAAGGACGCTTTTCCAGGGAACCGAGAAATTTTAGTATAGACGAATCCGATTAGCACTTGTTTTTAGTGACTGTAGGCAGCCATTAGTGGTGTCCATCAGCCTTTAATCGTCTTCATTTATTGTCTACGTGACTTTCAAACCCTCATATTCAGTAGAGTTGGGAAAATCAAGATACACTTCAGTGTACAACCATCCATGGAACAGGTAAGGAAGGAAATTTAAAGATTAAAGGTGATGGACCCCAGTAATGGCCGACTAAAATCAGACCATCACAATCTGTCCGGATTCGTCTTCAATTGGATTTATTAAAGGGTAAAGAAGATAAGAGAGGGTTGTCAGACAAAAGTATCCCGCTATCCTGGTATCTACATTCCGCATAAAAAACTTGTAGCCTCTTCTTCAACAGCGCCACCCTTAGCAAAAAAAGGCAAAGTTGGTTAAGGGAGCACACCCCCATTAATTCCTCCATTGACTTACACACTAAATCCAAAAAGTAAACGGCCCTCTAAAAGCTTGTCGAAGTTTTCGCCAGGGTCAAGCTACCCCTCATATGAAAGCTGACAAGTTGGCCATTCATGGCACTTTCAATTCACCATATCATGACCGTGAAGATTTTTTGCTATTTCACCTCAAAGTTCAAACCACCTTTTCCAAGCCTTGTTTTTCACTAAAATCTCGGTATGCCTCCGCCAGCTTCTAAGGCCCATAATTTCCACAAAATTGCTTCAATTAAGCCCATTTTTCACCAATGGTACTTCATTCGATATACTTTCAGAAGAAACTTACAGAAAACCCCAGCTCATTCCATAACATATCAAAAAAGTGCTCCTTTTAGGGACTCTATCTGAGGGCGAACAAACGGACGCATTAATACACCTGCTAATTGGGATATGCTCCCTTAAAGTAAGTGAAGAAGATACATAGATATTATGTCTAATATAACATATATGACTGTTCTGTTTCAACGTGTTTTGGATATTCATATAGTGTGATGTCAGGCACAGTATTCGTTCTTGCAATGGGCAATAATCATGGCATTATCCGGGGTATATCTATAACGAAGACCTCGAAAACGAAGACTGATTTCAGTTAATGAACATTGTCGTGTGTTCGGAACATGCGGCCTCAATGGCTTCCGTAGGCTTATCGCGTAACATTAATACTGTTTCATGTACGGGATATGACATGTAATTTGAAAACAACAAGGGTAAAGTAGGAATTTCTACTCGATTTAGGACTTAAACACTTCTTCTACACCGTTCTTGAATACTTATAACAGTTTCATCACCCAACCAAGCGATTAAACAGTGAAACACTTCGATTTATTCAAGTCTTCGTTATCCAGTCTTCAATTTCCGAAAATGGCATAATATGTCAATCTCGAAAACAAAGACTCAAAATCGTTAATCGAAGCCTACAGCCTCAATTATTGGATTTGTTCAGTTTGTCAAGTGAACTGGTGCCTTCTTTCTTGGCACGGCGTATGAATATCTTCAGTGTGATGCTACTCTATCTACACACGAACAATGCTAACGTTATACAGTATTTCATTTGCGACGCAGTTATTTTGACTTTTTCATGAAGTGGAAATTTCGACTATTTCCCCGATTTCACAAACTTGACGGTATTCCAATAGAATAATCAGCCTATTTGAGGCATGCAGGAAGCCTTCTTTTCGAAGGACGATAAGTCGTTACGCAGTTCTATTGACTTTCTTTATATACTTGATTTGATCACTCATAAAATAGTCCCAGACTTGAACGCCGCTACTCAGACTAATTGAGCGCTAGTACTTCACGACCACACCGTTAACCGCTAAAATTCCGTTGGCACGTCTCGGCAAAATCTGCGCATGTGCAAATGGCGAATCTGAGGTAGAAACATCTTACAGTCCATCTGTTGCCTGCCTGAAAGGTACGTTCCTGACACAAGTTGCGTTGGCGGCAGAACATTTTTCTCTGAGAATGTGAGCATGGTAGGCCGTTTGCTTATTTGTACAGCACTAAATATTTATTCGATCGAGGTTTGGAATCAAGTGGTGCAATATTGGGCTTTTTTGTTTCGTTTCAGACCTTTTTCAGTGGCTTCGATCAGTACTTGCCTGCAAGTACAACCCGTCTAGTTTTCAAGGTCTTCTGTCTTCGTGTTCGAGGTCTTCGTTATAGACATACCCCATTATTCGGTTCGCTATAGTCTAAAGATTTAAACGCTTAAAAATTGGATATTACCGGGAAAGGTCAACTGTGGGAAGCATACAGCAGAAAATTCAACGTTTTAAATTCGTTAACATGGGCGTCCGCAGAAATTTTTATAAGGGGGGGGGGGCAAGATGATTGATGGATGATTGAATTGTGTACACTATCTAAGTGGAGCACCACCATCGGTTGGCGCGGAGCGTACAAGAAAATTTTGGGCCTTACAAACTCTCCAGATGGCCGGAAATGACACTTGGCGAGTGTTCTAAGCTGCATGTACCCAGCCCTGAAACAGGAATTTCATGTCTGTAATTTTTAGATATTTAGAATTTTCAATGTAAGAAATTGTTGAAGGGAAAATCATGGATGATTGAATTGTGTACACTATCTAAGCGGAGCGCCATCATCGGTTGGCGCAGAGCGCACAAGAAAATTTTGGGCCTTACTAACCCTCCAGATGGCCGGAAACGACACTTGGCGAGTGTTCTAAGCTGCATGTACCCAGCCTGGAAACAGGAATTTCGTGTCTGTAATTTTTAGATTTTTACGAATTTTCAATGTAAGAAATTGTTGAAGGGAAAATCATGGATGATTGAATTGTGTACACTATCTAAGCGGAGCGCCATCATCGGTTGGCGCAGAGCGCACAAGAAAATTTTGGGCCTTACTAACCCTCCAGATGGCCGGAAACGACACTTGGCGAGTGTTCTAAGCTGCATGTACCCAGCCTGGAAACAGGGATTTCGTGTCTGTAATTTTTAGATTTTTACGAATTTTCAATGTAAGAAATTGTTGAAGGGAAAATCATGGATGGTTGAATTGTGTACACTATCTAAGCGGAGCGCCATCATCGGTTGGCGCAGAGCGCACAAGAAAATTTTGGGCCTTACAATCCCTCCAGATGGCCGGAAACGACACTTGGCGAGTGTTCTAAGCTGCATGTACCCAGCTCTGAAACAGGAACTTCATGTCTGTAATTTTTAGCTTTTTAGAATTTTCAATGCAAAAAATTGTTGAAGGGAAATCTGCCTCTCGGTAACGGCCTCGCCAGCCTATGCACGATAAAACTTTCAACTGTCAAACAGCCTATATAGGCCTATGTCCGTTACCTAATTATGAACCATGCATACACCCCCCTCCCCCACCCCGTATTCACCTTGTATATCCAAGTTACACATGCGCGTCACCACTTGAGATCAGCACGGGACCAAACCAAGACCAATGCATTCATCAATGGTCGGATGACATATGCACACTACATACCTGACAACTAGGCTAGTACATAGTTTTTACAATTACAAATTTCCAATAGATATCACGAATGATGGTCCCGAAATTACGATTTCACTATTCAGCATACTGCGCCATCTTCTCTTTTGCTATTCCTGGTCAAATGTCCGCATATTTCACGAGTAAAAACTGACGCTGTGAGTGAAGGTATTTTGATGATTTATTTTTAATTTTTTTTATTTTTAATTATTTTTTTCACAAGTTTGATTTTCCAAACTCAAGTGCCCCCCTTGCCCCCCCCCCTTGCGGACGCCCATGAAAAGGAATGATTACTTAATGACCATAATACAGTACGTGGTAGATTAGCTAAAGAGGGGTATAACATTCTAGAATGTGTATTAATCAGTCAAAAATTACAGCTTACTGATACATTAAATTTATTCGAGAAAAATCCACAGGGAATTTACTTCAAATCATTAAGAATAGCACGATTTGAAGAACATTCACAACGAGATGCAAAATTTTAGTCACAGGAGTCGGTGTGCGCAGAATTTGCTCGACGAGGGGGGGGGGGGGGGCTAAGTTCGACAACAGGTGGTACGTGACAGGCAGAATTTGAGGAGTTCGTAAAGCGTCCCGAAGTTTTGGCTTTCTTTTTAACAATTATTTGTAAAACCCGACTATGCTTTGACAGACTGAAAGAAATTTCAAATTTTTGGAAGAAATTTAACGTTTGTAAGGCCATAAAAATCGGGGTGTTTTAGGGAAGAATGTTTGCTTCAGTTGGCAAAATTATAAAAAGTTAAGTAGTCGACTGAAATTCGTTTAGGGTTACGTATTTCATTGTACGCCTACGTAATAAGGCCCGCAGACGAAACTGAAAATTTGCCCCAAAACAGTATATTTTTTTTAACAAAGATTGAAAATTAAAGCCTACATTGAAGAGATTTCGGAAATTAATAAAAGAATTTTTTGTGAGTAAGGTGAGAATGAAACATTGGGTTTTTAATAAAGTGATCTGAATTTCAAAAGCAAAATTAAGAAGAAAGTCAGGTCGATTGCAGTTGACTTTTGTTAGTTGTGTCCACCGAAGTTGGAAAACGTTCCGAATTCATTTTAATTTTTAACTTAACAAACACAGTGAAAACCTTAAGCTTTTAATGGAGAAAAAATGAAATTGAATATTTTTCTTTTTCAGGACTTTTCATTGGGGGGTCGGCCAACTACAGGAACTGATCTCCGTCAGGGGGATGTTTGAATAATACAGTACCCTTAGATGTAGCCTAGACTAACCTGGTGCTACTATCATTTGCATTATTAGCATCATTTGTTTGCCATTCTTTCTGTACCATTTCAAAACACTTTTTTAGAATTCGATTGGGGGCATGGCCTGGCCTTCCTCTACCTACGCCAATATCTTATACGTGATTTATAACTGGGTTTATGAATTCTCTCTTGTCGCTCGAGAAAGTGTATGCCGGAAGAAACGTCAAGAAACCAATGTCTGATCAGGAAGCAGCTTACTGGTCTTGTCGGACAGATTACTCAATATATAAGTAGCCACGCAATACGCTATTATTTATCATACTCACTTAGCCTGCTGGATTCAAACCAACAGGTCACCAAAGTCCCCTATCATACCCCTTGCTTCACCCCAATCGTCATTAACACAATATTGATTTTGAAAAGAATAATGTTGGAGAAAACATTTACAGACTCAACGCGAAGCTGAGCCCAAACCGCCTAAAGGTGAGGGTCCAGGGGACAAAGCTCCGCGAAACTCTGAGGTTTCAGAGTATCTCTGGATGAAAAATTAAGTGTCATTAGATGTATTCGGTTAACCCAACTCCTAATTGACCTTATTGGTTGAAGGGGAAGTGAGGGAGGCAAGGACAAACTCTGATGGAGAAAATTCCCCCCTCTTCCCCCCTCCCCGTAGCACCGCCACTGCTAGAGCAAAAGTGATTATTCATAAACCCAGTCACAAATCACGTATAGGCTGTTGGCGTAACTAGAGAGAGGCCAAGGGGCCATGCCTCCAATCGAATTCTAAAAATTATTTTGTAATGGTACAGAAAGAATGACATCAAATGATGCTAATAATGTAAATGATATTAGCACCAGATTAGGTACTTTATTATTCAAAAAATTCCATCGGACGGCGATCAGGCTCTGTAGTTGGCTGATCCACTCGCCCCATAAAAACCCTGACTACTCCCGTAATGAAGGCTACACTCAGACACAACATAGTCAATTATACAATCTAGGAACCGATGGCAAAAATTACCAAATGTTGGGGAAACATAGCTCTTGAAACAACTTTTAGCAAACTTCGTTAAATTTGTTCGTCAAAATTTATGTAATATTAAGGCAAATCGTGATGTTTCGCCCAACCTTTAGCACTTTTCTTATCCAACAATATAGCGTGTGCTATGTTTGCCCAACTGTGTTTATACTGTGTACACCAAAAAATTCACACAGGGTACATGCGCACATACAAATGTACACACGCACCCACCCTGGAATCTATTTGCTTCCCCGCCCTGCCCGCCTGCCGCTTGTCAGCTTACCAGCCTACCTACATAAACTCTCACATATACACACCTATTGATATGGCCATATGAATTCCTCGTTACAACAGTTTTTACAATGATTATAGGTATTTTAATTTACATTTTCGGTTCAAAGAATTTTTTCCCATATAGGTAAATTTTTTTAACATTATCGGTTCAAAGATTTTTTTACATTATCGGCTCAAAGAACCGTAACAAAGAATACAATCGATACAATACAATAGAAACAACCAATCAAGAAACACCTTGCTAAACAGTGCGCATCTACCCGAAAATTGTGGGCTTTGCAAACCCTCAATATGGCTGGAAATGGCGCTTTGCGAATGAGGAAATAAGGGAAAATGGTGCAATCATCTTTTCAATACATTCAATGACTAAATAAAAAGTCGCATTTTGAAACTAGCATTTACAATTGTCAACAAGTTTAAAAAGAAAAATGCTTCTGATTTCTTACATATATTTATGACTCAGGTCACAAAGCTATGTATTCAGAGTTCTGACATTACTTTTAATTCTGTGTACGTCGCCATCAGAAGGTATAGAATGACATAGGCGAACGGGAACATTTCAGTTTGGGGAGTAGGACAGAAAATTATCCGCCTAAAAATGCATTATTGACCGAATGACTACCTAGGCGGAGCGCCATCAGTTGGCGGGGATGGTAGGGAAACTTTTGAAAACTAGCAACCCCTCACACAGCCAATAATGGCATTACCCGAAAAACTATCAAGCGGTGCCCCATAATTAGTTGGCGCGGAGCGTTCAGAGACCTTTGGAAATATGTTTCCTCAGACAGCTGGAAAAGACATCCTCCACGCTTGTAAGCAGAATTTATGCAGTCGTTATTTTGAGAGTTCATTTTGAAATGAAGTGTTTAAATAAACAACAGAAAAAATAATAAAATAAAAATAAATAAGAATGTGCAAAACCATCAGAAATTTGCCTCATAAAGTGGAAACCATATTTGGTGTGAAGAAGGGACACAGTCAAGAAATATAAGAGGAGGAGTGTCATTAAGCAAGTAGGACACGTCGCATTGGTCTATTTACTTTGAAATAGAGCCTTATCATTGTTTTATGAAGTGAAAAAGTTCAGCCTGTTTATAATGGGGGGGGGGGCGGATCAGCCCTGGATCGACAGACTTGTTTTGTAGTTTGTTGGGGTTACCTGGTTAATCGATATTATCATGCAGATTATGCCAAAAAGTATTGGAAAATTCCTCGAAAAAGGGTTGGCCTCCCCATAAAATATATTTGAAAATCTAAAGGTTAATCTTAATCATTGAAGGAGTTTTATGGCAGAAAGTTTGAAAAATTGGTGTCATTTGTAAGGGGAATTGAATCTTGGTTATTTTTGACAAAAATAACTCCACTTTTGAACAATGATGCCACGAAACGGTACATAATGTGGACACACTGTTTCAGTATCCTTTTGTATTTCTCTGTCATTTTTGTCCTTGAAAATTTTATTTTGTTGGAGTGCTTGGATACCTTTTCCTGTGCGTCTGAAGTAACAGACACCAGACATGGGATACAGCAAACAATTTTTTTTATATCTCACTGGCTTCAAAATCATCCACTAATGCCATGTCGTATTAATGTGCCGCGACGACCTAACAGACTTCTTACAATGCACTGAATTCCAAGGAAAATTCATTTCTTTGAAAATAAGAACCGATATCCATCCATATAGTATTGAGCTATAGTTTTCACCTTTGGAGGGAAAATTTTTCCACGTATTTTGAAGTCATTAGACTCTGTCTCCGTACTGTCTTAAAATGACTTTACGGTAAACAGATTCTTAATCATAATAAGGATACGATCTTACCTCGCTACAGAACTGTTACTCGATTATGACTTCTTTAATGGCACTTCGATACGTTTCTCGGTAGCTAATTTGAAACGTTTATATTCACATTGCGGGCATATATACTTGCCCCTTGCTAAGTTGCATATATTACTCGCGCACCGCGCACCCCTCGGAGAAGTTCAAAGATATTATAAACGTAGATATCAAACTCATATCCCTACACTGTTTAACGCGCCGACTCCTCACGGAGGCTCAAACGGTGGGCCGGAAGTGCGGGTGATCAATACATTTCTCTGTGTATAGTCAGATAGTCAGGGGTAATTGACGCGCACTTCTGCGTGCAAGGAAAACGAATGCAGTGATTGATCTGTCGTTGTAAGCGCATAAGAATGTAAACGCGTGCATAGATGCGCGCTTTTAAAGATATCAATAGAAACTGACCAATCAGAAAGTCCATGAACTTCAAACCAGTCGTTGTGCGTTCATGTTTAAATGTTCTTGAGCTGAGAAACTCGAAAATGCAAGAAACTGCTCCATGTAAAAGAAATATATTGAAGAATCGTGATTGTAAGATTTGAGATATTTTGATTTCACAAGCTTTTATACTACCGGAATATTTCAATTTAGTTGTTGGCTTCCAAAACGGGTGAACAGTGATCAGCACTTCCGCCCCTCCGTTTCGGCCTCTGTGAGGAGTCACCCGCCAATTTAAGTTTGGTATCGATGCTTGTATTATCTTTGGAGAAGTTCTAGCACCGGGCCCCGCTTGGCCCCGATTTACTAAGAGTATTTATTAACTAGGGACCAAGGTCTTACACATGCCCTGTACAAAATTCCGGCCAATTTGAAAGCAAGAGAAAGGTACACAATGGTATAGTCTCGGACGTTCAGGCGTTGAACTGTGGCGACAACAATTTGACGATTTCGAAACCTCAGATGAGGTGCATTTTCCTTAGCAATTCTCGAAGAGTAAAGAAACAGCAATACTTTTTTTGCTTTAGGAACATCATTTGGCTATATCTCGAAATAGGCCCTTCAACTGAACCGTCAATGAAAGCCGTGTTGCGCTGGTTGTCGAGCAACAGCAAGAGAAGTAGATAAAAATCCCATACCCCAAAATGACAACAGGGACTATTTCGAGAGTATATATATATATATATATTATATATATATATATATATATATATATATATATATATATATATATATATATATATATATATATATATATATATATATATATATATATATATATATATACATACATATATATATATATATACATACATATATATATATATACATACATATATATATATATATATATATACATATACAACTTGACTGTTTCGAGAGTATATATATACAACTTGACTATTATCAATGTATGCTATATGACAAGCTAACTAAAATATTGATACAAGGTTAAGACGGCTTGCGCGGTCTTGATTTTAGCGAGGGGAATGAGGGGTAGCCTAGGTGGAATTCAACGTCTGAATATGGGATATTAACGGAATAAAAAGCAAACTTTTGTAGAAATTTAACAAATTTGCAGCAAGCAGTCTTTACCTTGTCATAATATTTAACTTGACATGTCATATAGCACAACGGTGAACGTACATAAGCACAATATTTAGCTTGTCATATAGCAAAACCGTGGCAGTCCGTAAGTCAAGAAGCTATATATATATACTCTCGAAATAGGCCCTGTTATAATTTTGAAGTATGTGATTTGTATTTGAATGTGACGACGTCCTTAACGATTCCAGGATTTGGCAGAGCCGCGGACGAAATAAGTCCTGTCTGCACTGAAAATTCCATAGCAGGGCCTATTTCATTGATTACGTGAGTGTGTTTCAAAACCTATCCAATCATGTCGGACGGAATTTGATAGGAAAAGTGGCTGCCATTTTTGATCAGCATTGTATTGGTAAGTGATACTCTGCATAAATATGTCCACTGTATGGGTCTCTAGTATAATAACATTGAACCCAGAGAATTCTACCCCGTTGGTATGCACAGTCCAAAAAGTTGACCATGTCGGACGGAATCGATAGAAATGGGGTTCCCTGAATTTTTGAACATAAATGGAGATTCTATCGAAAGTAAACATGCAATAAGATGGAACTGATACTCAATTGACAGAGAGGTAGATACTAATTATAAATGGACTCAATTTATTATTCAATTCGGCACACGTTCAGAACAGCGCCCTCTGCAATGCAACCATGTCGGACGGAAATCCAGCATGTCGGACGGAAAGGCAATGTTGACTTTTTGGGTCACATCATAAATTGTTTCCAATTTTACTATGTATGAAATGCTTAGGTAGGTTACCATTATTATCCGTAAAAACTAGGCTTTCAATTTATTTCCTAAACTCTTACAAGCCAAAATCCAGAAAAATTCCGTCCGACATTGGCAATTTCCGTCCGACATGGTTGATCCATAGATACAATTAGGTTTCAACATGTACCACAATGCAAGAGGAATCACTTCTTTTTCAATAATTACTGATCAATGCAGCCAATATTAATTCATCAGTGCTTCCAACTGCAGCTCAATAAACATTCCAAAGAACAATTCAAGACAAAAAGAAATGGCCAGAACTTGACATGCATGCAACGTTTTCAATTTACTGGGAAATAACTGAAATTGCAAATTGTAATTGTGTAATTTTCTCATTAATCTTTAATTATGAAACTTTTCCCCTTAAATCATAATTTGTATTTGCAGTGAGATACAGAAACAGTTCGCAACCAACAATTTCCCAGTGCCAGTTTATATGCAACAGAAACGCTACATTTATGGACAATAAATTTTCAAAGGAGTAAACGTTTATCAATATTTCCGCAATTCAAATGCAACATCCCTTTTTGTCATTCAAAGTTGTGATTTAAATAACTGTAATCCTCTCATGGGCAACAGAACTACCATATAAATGTAAGGCATCAAAATTGGATGGAGCTACAATACATGTAAAAGCTTAGAGAATGCTCAGCATTAACTGATTCCTTGAGATATTTGAAAGATATTTGATCTTGAACTCACTTTCTACAGTATCTGTTTGAATTTGAAATCTATATGGGTTAAAAATAATGCAGTTGCCTGTGATGAACTGAGTGGCTTGGGGATTTCTTTTACCTGGGAAAATATGTTTGACTTTGGCAAACTTTGTGATGTTTCCTGAGTATTTTTCCCACGTCAACTTTTCCCAAGAAATCCAATGACACACTTAAAGCATCTGCACATACAGCCATACCAACATACAATACAGTACCTACTGTACATTCCCACAGTAGGCTGCATACTGACCATTTTCCAACTGTTGCATTGGCTCTGAATGATCATCAGTTACACTGCTAGAAGCAGGGTTTGTATCTGGTATAGGACCATAAGTGTAAACTTTCATGTATGTTACTTCTCTAAAAGAAGTTGCTTCACTGCAATCTGGACTCACTGTAGAGAATTTAAGTGTTACAGATTTGTTAGGATTCACAGTTCGCCCTATGAACCTAACTTGAAGGGTGCTAGGAACCTGGATGGGGTCTGCAGAGCTTTTTTGAAATGAGGGTGTTACTCACAAAAACAACTTCAGTTCCTTCCAGGATGGATTGGGCAAACTCTGTGAAATGCTTAGGCCCAACAAGTTCAACCCGTTTGCTCATCACCCTTTACAGTCCCATTTACACCATCCACAGGTCCTTCACCATGACGCCTCCCAAAGAAGTGCCAAAAAAGCTTGAAACTAAGGGTCAAAGTTGGCAAGATAGGAAAAGACATGCTTACTCCTGAACTGTGTGGCACAACCATCCGAGGAGAGGTAGTGCAATGAGAAAGCTGTTCAGCTTGAACACTGAATTGGCATTACGGTTGGCTATCTCACTGATGAGAGCATAGCTGTGACTAACGGTTGGCATATCCTCCCTAACATAAGCACAAACTATATAGATAGCAAAACTATATCCAAAGTACTGCCAACACTCTAGATGGCATGCTGAGCTGTTTGATGTCATAGTTTCAGAAAAATCAGCATGAACTAAAATCTCATTCTCTTTGAGGTTATCCCTGACCAATTGGTAGGCATTGTACTGCTTGAGCTTCAGATAGAAATGAATTTTCATTTTGCCAACTTGCTACAGTAACTGGTACACAGCCTTGTCATCTTTGCAAACCTGCTGGCACTTCTTTGGGTACCCTGTCTAACCTCCCACTAGAGGAAATGGACTTCCTCAGTAGCATTTAATTGGGACAGATCAACAGCACTTTTAATGGAGCAGTTCATACAATCACCATATCCACAAGTCTGGGACCCGATGTCACGTGAGAATAACAAAAGGATATCTTTTGATGCATAGGGGATAGGACTCTCAGCCTCTCAGGATGGTGGCAAACGGGATTTGACACCCTCTACAAGGAGTTTCTGGTTTTTACACTTCTGACATAAGCAAGATACTTCTGAGATGTCTTTTTGGGAGTGTATCTGTCTTTCATTTTTTAATAAATCAATGGAGTGTTGAAAATGATATTTCACTCCCATACTTACACTCTAAAAAATATTTAAACGATTTTGTTTAAAAATTAGGATACTCACGAAAATGAGTATTTCTACTCGAAATAAGTGAGTACTTCAACTGAATTTGTGCAAAATTTTACACAAATTGCTGAATTTGTGCAAAATTTTACACAAATTGAGTTGAAGTACTCACTTATTTCGAGTAGAAATAATCATTTTCGTGAGTATCCCAATTTTTACACAAAATCGTTTAAATATTTTTTAGAGTGTAGCTTTAAATGACTTTGCAGTCTGGGTGATCTTCCATATTCAACATTGCCATCAGATCCCTTAAATGCCACATCAGACAGTGCTTGGTCTTGCACGTTTTCTCCTTGTTTTGATTTTTACCCAAGTACACATTATCTTTCCTACCAGGCTTAGTATAATTAAGAAATATCAGGAGTTTCCAGTATGTCCTTACAAATTCTTGTTTGCCCTCATCCAACAAGACTAGCCTCCCGCCTGGATTAGAAGGTTTCCTGTTTAGACTTCTCAATAGTAGGTTTTTCTCAGTGGGTGACAGAGATGTCACAATATTAGCTAGAACAAAAACCTTCTGATTTGCGTTTTTGTGTACCTAGGGTATTTTAGTCTTCTTAAATGAGGGGTAGAATGCTTGCTTGATACCAAAAGGATTTCCCTGTGACAATGGTGATGTGTTTAGATGAGGGCCAAAAGGAGTTGAATTTGATTGTGACGCTGAATAGTATCCTTGTGAGAGTAACATGTAGAACATTCGTCGCAGTATATAGCCACTGCTGTCTGAAAGAGTAGTAGTGATGCCCCAGGCCCTCCAACTCCATCCCCAAGATATGCACAACACTGTGAGTTTTTGAATGGTGAGGACCATTTAATGACATAATTTCCAGGTTGACTGGTTTGAAGGAGACATCTGAGCAATTTCCATCTTTCAAAGGGCATTTTCCGTCCGACATGCTACACTACATGGACGGAAAATAAAGTAGGCATTTGTTTGAAAAGGAATTTCAGTGCTGTATATTGATGAATTATTTAACCCTAAGTGATTACTCAATTCATTGATACTTGGTGGTGAAAAGGAGAGAATTTCTAGTTTCTCTGATTTGCCACAAAACTTTTTCATTTTTCTGACCATGTCGGACGGAATTTTCAATGTAGTTCTCGACCCTACGCCATAAATGTCTACAAGTTTAAAGGATTTATTCCTATTGAACTACTTATGTGTACAATAGGTTCCACTGATAACAGTAAAGCCATATTTTGCCAAATTACTTTCAGTGGGGATATTTAGGAGAAGTCTCGAACACGTATTCAGAAATAATTCCGTCCGACATGCTTTAAAAATGATACCGTGATTAAACAGGTCAACAGATTTATAAATAATCCAAAACAACCACTTTTTCAGTTGATTCTGGTAAATTCACGTATTTCACTATTATATAACTACTATTTCCACAATCCCTGACAATGTTTAAGATTTTGACATGTTGGTAATTACCAGTTTTGAAACACACCCACGTGGGCTCGTGGGCTATGACAAAAAAGAACTCGCTCTGGAGCGCGTGCTCAGGCTTTCATAAACACGCGTTTTTTTGTTTTGTTAAGGACGCGCACGCGTGCACCCACAAACTTTATCCAATCATTATCTGGGTGTGCGCTCAACATAACCCAATTCCGTGTAATTAAAAAGCGCACGTTTTATTCCTTTGGGTTTTTGAAACGCGTTACGGCGTATACGTTGAGGCTACTTCTGTGCAACCCACACGCACGCAAGCCCTAAAAAGTGGCAAACTGTTATAGAGAAAGTACACACAAGGAAGAAACGACTGATTGGTCGAGACACTGCAAATTCGTACCTTCTTTGGCCTCCATGATTGGACTTTCCTCCATTTTAACCTTGGACTCTAATCAATAAATGCTCTTGGCCGATTTACCAGTAGATCGCCCTCATTATTTTCCGCGCAAGTCTTGCTTTTACACGGAAATTTTGTGAGTCCGGCCGGATTCCTTATATTCTTTTACATAAGTCATGACCTGCCTTAGCGTTTAATATTTTAACAGATGGCATGAATACTGTTTGAACTAATGCAAAAGTGCTTAGTTCATGTCAAGTGAGCCAATTATACCCTGAAATGGAATGAATTGGTGTCGAACCTGCACTTAGTTGTGCTCGCTATGTTATTAAACTGCTCAACTACTATTAAAGTATAAACAATTAATAGCTCCAATGTATGATTGATATATGAAGGATAATTGCGTTTCGACAGTTTTATTCCAATTTATTAAAAAAAAGTCTGTGATGCACATTAAAATAAACAAACACTATTAGACTCTACCATATGCAAAAGCTGAGGACATTATTGTGCATAACGTCAAACTAATTGTTTCGCTACTCTGCAAGATCATTTATTTAAAACTAGTACAGTTTATATATTTTAGCTCGCTATTGTCCAATGATTGCAACCTTAGTGCCATGAAAAAGCTGGTCTCCCCGACAGCTGTGAATATTTTAAGTATTGTACATCAGAAGTACGAATTTGTTACGACCTTTGACACGGATGTGTTTCTGGACATGTAAACACTGAATGTAAAATTCTCGACAATATTTTGGCACTTCTCCGGAACTTTTTTCAAACATTACCGAATCGTACCCTACGTTGTGATAAGATTCTCCAAAGGAATTAAAAAGAAATTACATTGATTGTGACCTGTAACTAACAAATTAAGTATTAAACTCCACATATACATGACGGATGGGAACAAAATGTTTGAAGATAAGGCAATGCAGTCTGGTAGTAGTATATCTATAGGCACTGGAATATGAATTTAAGAAGAGGAGCAGGATTACTTCCCTTAACAAATGTTGCTCCAAACAGTCTATCGAAAGTTGTGTCTCCGTCTTTATAGCTCATTCCCTGTTAGTTGAAAAACTTCTCCGTCCAAAATCTTGCCCAGTAAATTTTTCAAATAGTCCGGTTTTTCGCTGTAGAATACCATTTATTCGTTCCGCCATTGACTACTAACATCTTGGGCATTAACGGTGTTTTCAATGTTTGACACTAAAGTGTCTAATCTAACCATACTGCACTCACATGGGTATTGTGCTTTAAAAATTCGGTAAAGTCCCTTTTCAGAGGAGGCAATGATCTCACCCAATGGACTTGACTATTTCATGCAATCGTTTGGAAATTGGCAATAAAAAAGGACATCTCCCCCTTCTTCTTGCAAAGTTATCGGTCTAAGGCCTTGGAAAACGTATGTTTGGTCAAGTGTGTTTTGACGGAGCTAACCAAAAGTCGGTGGCCGCTTTTGAGAGAAATGAACATCCACATTCCATGGTGACCTCATGTGCGTAGCCAGGATTGTGTCATGGGGGTTGGTGTCATGGGGGATTGGGAGTACAGATTGGGTCATGGGAGGGGGGGTCCTGTGGCTACGCCACTGGTGTACCTTACGCTAGTATGGCTTTAAACTATATTTACAGTATCCTTTTTAAGTTTGGTATTACGGTTGGTTTAAAATACTTTAGAGTGCTATTAACGCAAGTGTGGGAGGCATCCACAACATTGAATTCATATTCAAAAAAGACCTATTGTCGCATGATAATGAAATAAAAAGTATGCCGGATTCAGGATGACGTAACAGAATAACCTGGAGTCAACGTTGATTGCAAACTGATTGGATACACCGTCGGTAATGAAAAAGGTTTCAATGCGGTAAATTATCGCTGATGTGGCATCGCTAGTGCATCATCGAATCAGTTAATTATTGGAATTATTGGAAGGGTATTTTGTGACGTCATCCAGAATCAGGCACAGTTTTTTACTTTCGCAAAAAGAGAAAAAACACACAATAGAGATAATAACAGGGGTTAGCATTTTTAAAATTCAGTTGTATGTTTTTTCCCCTCGAAAAGATACAAGACCATTTCATCCAATGATGTACCGTACAATTTATCATTACGGGGTGGAGGCCGAAGTCATCTACACTGAAATTTAAAGAGTGGCATGGAACGGTTGTATGGTGGTGGAACGTATGCGGGAAATTTGTTGCCGAGGGAGTCTGTGATTGGACATTTTTCATGATTTTGAAAGCTATAATACAAAACAGACAGAACAATGTAGGGGGACTTGCAACTTATATTTCCATTAGGTCAAAATGAGGATAGTATATTTTCAGGAAAGGGATTAATCATAAAATTGCAAAATGTATCAGAATTTTCCATCTAGGCCATGTGAGGGAACAAAATAAGTTTCGTCAAGGGGAGGGGATACGTCTCTTGTGTAATCTTATGTAGAATGTATAGGTCAGTCTTTAACGAATTCCTCAGAAGTATTACAATGTTCGCATGCACTTGCCCGGCTACAAGTACTATTTTGTCTGTACCCATTACAGTAGTACTTCAAGTGAGCATAAATTATTTCCCTTTTAATGACTTCTCCTGAAGTATTGCACAACTAGATTACAGTGGATGAGATTGTAATTAAGTTTGCCCGTGATTCTCTTTTATAACTGTGTACTTAAGTTCTTAAAACGCAACCCAAGCAATAACACTTAATACAAATGAAAAAAATACGTCATAGTGAAAAAGAGAGAACCCCAATTAAAATTCGCATAATCACGTAGACTTTAATTTCAACATTCACCTCAGTATTAACTAAGGTTCTGACGTGCCTTTATAGTTAAATTGCTGGTATTGAATCCAGGTCACCAAATAACGTTCTCATTAAATTGCCTATTGATTTACCTTGGGTATGCAAAATCAAAGTCATGAGAAAACATGATAGATACTTGGAAGAAATATTAAAGGAAATTGTGAAGTTTAGTTGTTGCTTGGCGATTGATTCAGTCTTTCAAAAATGGTAAAGACGAACTTGCAAGAAATGTCAAAAGTTTAAAATCATTCCCCTTTTCTAGTTTGCGTTGTCATCCCAAAGGCACATTCGAACATTGTAACTTGCCTGCTTTTCTTTCTTATTTTGCTTTGAGTCAAACTGGTAAACTAGGGAATGTGTGCTGTATTCAACTACACCCAGTTTAAATCTACCCTACTTTAGGGACATTTCGTACTTAGTCTAATGTGCATGGTAAGACTTGCAGCCGGGAGGTCTGGAGTTTGACTCCTGGTTGAGTTATACCGAAGACGTTAACTATGGAGCCTACTAGCCTTTGTGCTTGGTGCTCATGCAGCATACGAAATGGTGTGGAAAATCAAACCAGTGAGCCACAACTGGAAAAAGTCATGGCCCACCCGACTTAAAACAATTGCTTAAAAACTGGGCCCTAAATCTAGTAATTGACTGGCTAGCTGGCTAACTGGATGGATGACTGGCTACCCTTATCTTCATCTAAAACTCCTGAAACGCTATCAAAGGAGAGACCCACCATCGGCGTGAGGCCTAGAGAAAAATTTATAAGCCAAGCGTGTATACCTTACAGGAGTTTTGGAGCAATTTTAAAATAGAATTATATGTGTTATTCTTCGATACTGAGTGGTGAAAGTGTAATATGCATGCAAAAAAAATTAATTTTATAAAATTATCTCTAGAGCAATCTAGTTCCTTACTTTTTTGCATTCCAGTTTTACTTAACAGGGATTGGCAAGTATTGCGGTCTTTCCGACCAGGGGTGGAGAATACTTGGACAAACAATAACAAAAATCAATTGTAAACCGATCCGTTATCCCTGCAGTGCAATCCGTGCTTTAAAGTGATCACGTGACATCAGCAGAAGAAGGTAGCAATATACCGTCTGTGGTATAAAATGCTTATCAAATTGTAACATGCACCCTCAGACCATCAGGCTAAGCATTGGTGAGTCATTTGTGTGTCATGTTTGTCAGAGAGGTGACGAAGGGTGCGTCATTATTCTTTAAGTGTTGCTTCAAACCAAACTCATTGGTGTGGCATTGACGTGAGTCATATTTTACAGGAAAAGTGGGTCAAAGTCTACCAAATGGTGAACGGTTCCTGTATGTAGTCATGGAATCCGAGAAATGTCACGAAACTTTGGGAATGTATTTTAAGAAATGGAAAGACTTTGAAATTAATTCAAATTGTGTGTGAAAAAGCGATGAAAAATTTCACGAAGTGTCATTTCCCTGCTCACTTGAAATTTTGATGTAAGCTCTCGTTAGTAATATCAAAATTTATTTTTGACTTTAACTTAAAATTTTACGTAGCTTTATGCAAAATTGTCAAGAGAAAAGTCATAGAAAATAATTTTTGCGTTTGAAGAAAGTCGTGGAAATGTTGTGAAAGTAATGAAAGTGATGATGAAAATTGATTCCCCACAAATGTAGCATACATCGAAGTTGTAAACATTGTGTTCATCTAATAACTCCATGGTTAGAACAATTCCATGACGGAACGGTACTGTAGTCAATGTACAAAAATGTTCGACGCTCCTAACAAACATTGATCCATCAGGGAATTAACTCCCTGGACCCATCTTGTCTGAGGGTCAGAGGATGCTTCCAACAACTGATAAGTGCATAATGTTACCAACAAATAGCTCAACTTAGCTACAACATTTTTTTTTTTCAATTTGAACGCTTGATCTTTTTCCTTAAAGAATCAGTTATTGGTAATTGTATTTTTCAGTGCTTCCTGAACAATATCAGTTGGTAATTGAGGAAAGTATTTCTTGTATGCTTCTACAACCTCGTCAATCGTATTCATCTGCTTTCTTTCAATGGTCTTGTCGTTTCTTTCCATAACCAACTTCATACCTTTAATAGCAATAAGTTTATTTTCCTTGAAAACTACAGCTCTTGCTTCCTGTAGAAACATACTTTCTTCTTGCGTTGTGTACCTTATCGTCATCCGGGGCTTGAAAGTGTTTACGTCACAAGGCTCGTCTGGCATTATCTTCCCAAGTATGTACCATTCACCGTCCCTTGTAAGTTTGCTACCAGGGAGGGGCGGGTAGTGTCTTGATTGGTGCAATTCTATCATACCGTCTTTCTTCACAAATCGTTGACGTACAAAACCAATGTCATATTCGACAAATCCGGTAAAGTCAAAGGGAATGGCCTGAAGAAGTGGAAAGGAGCTCCCAACATCTACCCAGTGCCTGCTGGAAGTTTCAGTCAGTCCTCGCACCATAACGGTCATGTGATCGTTGGGGTCCCAGACGTGACAAGAAATGTAGCAAACATCAAAGTTAAGTGCATCAAGCAGTTCTTTCATGAACATATTATTCTCGAAACACCGTCCACCTTGCTTTGCAAACTGTCGTTGTTTTATTTCCTCCCAAGTGGGAAGGTGGCGTTCACCATGCGGCACTGCACAAGAAGTAACGCTTTGCCAAGGAACGACATTTTGATATGCTTTAATAATACCATTTAAGAAAGAAAGAGAAGGCTGTTCTTCAGAAAACAGAGAGTCTGGTACCTGAATTACATACCGCAAGAAACTTGTAGCTTCTTCCTTCGATAACTCCATCATAAGATGTTGAACTGTCTCTCTCTCTCTCTGCAGCAGGACAAAGTTTTAAAAACAATTAAATGCAGGTAGATGAACCCTACTCTCCTACTCTACTTTTTCAGCAATACTTTGATACAATTACTTTATTTACTCTATCATCATCAAATATGTGTCTTTATTCTCGAAAATAAAATGCGAACACCGGGCGTTTAAATTGTATAGTTATATTGCCCCACTGAGAGCGAGGTACCACCTGTACTACTTCATTTCGTCAAATATTTCCATTGTTTCTGTTTCTAGTAGAAAACCAAATGCAGTTGGGGTATCAAGGGGGGAAAGTACTCGGAGGCATTCCACCCGTGAATTTGCCACGTTAGCTCAGTTAGGTGAATCAAACAAAATGAATAATAAGCCTCTTTGGAGGCTTAATTTTTCTTCCGGAGGTATGCTAATATCTTACACCTTACCAGGGCCCCTCACAGGAGCGGGAGCTTTGGGCTCTATTCCGCGCTGGGCCCGAAATTTTTGGCCCCTGCAACATTTTCCTTTGCCCTTTGTTTGCCCGCTTCTCCTCCCAATTTTGACATTCTAGCGTTCCACCGAACACTAAATGCCAGCAGAAATTTAAAATTTTCAAAATAACTGAGAGGCCTTTGAATAAGTCATGAATATTGATGACATATATTTTGTTATGAAAATTTACAAATGAATATAAATGAAAGAAATTTAAATTTACTGCTATTCCAAGTAACCTCCATTAAAAGTTTTCCATAGTCTAACATAGTTTTGTATCCCCTTCACTTTAATCCTCCCACCCAACCAGCCCCCAAAATTGGTGTTTCCAGAAAATACAACTAAATAAAAAGCCAACGGCGGATTACTTCATGCTATGAAACAGGAAACTTGCCCCACACACTTTAAAAAACATTTAGTCAAATGTGGCACGAACCAGAATATTGTCAAATTTTTGAAAAGATTCTTTTCAAAATTGAGCGGAAATGGTTAAAAAATGCACTTATTGGTTTCATTTATGAGACTCAGTCGAATCTAGTCAAAGATTTGAAAAATACGGTTAGTGTCCTAATTGATTAAATGCTAATCAAATTTAACTAGAATTCTTTTAGAGTGCAACACAGCTAGATTCTAAAAATGAAACCTGCTGCCATTGTATTTGGTGCTCAGCATAGCAATGGAGTAAGAAAAACAAGCCAGTCAGCAACAACTGAGAAAAGGATTCTGACCAGCACGGCTTTAACCAGTTTGTTAGAAACTGAGCTGTCAATTATCGCCTAATTAACACAGCCTCTGTTTACATCAGTTAGCATCAACAACCTCATATTTTGCAAATGAAATGACGATGACTGTATGGAACATGTCTGATCAATGTACGTTCTTTGAATCTCAACTGTATGGTACTAGGCCTACCCCCGCCCCCTATATTTACGATATGATTTGTGAAATAATCACGTTTTTTTGAACAGTAAGGCTAACAACAAATCTAATACAATAGGTTACTTCTATTGCTAGAAGTTAGTATTATACCCATGTATTAAATCACGAATAATACTTTCATTAACTACTTAGTTGGCTTACATAAAATTCTACTCACAAACTTACGGAACTGGAAGGCAGGAAACACGCTGGATGCATGGAAGTACTGTCACGGTGTTTGACTGCTTAGGTGGCCAAATGCTGGTAGGTGAATACTACTCGTAATATCAAAGACAGTTCTTGCACGGACGCCCTCATTTTAAGGTTCTCCTTTCCAGTCTACTCTGAGAAGGTTTATCCCCTACATACCTATTTGTATCTATGACATATTTCTTTCCCGTTTTACGTTTTGCATAGTTCTATATACTCATTCGTTCATCTTTTTCATTTACTTTAAGCAGGGTTTGAGTTTACTCTTTTTTGCTTTTAGAAACATTCAAATCTCTCTACCTGACAGGGTTGTTTCAAAGAATACCGACGCGTGTAAAAGGTGGTTGCACAAGTGAGTGCGTACTTAAAGAAAGTGTTTAAGTTTACTACCACATGAAAATGCTTATGTTCGGCATGATTACTCAAAATTCATATCCAAAAATTACAGAAAAGGTTAAAATTTTGAATTTTATAATGTCCCAACTTGAAACGGTTTTGTTCAAAATTTGAAAAAGTGTCTGATCACGAACTTTGAAACCGAATCAAGCAATTGTTTTCCATATCAACTCAATGAGGCCAAACAAAGCTTGGAGTAGCGGTGTCGGAATTCCCAGCTGTTCTTGAGTGTGATCATTGGGCAATAACAGCAAGTCGTTACCCAAATGTCTTATATAACCATGGACCTCGATCATGGGTCCCCAAATATTTTTTTTTTTGGGGGGGGGGCATCATATTAAATGTCCCCATAATATTTGACGCACGAAGAAAAAATATGTATGGGGGACATAAGTAGACTAGTGAATGTATCTTACAGTATGATGTGTCATGTAGACCGTTGGTGTCTTCAAGTTTGACAAAGAGCAAAGACCTTCGCGCGCTTTCCTCCTCAGTTGCTTCCATGTACAAAAGTAAATGTTTCACAATCTTCCTGTTGGTAGTCTGTGCGGGTGTTATTCTACCGAACCACTGTCTTAAATAGTTAAAAAGTCATATGCTGTTTGAATAATTAGACGATAAGGTATTCCGGCTCAGTTTATAACCAATTGGTTTAACTCGGACGATCGAAGGCCTTTTTTCCAGTTGTGTCTCACCGGCTTGATTTTCAATTGCTTATGCTGAGCCCCAAGCATAATGGCAGTAGGGTCCAGGCTAAAAGTCGTCGGTATGACCCGTCCAGAAGTCGAACTGCTGTTGCTGTTTGGGAGATTCTTTATTCTGGCACAATATCAGTAGTGTGTAAAAGCTGTAACAGTGTTGAGGGTCTCAGTGTATAGTTAAGGGTATGGAATGGGGTTTTCGCGGCAAATATGTTTTGTTTTGGGAGAGAGCAAAATCCTAGATTGCCGGATCGTCTACGAGCATTGTCATCAAAGTCAAAAGTGCATGCTGACGTCATTTTAACATGTACTGAGAGTTCTCACAATACATATTGTGGACTTGTTTGTTTGTCCCTCAGGATAATTTTGTAAAAGGATTTTGCATCTAAGCACGTCATAGCTAAAAATACTTTTGGGAGAGGCTGAAATAACTTATTTGAGATGACAGTTGACAGCTGGAGTTGTCTGGGATGAGAAATGAAACTTTCTTCCATTTCTTCACATTGTTAAGGAAAATCACTTTGTGGATATATCCTTTCACAACCTTGCTTAGTGGGCTAGTTAGTTATAATTGTGGGGGGGGGGGATTCTTGCAAAATGTCGGCCCTCTTTACGTGCATTTCTCACAATTGAAGCTGATCCAACTGTAAACTACTGTATACGCCAACTGTTAGTAGAAAACTATATTTTTCGAAGCAAAGCTACGAAGAGGTTCAAAGCTAAACCCTGGACCACCTGGACATGCGCTGTTTTCACGATGCTTCCATGTTCGAAACAAGCACATTTATTTCACCCGCAGTGACTGTCAATGTTAGGACAAGGGATAAATGTCTTAATATGTTCTTCGGTTTTAAGCTTTAGCAAAGGACGTTGCATCTATTAAACTGATTGATTTATAATAGCAAAAATGATTATTGTCTTCAACTGGTCCGGGAACTCAGAGAAGTAGATTTTGGGTGATTCTCAGCTAATAACGCCGAATGAAGTGGGTTGTCCACGCCTTTTAAGGTGAAGATGTTAAAAGTGTTTTACAAAGGTCAAGAGATTTACCTTCTATACGGTCATATTATAATTATTACCTAAATACAAAAGGATCAGTCAGTCGTTTGCGCAGTATAGAATTGGGATTGCCAGGATTTATCAAAGTATGAGACGGAATTTGTTCCTAGTTGTACTGCAGGTAGCACAACACCGATTATTCAACCATTGACTTACACCGCACGAGAATATTTGGCATTGAGCTTGCAGAAGTTACATCTTGCAGAACCTTCCTTTCTTGAAATCTCACCAGAAGGAGTTTCATAATATAACTTCTCAAATGTGCGATATGATGGTTCAGTTTTTGAGCTAGTAAAACCTTACTCTGTAATCGTATTACTGTTCTCTTGCAGTTAGTTACTTCATTCAAAGTGACATTTGTGGTCAAGGTATATTACGGATGAAGAGTCTTAAATACGTTCAATTTTCTTGTTTGCATGGGTACTTCAATCACTTCTTTTCCCAACAAATACACATTACAAACTGACTGGCTGAATTCATTATCTCAGCAGAACTTGTGTTCTTAACATTTTTTCCAGGGTTTCAAAATGACAGAATAACATTCCGGTCCCTTGAGTAAATAACCTGTATACAACACATTACCGATACATTCCATTCCATGCAAACCTCTGGAAGGATTGAACATAAATTTATGGAGTGAATACTAAATATTTCATCCTCAAATTCCGATTTTTTTTTGATAATTTCCTAGACTTTGACCTGCATATTTTTAAACTACTATTTACAGTTATTATTTATTCTGGGTACCAGCATGCTATGAATGCTGTACCGCCAATGACATTCTACTGGTGGATAGCGTAAATGCTGTTGTTGAAACCACATCATCAAATAAGCTTTTCGTTCATTTAATGACTGGTCTCTTTTAACACTGTATGTTCAAATCAACTTCTTATTAGAAATTTCAAACTTTCGAATCAAACCCTGGATACTAAGGTAGTGATAGTTTGGTGTTGAATAAGTCAGTTTGCGGAAGTCATTTTAATGCATGTTCTAATAATTTGTAAGACTTCCCCGTCCTCATATTTGCGCCATTTATTGTTTGCCTCCTCTAAAGGCTCCTTTTTATGGCATGTCTGGTTTTTCTACTCAAACTAAGAAATGTAGCTATGCTGTGTGCAATTACGGTGCACTTAGAGTGTTCAGATATTTACTCAGGTTTAGGGTTACCTCTTCACCCCGTCACGTTTCTTAAGGATGCAACACAGACACCCCAGTAGATCAAAGGCGGTGTGGGGTGTTACTGGTACCTGAGTTGTCACATGATCTGTGCCCTCGGAAAATCTATATCCTCTTCTTGTTCACACTGCGTGCAAAGCAGTTATTTCATACTTGACTGGCCTATTAGCTAACCCCAAATGTTACGCAACTTTTTGTGTATTTTTGTATACCTGGTAATGTCAATCAATTAATCAGATGTGAAATCTGCCTATTCCAAGTGTGTGTGAAGTGAGATTCAATGCCTTCTTTAGACGATAAGATGTAACCAGGCAGAGAAGAACGATGTTTCAAATTAGAGTAAGAAGGAAAGTCTCATCAAGTTGAACACGTGCACCGCCTCATTACGTGTGTTTTATAAACATTAGCTATCGTTCCAATCAAATGACATTACATAAAACGTTACAAAAACCAACATACCTTGACAGAACGTTAACCCATGTATCTCATCAGTATTGATTTTATTCCACATATTGCCCTGTTATATACTGACTGGCTATACTTCTTCACGTACCGTATCTCACGAAATATACCCTAAACATAAATCAAACAACCCCAAAGTGGAGTCAAATTAAATTGACTCTGGTGTACGACCGATACATAAACTTTTAAGTGTATTTTAGAGGTTGAAAAACTCATCCACCTCCATTGTTCTATCTAATTCCATTGCTGAGACAGGGAGGTGTTATTAGAGTAACACCTCCCTGGTTGAGATATTAAATACTGACCGCTTGTTTGGTCTAGCGGTAGAGAATCCGCCTCTCACATGCTGACATGGAAGGTCCTGGTTCCCAGGTCGAGGCATACCCAAAGACTCTAGAAATGGTACCTGCTGTCGTTGTACATGATGCTCCGCATAAGCAATGGAGTAGGGAAAACAAGCCACTGAGCCACAACTGGAAAAGACCGGCTCGATTTGAACCAATATGCTGGAAACTGGGCCATAAAACTCCATTTAACTAACTAACTAAATACTTAAATTTATTCGCTTTAAACAAAATAATCCATTGCGCAATAATTGTTGACTTTCTTGTCGTACAAGTCACATTATTTCAATGTTTATCCTTTGAAATTAAAAATGTTTTTATGACCTTGAACGATTCCTGTTTGTTCTCATAGCATGCTGCAACAGAGCGGACCTAATTAATTACATCATCCCCGTAAGAGTAAGGGTGCTATCACATATTGCTACAAGGTGCAGTACCTTTCAGAAAAACAAAGCAATACAAAGACTGTAATTTGAGTACAACAATGGGGATCACAAATTATTTTGCAATGTACAATTTTAAATTGAGTGAATAAACTTCAACATTTTTTTTTATATCAACTCAGTAATATCCTATAAAGTTGGAAGTTAGAACATATGAATTCATTTTCACGCCCTGTAATATATGTTTTTAAAATTTGAGACTTGGGGCAAACTTTAAAACTCTGGACAAATTACCAATTCTACTAAACTTATCTGAGCAATATGGAGTTATTCGTTATTATAGTCTTACAGTTTTATCCCAAAAATACATAAAAAATAAAATAAAATAAAATAAAAAACAGCGCTGAAACGGAAATCATTTCGTTGGGGATCATCATCATAGAGACTGATTTGTGATTTAATATCGGTAAACAAGAGACTTTGAACCATCCAACATAAAAAAGAGCATAGCACTGACTTTCAGAACATTAAATTACAGTAAATATGACTAATTGGTACAATTAATTACAGCGAGCACCTTTATAGCGAAAACTCCTCCAAGACTTGACTTTTAGGTCAAGTATCGTTTTTGTTGGCAGGATTATTTAACCTTAACACTCTGGTGACTAAAAATTTCAAACCTTTTGCTCCAGTATCAAGATGTAAGAAAGGGCCAAAAGAACTTTTAATAGGAATATTTTGTCCTTACATTTGATTCCGTCTCAGCTGACCACGTAACAATAACTGGAAAAACAATAAGCATATTTGGCCACACAATAACAGTAACTAAAAACAATTAGCATACTTCTGCAGAAACTTACTAGTGCTCTCGTGTAGGAAACTTTTTTTAATTACTTAGTAACTCTCAGTACGATCTATTCAGTTGAAGTATCCCTTGAAGGTTGACTAAGTTATTACACCTTCGGAAAGAATCAGTGGTGGTTGTTGGTGATAGTATTTTTCAGTGCTTCCTGAACAATATCAGTTGGTATTTGAGGAAAGTATTTCTTGTATGCTTCTCGCCAATCGTACGCATCTGCTTTCTCTCAATGGTCTTGTCGTTTCTTTCCATCACCAATTTCATGCCTTTAATAGCAAAAAGTTTATTCTCCTTATAAACTTCTGATGTTGCCTTCTGTAGATGTATGCTTTTCTCTGGTACCGTGTACTTTATTGACATCCGTGGCTTGAAGGTAACAAGGCTTTTCCGCTTATGTTGGCAAATAAGTACCATTCTCCGTCACTGGTAAGTTTGCAGTTTTAGGTGAGTAGTGTCGTAAATGATGCCATTCTATGATATCGTTCGTTCTCACAAATCTTTGGCGAAGGAAACCGATGTCATATTCGACAATTCCTGTAAAATCAAATGAGATGGACTGAAATAGTGGGAATGCACTCCCAACATCTACCCAGTGTCTGCTGGAAGCCTCAGTCAGTCCCAGCACCATAACGGTCATGTGATCGTTGGGGTCCCAAATGTGACAGGAATTGTAGCAAACGTCGAAGTTGAATGCATTAAGTAGTTCCTTCATGAACATATTGTTCTCATAACACCGTTCACCTTGCTTTGCGAACTGTCGTCGTTTAATTTCCTCCTAAGTGGGGAGGTGACGTTCACGATGTGGGACTGCACAAGAAGCAACGCTTTCCCAAGGAACAACATTTTGATATGCTTTAATAATACCATTCAAGAAAGAAAGAGAAGTCTGTTTTTCAGAAAACAGTGAGTCTAGAGCAGAAAAAAGACTAGAAAAAGTTTGATAATTTATACTGTACCGTGCAAGCAATATATGTGGTAAAGTTATATTGTTAGCTCTTTACCCACATATTTGTATGTTATTTGCAGCAATGTTATTTTTCGATGTTGCAATTATTACAAGAAAACGCAATGCAACAATCGTTCAAAACATTCAGACAAATTACTCCATCGAGAGTCTGTGATATTTTGTGAATGACACGTTTACAAATGTTTTCATACTGTCTCTGGATGTTGTAGAATAAAAATGCAAGTAGCATTCAGAAACGAACAGCTTTCTAATGCTTGTGTTAAAAGTCGTTCCTCGTTTTTGATGTAATGATTACATATCTTATCAAGAAGGAACTTTATGGAATTTTATACTAAATGTATGCAAACATAATGCCACTGAAAGTAGCCTTCCAGTTCACGGAAAGATCAGTAAGCAGTTCGGGAGATAACCGCTTTCAGTCGAAAATGACGGTTTCCCAAGATCGCGGGAAAATTTGTCAGTCTCAACGGTAGTGTCTACCTCTCCACAGTCGTCGAATGTGGATGTATTTAAATGTGAAATCATAGTTAAGACACAAAAGGCGAAACTACAAGGGCCCTTCAAGAATGCATTCACAACACAAATGCTGGCACAATCCACTCGTAGCCTACACCTTAATTCGGAAAGTACTGCACAAAACTTGAGACTGTGGCGAGTCTATAATAAGTTTAGGGCAAAGAACGTAGCAAAATTACTCGATATCTCACAATAGGCGCCGTGAGCAACCAAAGATGACAAAACGTTTTTGTTCCCCTATCAACAGAGATTTTAAATATGCCCGAATTTTTCTTTCCTAAAATTGGTAAAAATTGTAGGGTTATTTTGAACGTTATCTCCGTTGAATTTAGGCGGATGGATCGCAATGGATCATTGGAGATATATGGAAACGGTGCCACTCATGAAAAAAAAAATGATTTCCCCCCGGAAGATTGATTTCCCCAGAAAGTGGTTGTCTCCCGAACAAGTTGGATTGGGCTTTGCTCCTCGACTTATGACTTTCTGGTTAAATCTGTACTTTCCTCAGTTGTGGCCCTGGATTGTTGTCCCTATACTCCAATGCTTACGTTGGACTTTTGCACAACAGCATTTAATTTCCTTAATATGTAATGCTTTCCATAAAATAACCTATTTTATTCCTCTTTACTCTCAAAATTTACAGATTGCAGAGAAGAATGATGCACCAAAATAAAAATAAAATTTGAACAGTAAGGTTGACAATGAATCTATTACAAATAGTTGATTAGTTTAGCTGTTTAGTCGAATATTACATCAAGGTGAATGTTTTCGTAAACCACTTAGTAAATACATTTGTGCATAAAAATGAAAGAACAATTACGAAATTGGAGGCTGATCGAAGCTGGAAAACTCGACGTGCAGACTTGAACAATGATTGTAAAATGCAGTTAAATAGCTGCTGCTCGTCATTTGAAAGAGTGACGCTTTTTATGAAGGAAACACTATTTTCAAGACATTCTTACGCCCATAACTCCAAGGCACTTGCACCAAACTATAGGCTACTACGAAAAAGTGGATGTTTTCCGCCTGTTTTGTTCATATTTATGGGTTTATGTGGTCTTTCCCCCTTTTTGATTCCTTGCCGAAGACAGACAAGGAATCTTTGCGATTGCGATATCTAGTGTGTGAGTGTGTGAGTGTGTGTTTGTCACCCCGCCTATAGGAAAGAAATATCAAGATAACATTGACCTGTACTAAACATGTATATAGATTTCTCATGTTAAATGTACCTCAAGACAAAAAATTCAAATATAAATATTAAATAGCATGAAAAATTAGTTCTAACAAAAAAAGGTTAATATTTTCTGTCAAGCTCAATTTGCCCTTTAAACTCTTTACACTTGTAGGCAGATGATCAAAAGTACACCATATTCGACGAACGACAGAACTGCACATAGTACAAAAATTTTTCTCAATTTACAAGCTTTCATGACAAATTATTTTCTCTCATGGTGTTTACAATGCTTTGCTAATGAACTCCCCAGTAATGAAATCCCTGGTGGTTGTTGTTTCGTTAGTTTTGCATATCCGTTGTTTTAATGCAACATCGCGCGATAGTGTTTACATACCCTTCTATAATAATTATTTGAAGACGGATGGACAATTATACCGTCATTTTGTACAACTACTAGGGTAAGTGCAAAATTTCGTTTTGCGTAAAACTGTTTTGATTGCATCAACTACATTTATTATTAAAACTCTAAGTACAGTTTTGTTAACTAATTAAGTGACAACCGACGTACGTGTATAATCGCTTGGTAGGATACCAGGAGATGTAGGCCTATGTGCACTTTCAAAAATTTCAAAAACACTTAATAACCTTGTGTCACTGCGCTGTTTTGAATATAGATGTAAAAGGCTTTTTCCGGAGACAAAATTTTTTGACTTCAAAATATGAAGAAAAATTTGCGGGGCGATGCGCACAGTGTAACATGAAAATTTTCTTACTGGCTAACGATACTCCTAATAAGTAACCTAATCCCTAATCCTTACAAAGAATATCAATAGAATGCAAAGGCACTAACAACCAATTACGAAAAACCTTGCTAAACAGTGCGCACCAGCCGAAATTTTCGCTAGCAGGAGGTGAAATCTGCATCTCAATAGCATATTTAAGCTTTCCAAAGGTCCTATTTTAAATAAAACTTTTTTTTTTTGGGGGGGGGGGGTAATTAAGTGCTTTACGGAAAATCTGTGATTTCATCGTGACACATTAAGTTGACATTGCATTCAAATTATTTATAATGTTGATGCAGGTTTAGGGAATATTAAACTAAAGATTGTTTGATATACCCCACTTATGGTGTACGGTAATGCTAGATCTACAGGAAAAGGCAGTCAAACATTCCAAAAGTATCAAAAGAAGAATCAAAACAAGAATATTATCACAAGCCTGCATTTCCACACTCAATGTGTCCCGCAGTCTGTTACGCAGGTAAGCAGCAAGGTAGCTGCGTGCAGATCCCTCTAAATCCGTTAGCTCCAATAACCTTGCGTAGCTGACGTTCCATCCGTCGGATTTCATTAGGTTGTGAAATTTTTATAGTAAGTCAACAAACACTTCGCGGGCTAAATAACGAAGCCTTAGAAAGTTGAAGAGCAATGCCACCTGTTTGCATGGTGGAAGTTTCAATACTATTCCTTATACTAATCTGCATTGTTAGGTAAATTCCAACCTTTTCTCAGCACGAAACGCCCTTTATTTTCTTTACACGTTAAGCTCTCACGGCTGACTGGACATGGCTGTGATGTCATAAAACACTGCTGCATAGTTATCTCTGCAGTTTCAAAACAATCCTCCATTTAAAATCACGCGATTTACGGCGGGAACTGCAAAGATAGAACAATCAAATTTTATGACGACACATTCAAGCTTCTCAAGCTTATACACTCGTACTCGTACACTGGGGCGTACAATCTTCTGTCACGTTTTGTTGATCTTATTTTGGAATCCTTCAGGACAATTCCCAAGGAAAAATCTGGGGAAGAAAAACGCACGCTTTGAAACACTATCCAGAATGAGAACTATAACTTCTCTCTAGAAAATCGATGATGTTGGTAAAGGGAGATATTTAAGAAACTACTGTTATCTGTTTCACCATCATGCTAAGGGTAATGTCTCAATGTGAAGCCGAAAAGAAGAATCAGTTTGAATTTATCACGAGATGTCGTTAATTGGTGAGCTGCAAACTTGAGATGCTTCAAATGGAGTTTTGGCGGTTTTAATACCATTGGAGGAAATGACGAAAACTACAAATAACGAGTAAAAGTTGTCAGAGGTAAGTTTTGAAAGTTCGCATTTCCCCGTTTCTTTAAAGATCCCACATGAAAGTGCTTATCCTAACCATTTAAAGGGCCAAACCTCTCACCCCAAACTACAATTTTGGTACCCGGGTACCTAAATTCTCAATTGACTCAGCTCTTTGATTGACAGCTAACTCAAACAATGCAGAGTGCCAAAGCTTATATTACACAGCATGAACGGTACTAAGAGTGTTTTGAAATGTATATTGAGTTTTTCTTTACTCAACCTGAAGCAATAAACTGGGATTGTGTCTGGATAAGGATGAATTTCTGACAATTCAGTTAGAAGGTTAGGACAATTGGTACTGTTTGGGGTGAGGGAATTGGGCCTTTGCGATAAGCTGTTCCAAACCCGATACTTGATTGTTCGAATCTACCAAGAGGAACTGACCGTTTTTTTTTTTCTAATGGCCCTCCTGAATTGTTTTAAGAGACGTTTTAAGGGCAGGAGCAGTCATCCCAAATTGAAGAAGTGTAGTAGACTGTCCAGTTTCATGATTGGCTGTTGGGAGTAATGTGACAATGTTTTTTCTCTTTAAATGTGAAATTTACCAGAGATAGCTGTTTGGTTTACCTTGAATATGCAATAGTTAAGTCATAAAATGTAATTAAAGCTACTTTGAAGAGAAATTAAGATGGAAATTGAGTTATATAGCTTTTTCTTCAATATGAGTTTTGAGGGGGGGTGCTGCTCTTAACCTTAAAGGTACTGTAAAAAAACCAAACTTATCAAAGGCACAGACATGATGTTGTGAAAACATTCGTTGAACAATTGAAAAATAACCTTACAGTAGGCGTGGAGAACGGGAAGGACAGAGGGGTTCAATAGCATCTTCTTTCAAATGAACAAACTACGAAAGTGCTTAAGCAGTTATATACAGGAACTATATATAGATTAATTATGGCTGAAAGCGTAATAAATAGTAGATCGATGGATTAAAGTGTGTCTCAAGAAAAAAAAGTTTATTAAACAGAATGAAAAAGGAATTCGAACAGTTTAACTCCTATCTTCATAGGACATTCTTCAGCCGATGTATAAAATGTTGAAATTTATTCACGTAAAACAAATTAGTTGATTGGACCATAATTTATGACATGAATGATTATCTGCTTTGTTTCCCTTTCAAATTAAAATGTTTTCATGTTTTCTTACACCACCCAATAAGAGTAAGTTTACTAGCACACATTGGTACAAGGTGCAGTAACTTTCAGAAAAACAAAGATATACAAACATTGTAATTTGAGTACGACAATGACATAAAAAATTATTGCGCAATAAACCATTTTCAGCTGAGTGAATGAACTTTACTACATTTTATATCTTGCCTCAGGAATGTCCTACAAAAATGGGACTATTGGACTGTTAGAATTCATTTTTCATGCTGTTTAATATACATTTTTTTTTTAATTTTTGACTTAATACAAACGTTTACCTCAAGTCCAAACCAAATGTGTGATATTACACAACAGGATTCGGTATGTTAGAGAGATACTTATTCTAGGCATTTTGGTGAAATTTGCATGGAAATCTTGATGAGCGGTTCTCAAGATATGAACACGTAAAGTTTGCCCATTTTCTACAAAAAAAGTGAACTTGAAGCAAGCACATTTGACATCACATAACCCACTTTAGTGCACATACTTTTGTTTTTATTTAAACTTTAAACTCGATTTTCTCCTCAACAATGCCATATAATTAAAATGTGATTGCAGAATTGGCTTACAAAGTTTGTATCCCCCACAAGGAGTTCCTTCTCCTATAAAAATTCAAGGTCAACACAACAGCCGGATAAACCAAAGGAAGACCAAGCATTCCTTGTCAATGTGAGGAAGTGATAAAAGCTCTGCTGCTCTCAACTCACTTTTGAATTCAAATCTTCTGACTGATATCTCGAGAAATATATGTCCGATTTGAATGGAACTTTCACCACTCTGTGTGGGTTTGGTTCCTCTGTTACATATGAAAATTATTTTACATTTAGTTTAGATTTTTCCTTTAAAGTTTACTACAAGTCTTTAATTTTTAAAGTATATAATTTGTAGGTTGCGAAAGGAATCTTATTCATTCAACTTCATTATCATAGCTCTTTTCATTGTTAAAAACTTGAAAAATCAAATGTAAAAACTTATTCTCAAGCAAAAAAGCCCATTGCGCTATTATGAACATATGACCTTCAACGATTCCTGTTTGATTGCATGGTATGTTGTGCAGTAACTTCAGAAAAAACAAAGACTGTAATTTGAGTAGTATCTGCCAGAAGTTTACATTCCCGAATTGCGTCTGGTATTTTCATATTCCTGAATTCCAACTATAAGATACCCTATATCCTAATCAAGTTCACTTCTGCATTGCTTTACGCATTTTGGAAATGTGACCGAAGAAGAACGCCAAAATATTAATAGAATGCGAAGCTCGCTCAAAATGTCAAATTAAAAATGTCTGTTTTTTTTTCTCTTTTATTGGGAGGCGAGCCCACTGGCTCACCTATTGTTCAACACAAAATGAGTTATCTGGCTCACTCGTTTAAAATAATATTTACAATAAAATGTACAATATATTTACAACAATAATTAAGTTGGGTACGAATCAACGTTGATCTCTTAATCAATTTGCCGCCCATCACTAAAATAAGCATGATTCCCAAGTTCGTAATCTAGACTATCCAGTGTCAAATACAAACCGATAGCAAGAATCCTCCTCCGTGTCTACTTTTAACACACATGACCCTTCAAAAATATCCCAGAACTGTGAAAGGTTACCCGTTTCCTGATAGTAATGAAACAAACTTTCAAGTTTATTCTTAAGGGAACTATTAGAAATAACTTTCGATGTTCACATCTGGAATGCCATCAAGAATGAATAAACGAATCTTACATACATTGTATTTGTAGGAGGTAAGTACAAAGTCTATGAGCAAACGATTGTGATTGTTATGTGACATATCAGCCCCCAAAAGGGTAGTTAAGACCCATGTGTTTAAATTGTTCTCATCCACAGTGCCTTTTAGTTTCGAGACAATTTTACCCCATAGGGGGTTCACCTCTGGGCCGGCTATAAAGAGATGGAAAACGGTTTCATTTTCGATGCCGCATAGGCTAAACAACAAGAATCAACCCTCTTGGTCCAGTTTTCTTTCTCAACAACATTGGCATTGTTACCAGTGCAGACACCTAAGATCTGCATAAAATCATCCCTAACGGGAAAAGGAAAATTGTGATTACGAGACAACGGAGTATTGCAGCCAATTCTTAATAATTCAGTTTTCTGTAGGTTACACTTTGATCCAGAGCCATCTTCATACAGCTTAACAATGCGGAAGATATTCTTAAGACATTCAATATTGGAAGTAATAAAGGTGGTATCGTCAGCGTGTTGAAACATTTTGGCTTCAAAATCAAGAAAAGAGATACCAGAAATTTCTTTACAGATTGCCTCGTGGAATGGCTCCGCAGTTAACACATAAAGGCTAGCTGACAGGGGGGAACCCTGCCTAACACCCATCTCTATTGGAATTCTTTCGGAAAAATATCCATTGTGCTTCACACAGCCATAAATATCCTTATACAAGATTTTTACCCACTTACGAAAGTTTTCACCAAAGCCCATTTTAACCAAAACATCAGACAGGTAGGAGTGGTCAACCCTGTCAAAGGCTTTAAACTGATCAATTTTAAGTATAAAGCCCGACATATTATTGACATGCATGAAATCAGTTATATTTTGGATAGTAGTAGTAACACATTTTGTGCAATATCTCGATCTGCCTGGAATGCAACAACTTTGATCTTCAGATATAAGGGATGAAATAACTTTCGAGACTCTGTTGGCAAGCACTTTGACGATTATTTTGTAGTCCGTATTCAGTAAGCTAATCGGTCTCCAATTGGTCAATTTACGCAGATCCCCTTTTTTGGGGATAAGCGTGATGACACTAGACTTCATTGAGTGACTAAGAACACCAGCATCAAATATAGTGGAAATGAGTTTTCTAAAAATACTAGACAATTCGGGCCAAAAAGTCTTATAAAATTCTACCGTAATTCCATCAATCCCTGGACTTTTACCATTCGTCAGTCTTAACAGCGTCAAAGAGTTCATCGTCGGTAAATGGTTGGTCGCAGAAGGCCGACTCAGTTGAATTTAGCCTTTTACTGATGAAATTGCTAAGTGCCGCAATATTATCAGGAGCAATGACCTCACGTTTGTAGAGGTTTTTATAAAAGAGGGCCTGCTCTGTCATAATTTTCCCTTGGGTCGAAATGCTTTCACCGCTGTCAGTAAGAATTTGACGCATAACCTTTTTCTTTTGCCTAGATTTTTCCAAATTCAGGAAAAATTTTGTGGACTTTTCGCCCTCCTCTATCCACTTGGTTTTTGACCTAATGATTGCCCTTTCAATTTCTCTACCAATAAGCTTGTTTAACTCGTCCTCAAGAAGTTTAAGACGCGTAATGTCATAATCAGGGTATTTACTGGCTTTCGCATTTTCGTGAGCTATGCTATTTTGAAGCCTCTTTTAACAAGCTCTTTGAGACCTCTGCCTCCTAATACCGAACTGAATTGCAGCCCTTTTAATTGCGATTTTTAACCTTTCATGCCAACACAGAAAGTTGTTTTCGTACTCGGGCACAGACTTAAGATCTGTGATAAGGTTGCGAACATTGGCACAGAAAACGGCTTCTTTCAAAAGTAAATTATTAAGTATCCATGAGCCCTTGCCACGCGGGACAAGGGAGAGATTAAGAACAATTTCAATGACACTGTGATGTGAGAACGGATATGACACAATTGAACTGCGTGGAACATTGGAAAGAAGAGAATCAGAGATCAAAAAACGGTCAATTCTAGATGCAGTGCGACCCGTTGAAGCGTTTCGAATTCGGGTGTACGCAACTTTGGTAGGATTCAGTTCACGCCAAGTATCCATACGATTGTAAACGTCCATAAGTTTGACGAGCTGCTGCCGAGAGCAATCCGATCTAGGGAATACAAGGTAACGATCCAATTTGAAATTAATGACGGTGTTAAAATCACCCGCCACAATGCAGGGTGAAGATACATGAGAAAGAATATTATAGACATTATCGAAAAATAATTTTCTATCAGAAGGTTTGTTTGGAGCGTAAATGTTGAATATAGAGGCTTTTCACATGACGTCATAATTCTCTCCGGCGGCCATGTTGGAGTACATGTAACTACGTAGTAAACCATACGGGACGCGCTTGCTCGTTGAATTTGTACACACCGTGCATATCACAGTGCACACTGTGCAGTGCGTTCGGTACAAAACCATGTGTATTTGGCATGAATGTCCTCCAGCATGGCGGTTCCGTGACGTAATTGCAAAGCCTCTATAGTTATATTTTCATCGTCTATACAGCAATCAATCTGTAAAACTTAACCATCCAAGTGATCTACGTGATTTATCACATCAATATCGCTATCTTTCCGTATCAAAAAGCTAACCCCCTTTCTCCTGTCGCAATTGTAAAAGGAAGATATAATTGAACCTTCCCAATCCAAAACAGCTTTATCATGCACAGTTTTATCCCAAAAGGTTTCCTGGGGGAGAACAATGTCGTATTTACGCTTAACACAAAATGCAAACAGTTTGTCTCGCCTTTCTTTGGAAATAAGACCATTGCAGTTCAAGCTGGCAATAAAAGCCATTTTAAGAAGATATAGAAGTAGAAGCTTCCCCATGATCAGACGATTGAAGAGGTGCTGATTTTCTATCCACTGACAAATTCGGTTTAATGTGTTTCCTTTGTCGATTAGGATGGTCTAAATCTAAATCTTGAGAGTTTTTATTGTCATCTTCGGATTCACCACAAGACAAATACCTTTTTATTGACTTATCAGTGTTGAAAACAATCTTTGTAGCAACTTCCAAAATGTCTTCAGTAATGGAACCGTCTGAGGGACCCGGTTTAGGTACGATAATGTCCTTTGTTTAGTACAGCAACAGATTTAGGTGACGACAGGGAAGAGTTGGTTAGACCAGAAATGTTGGATGTCGTCAAGATAATGTCCATTGGTTCACTGGGTTGTGATCGTCACTTAAACAGAGATTACACACTTTTTCTTGTCCATTATGCTTTAGCCGTAAATGTACTCCGTTAATGATGATTGCGTATGGAAGACTTTTTTTATTTTCTGGCAGCTCACGTCTAGTAAAACGAATACCGTTTTCAATACTGGGAAACTCAGGAAATGTTTTGTGGGTCCACTTGGTCTTGATTTTGCACCCAAATTCAGACAGTTTCTGGGTAAGATCCTCGTCAGATATAAAAGAAGGAACACCAAATAAACTAACTGTTGTAATGTTCTTTGAAACCCCTTGGATAGTATAGGGTCGACCACTGATTTCGACTCCTGTTTCCATCAATAATTCAGCATCACGATTTTCTTTTAAGGTTACAATCCATTGTCCAGAAACCTTTACACATCCAACAATATTGTCAGCACCAATATCCAACACTAAAGCATCTAGCAACTCCTTTGCAGTAAATCCATCTTCAGTAATCCGTACACTCTTCTCTTTGAGACTAACTCCGGCACCAGCACTAGCTTTACCGCCGCTAGTACAGGGTTTCGCGGAATCGGTTCCTTCCATAATTTACAAAGTAGGACGCCTGCGAGGACGCAGATGCCACCAAAAGTGGCGATAAATTACGACAAACGTGTACAGATTATCGTCCAGGTGTTAAAAGATAAGATAACTCGACAGTTAAAACAACAAACAAACAAACAAACAAGACTCACAGTAACGATAGTTTTTTACTTCAGCAGAGTGAATCTTTGATGCAGGCTATCGAGAAGGCCTATTAATCAAGAAGAAAATGTCTGGTGGCGGCTGTAATATAAATTGGGAGAAATTATTCGCTTCAAACATTATATTTATACAGGCCCGGACTCAGACATTCCAAAGAGGGGGTGGCTTAAGAGAAGACAGGGTGTGAGGGAGTTGCACTGCTAATTTCTCGCGTGTTTTATTGTTGATGTGGCGAAAGAGGAGGGCTGAGGCCGTAAAAGCACCACTGGATCTTCGGCTTGCTCTTTCTGGGAGGGAGGGGGATCGTTTTCAATAAGAAATAAAGTTTGGAAGTACAAATTAAATCTTCGATTTTATATCTTTGATCTTTAGCAACGTAGACAAGCAGCACGATTGGTTTTGTTAGCATGGGTCCGGACTCTTTAATCCGCTTCTGAATAAAGCAATAAAATGGTCTTCCTTCGTTTTTGCAGGATAAATTTCGTAGCAGGATTAAAGGATCCCTCCAAGTTCCATCGTAACTATATGTGATTTCACGTCCTTTGAACATGACCCTGACCAGCTGACGTGTGGACCAAGACAAAACAGCAGGTTTTATTGGTTTCTACCAATAAAACCTGTTGTAGGCATCGTGATGGCATCTATGGCTTATTCTTGGGGAAGCGCAAGGTGTAAATTATATCTGATAAATTATATGTAGGTCAAATGAGCAGGACACTGAGGACGGTCAATACCCCTTCCTTCAAACCATAGGTCATGACTTCCCTACAAATGAAGCTTACGTGGTGATTGAAGTCGGGAATTCTGGAAATTAATTTATTAATTGCAGTGATAGTTTTACTTCATTCAGTTTTATGTTCTATTACAGTGCCTGCAATTTAACAACTACCCTACAGGATACTACCTACCTACCTGCCTACTGTAGCCACCTACTAGGGTGTTTCGACCTTCACCCTTAAGAAGTTTACTTTTCAAAGTTTGTGGAACCGTTTTTGTTTTCAGAAGAAATCAGGCCACACTCTCATTTTCATATTCCCGAACTATTCCAACTAAGGTTACTCAGGGATAACTTGCCAAACTGCCAAAGGATTACCGCAACTAAGGGGTTACATAATGTAGTAGTTCTCCAAGCCAGGAGTTTTGAGGATTACACTAACATTTTGCATATCCAAGGTAAAACACAGTTACTCTTCATAAATTTCACAATTCAGAAAGAAAAAAAACATTTTCACCTGAATCATGGATTAAGGTGAGCTAACAGAGAAATTTAAATTGGGCTGACTCGTTTACCCTACAAGAAAATTTACAGAACGACCCGGTCCCATGGCACTGCCACCGCCTTGGACAGGATTTTTTATATTTCTTTGCTACCTGTGTGTCCTTTTTTAATGTTTTTTACTTCTCTATTTATCACATCAATTTACATTATATTCATTATATTATTGCATCAAAAACGCTGAACTTTGAACAGGTATATCTTGAGAACCGTAAAAGATATTTGAAAAAATCCAGTGAACTTTTCGTTGCAGAAATGTGCTCCTTACCTGCCAAGTGAAGTCATTTTGCTGTCATGTCACACTAGCTTTAATTACACACAGCGCCGTGCATAAGCACCCTGAAGCGTAAACCTGGAATAATTGTCTCGGATGTTTAGAAGTTAGCAGGTTGGGAGAATGGAGACCGTGTAATGTGATAAATGACTCGACAAACAAACTCACGATAGACCTTTTGCAAAAAATAATAATTTTGTTATATTTAAAGAGGTAAGACGCCCTTTTTTCTTTTATAAAGGTACTTACCGAACGAAGCGATGTACGCAAACTCGTCAGAGGTAAAGAACAGAAAACCAAGGACAAAAGCAAAATACACAGAATGGTATAATTACGGTAAGATTTAAATTTGTCATTTAATGTTTATTTTATTTTCAAATCCGTATATCTGTTTTAAACTAAGCTTTTACATCATGACGACACCCTATAACTAAATATAATTACAAACAAACATAGAGGGATAAAAACATGTTCCCGACCCGCATTTAAAATGTTAAAGGACGATAGACCTGTAATAAATAATTTCGTATAGATATTGTGAGTAAGATTTCCCAATCGAAAATTCGTTTGAATTGCGTCGATGTAACTTAATTTCAAGATATACTTGCTCAAGTTTGAGAATATCTCTAAATGAACTTGAACAAAAATGACATGTAAAAGGGAGTCATTCGTCAACCCAACGTATATTATTAACAGCAGTCTATAGAAATACTCCAATGGTACAGCTATGTGATTTACATTGAATTAAAAAAATTGTTTTTTTTACAGAGCACGTATTGAAAGTTTTCTGATTACACGGCCGGCCTTGTATTCTCACCAGGCTACGTCCCTGAATCAATAAAGTGGGATTGATACGTTTTGCACAGTGGTGTGGAGTTGGCGGGGGGTAGAAGTGAGCAACATTGGAGAATCTGAACAGTCTGGGTGATGAATAGCGATCTGTTTTTTACTGATTAAGGACTCAGTATAAACTTCCAATATAAACCCTTGAGACAGGTGTCTTTGACTGCAAAAACAAAGGATTACGTCAGCCATAGATGGCCTATCCCCCCCCCCGACATTAGAATTTTTGCATATTTAGCTCATGTTTATTCATGATTAATTACAAGACAGAAACCACGATGACCTCTTAAATGGTCAAATTTAGCGTAGCGAGCGGGGGGGGGGGGAGGGGGGCAGAGTGCCCCCCCCCCCACAGAAATTTTGGGGACGCGATGGGCGATGTTGAAAAAATGAAGGGGAGCCAAAAAATAAAAAAAAACGGCAAAGGAGGGAGAGAATTTTACAGTTTTCGGGGGGGGGGGGGCTCTTAGTCGTTACGATAAAGTATGCAGTCCCCGACGGCGACTAGTCTCCCCGATGGTTTTCCTGTTTTTTGCTCTCAAGGGACAATTTCCCTAATAAGAACCCCAATTTTTCGCGCTACGCGCGCTGTAGATTCGCTCCAGTTTTTTCAATACTTCCATTCCACATATCTAAAGAGTGTAAGTCCTCTCAACCTTACCAAGTAACTGGTAGGCAGAGTACACAGGTTATGCAGAGGTCTTAATTTTTATCCCATATCACAAAGCCTAGTTGCTGTTTTCTTTTGTGTGTCATGCGATAGGTCAGATGGTGAGCCACGCACGGAGCATAGTTTGGCTATTTCATCGGGTATTCCAGGTGGTTTCGACACAATGTATGTTATCCCCGATACGGTCTACAACCCCTACAGTTTCTATTTTTTTTTTCTTTTTGTTCTTAATGATTACATAGGCTATGTTATTTTTGTAAGCCCACCAAAAAATTTCGCGCACTTTGCACGCTTTGCAATTTCACGATTCAGACTCAAAAAGAACATTTACTCGGCTTTTAAAATGTTAAGTAACATTGTGCAAAATGTGCCCAAGGCTGCAATGACATGGGATAGTTAGGCTCCTTCATACCACCCCCTCGACATAGCGGCTGTCGGAACTTGTGGTCGCTGGCATGGCCCGCCTCCTGTCGGGGATAATCTGTCGCCTTCTCATGGTCGGTTTAGTTACTTTGGCTTTCACAAGAGTTATTTCTGCAATAAAACCCAAAATGTTCGGTACGCTTTGCATACTCTTCCTCAGTTCCGTTACATAGAGCTAATAAAGTACAAACCCTTCCCATCTTTTCATGTAAGTTAATAAGTAGAATAAATGGATTAATGTTCATGTCGGGAATTTCATATCATTTGGCTAAACTTAGTTAATTATCTCTTGTGTCAGTCGTGCGGTACGGACTCGAAGAAGAAAGTACAATATAATTTGTGTCCGATAGGGCCCAAATGCCGGGACAATTTATTGACCTATATAAGATTTAAATAAGTACAGATTCTTTTTAGTGTACTAACCCCCAAAAAATTTTGCCCCCTTTTCCACGGTTAAATCAGTGCGGAAATATCTTCCTCTAGCATATACAAATTTGATGTCGTATATGGCTCGCAATGGCAGGTATAGTGCACACGTTTTCTTCAAACCTCCCTCACCAACTCATCGACGGCATCCTGGCTGTCAGGGCTTGGGTCGCTACTGACCCTGCCCCTCCCCCGTTCGGAGAGTGGCCCTTCGTCGGGCAAATCCTGGCGCCAAGCCTGGAGGGAAGTCACATTTTTCCAGTTAAGACTTGTATATGTGTAATGAAGCAATGAACTAGAAATGGAAGCTGCATTTTTTGGAGAGCGGCAACTATTTTGGAGGGCGGTCAATTTCACTAGGAGGACGTGTCGGTCCTCTAAAAACCCCTGTGGAGAACACTGGAATCTAGTATAAAAAGAACAAAATATAGCACCATATTGCATCTAAGCTCTTCGAGACAGCAAAACATTCCAAAAGGGGAAGGTGACACCCAGGGAGACAGGCTCGTGGTCATGGGGTTGGCACTTAGTCCCACCCATACCTAATTTTTATTTTTAATGTTTTTTTTTTATTTAAATGGAGTTTTGGCGTTTTTCAGGGCAAAATGTCAATTCCGCTGGTTTAGCCAACTAAATGTAAGCCTTATGAGTAACCGTTTTGTTCCAGTGCGACACAATTCCCCAGGGCCCCATTGACTCGTACCGGGTAACCCTCTTACGGTCACACACTAACCCTGCTAGGTAATAAGGAAAACATTGATACAAGATTGAAAATGTCCAAAAATTCCAACTTAGTGTTCACCAGATCGCTCAATTTTGATGTAAAATTGCAAAATCTCCTTAGGGCGGGAGGGGGAGAACCACACCCTCTCCCCGTTCGGTCGCTCGGCTCCTCACTTGGGCGCTTCGCTCCCTCAAGAAAATGCCGCACCCCTGTGGCGGCGATGAAAAATGAAAAAGTTTGGGCTAAAGGTATGTTAAGCCCCTCAATATTTGTCAAGTGCTCCAATTAAGAAGCGGGGAGAATTTCGAAATTGGGCTGAACATATTCTTGCTTTGAACACTCGGAAAGTGCCGTTTCCGGCCATCTGAGGGGTTTGTAAAGCAAAAAATTTCCTGGTACGCTCCGCGCCAATCGATGGTAGAGCTCCGCTAAGAAACCTGTATTAACATTTTTTTTTTTTTGCATTAATTGAGAAATATCAAAAGTGAGATCCATATTTCCGGGCTGGGAACATGCAGCATAAAACACGCGGGAAGTGCCGTTTCCTGCCATGTGAGGGGTTTCTAAAACCAAAAATTTTCTTGTACGCTCCGCGCCAACTGATGGTGGCGCTCCGCTTAGATAGTCCTGTCGGTCAAGATTGGGGACGATGAGTACACTTTGCCCCCCCCCCCCCCCCACAAGAAAATCCTGGCTACGCCCCTGCATTGAATGGCTTGTGATACTTTCTGGTCAGAGAGCCATTATAAGTAACATTATGTCCATACACTGGGAAGTTTCAAAAGATATAATTGTAACCTATAAGTGTAGCCTACCCTGCCCAAATTTTAAATGGAACCATAACGATTATTAAGCTAGAAACCAACACAGGCACTACTGTACGCCATTTGAGGGCAGGAAAGGTAAATTCAGCGGGGCGACTGATCGCTGTTCTCGTGAAAACAATTTTCAGCAGGGACTGTACCCTTATCTTGGGGTACAACTACAATTAGAAACAAAGGAATAGTTGTGCTGTGGCTCTATGTGGTAAATGAAATTGAAGAAGTGAATTACTTCAATTGGCCTTAACAGATCAGTGGCTTTTAAACCCAGGCTAAATACAGCCTACGACCGGGCTATCCCCCACCGCCCGTGAACCCTACTAAGCTTGACGATTTGAATTGTAACTTACGTGCGAAATCACAGAAATATCAGCGAGCCGACCAACAAATCTTGCAGCACCATCATTTTGGTTTTGTAAAAAACTGTGAAATACGCTTTTTAAACCTACAATCCCCGACGACAAGTAAATGAAACAGAATGATTTCGCGGTTAGGTAACAAATAAAATGCACCCATGAATTATCTTTTAAATTCAACCCCTCCCGCTTTCAATGTTGCCTCCTATCTGATAGTTACGAAATTGTAGCCAACACTGAAGGGAGAGAATAGAAGGTGACTTTCGGGCGGCGGGCGGCGGAACATGTGTGTTTACGTGAAATACCCCTTAGTGTTTACGTGAAATAGCCCTTACTGAAACTGCCTACCACTATAAAGCCTAAACTTGACTTTTGGGTGGTAAGTCGGGTTTTTAATTGATTGTTAACACAATCAGTTTATGGCCAATCCAACGCTTACTGGGTTTTATCATATTTTTACTGATTTTATAGTTGGAGTAACTATAAACTGTAGGTGCAAACATCAAGTAAAAACCCGACTTAACTGCCTTAAAGTCGGGTTTTAGACAGTGTAGTGGTAGGCAATTTTACTAAGGGTCATTTCACCTAAGTGAAAACTGAACTCGCCTAACCTTTTTAAAGAATCACAGTGCTGATAATTGCTGGGTGGGGATATTTGAAAAGAGTGCAATGTATTTTTTACTCAATGGTAAATAGCATTTAATTTGGTATTTCAGATTTCAAAAGTTATTCAATGCAACGGAAAAATTTTACCACCAAGACTAGCACTTTTGATTTGAGAAGGGAAGTCACAGGGAGAATACTCCTAGATCCAGTATTGTGCATAGACGACCGTTGAGAAATGGGTGATAAGTAAGCTAGTAATATATTGTGAAAATAGTCGTCCCTCTTGTTTGTTTTTGAGCATTAACACTCCCTCTTTTCTTTTTCACATGTAATGCGTGCCGTCGAAAAATGCTTTGAGATTCAGCAGTTTCACCCAAAATCAGCAGAGAAAAGATGAGACGTAAATAAACAACCAGCTGGTTATCCCAATATGAACACAGGTGGAACACAGATTTTCATTGTGATGAGGTAGCCTACTCTACAATTTTAATTCTTTTCCCCTTTTTTTCACGTATGATGTATACCTGGATTTTCATTTTAATGAGGTACTCTACAAATACATGTTTTTACCCATGATGTCTAGCTGGATTGTTCAAGGACGATTAATAATTGCAGAGGTCTGGGCTAGTATGTATGCCCGCAAATGTATATACCGCTCACAGAACGATATCTGTTTACCCTTCCTTTCCGTTAACCCTCCTTCTAATTCCCATTCTCTTCTCACACCGGACGCCAAGACTGGGTCTTAAGGAGGTAAAAGTTCCCCAAGGGGGAGGCAAGCAATCCGAAGTCCCAAAAAAGGCAATGAACTGCCAAAAGGAAAGGGAAGCACGCTTTGTGGTTCCTAAAAATCCCCCCCCCCCCAAAAAAAAAATCGGTTTTTGTAGGCCTAGGTAGGGGGCGTGCTCAAAGAGTATGCACTTCCTATTAGCAAAATCGGGAAGATTGTCAGAACCTGACAGGAAGCGGATTGGCCGTTTTGGGTCGGTTGGAAAATTTCCGGCAAAAGTTGCCAAAAACAAAATAACATGAAACATCAAAATATCAAAGACAATAACATAAAACATTAATATATCAACGACAATAACATAACACGTCAAAATACTAAATACATAATAGCCTAACATTAAGCATCAAAATACCAAAGAAATAAAATTAAACCTCAATAAAAGCTGATCGATTAGGCAGAAAATTTGAATCTTATTCTAAAGAAAAGTCATTCTCTCAATTTTAACTTAGGCTTCTTTCCCGGCGTCTCATACGCCTACGCCACCAGACGCTGCTCTTTGCCGGCAGAACTCTGAACGAGAGTCTTGCCGAAGACCTAACCAACACACAGGTACAGACAATTTAAAATTGAAATCCCATTGTTGCTCCCACTGGGGAAAGTAATTTAGAAAAAAAAACAGTCGAATTTAGAAAAAAAAAAGACGAAGACGCTGAGACGTTTGAAATTTTCCCTCCCCTTAACCCAATTTATTTTTTGGGAAGAGTCTTGCTGCGTCTTTGATTATAGCAAATTTTTGTTTGAATTTATTCTAAAAATTCAAGAACAATTGAACAGAGTGCATTAATAAACCCTTTTTTTTTCTTTATCAGGACAAAACGTTGATGAAAGATGCACGGACCCCTACGCAGGCATGTTTCAAGTCGTCGCAACTTGCAGAAATAAAACGGGATCAAACGTTTGTTATTTTTATAGCCATGCCAAGGGAGTGGGTTCGTTGTTAACATCAGTCCCTTATTTGTCAGTCATTCCGGGGGCCAATTTTTTTCGATCCAAACCTGAGGGACTGCAACTACCACCCGACCCCCACCCCATCCTATCTTGAGCCCGAGTTAACCTCCATTGAATGAACTGTCAGTGTTATTCACGTTCTCGGTGACTGTTTTGAATAGTCCCACATTCGCCAGAAATACTACACCGTACCTGACCTATAAACTTTGGAACTTCATTCTTCCTTATTCTATGTTTTCTAACGGAAAGTAAACTCTATAGAAATTTTTGACATGGCTCTGCTTGTGCAAAAATGGAAATTTCCCGAGTTTTACTATTTTTAGGTAAGTTTACCCGACCATTGTGCCTGTTTCTTTTCTAGGTGACACTATATGTTACATTCGTGTAAAATCCCATGTAACAGAGATGGTAGTTATTTCTCCCATCCCGCAAATAAAGGGAATCACCTTCGGACCACGTTACAAAGTGTGTGAATCGCGAGTCACAACAAGTACAGGTGAGAGTTTTTGTTGTAACAAGACCCATTTCACATATACGTCAGGGTTTTAAAGGGAAATATTGCTCTAGTCATTTTCAAATCATTCGTTCTCAAAAACAAACCCTAGTAATAGCTTCATCTGCTCAAAATATTATGCACAAGAAGAGTTATGGAAGTTGCAATTTTTGAAATGTTGAAAGTTTGGGTGAATAAATTATTCTTAGCAGCAAACTTGAGTAACTTACCATACCGTCTTATTTGTAATTATTTATCACTCTTTGTCAATAAATATTGGTTTTAAAAGGATGAAATTTCCTTGTAAAACAAACACAATGTTTCCCTTTAAACTTTTTAATGACGTATGCTAGTAAGTCACATAAACAATAGTCCCAGTTCTATTTTCAAAATGGATTTTCTATTTTTATCTGGACAGTTACTTTTGCAGAACTTTGTCTATTATGGCCCAATACGATATCCTCATTCTCTATTCCGAGGGAAAAGGACCAAACTCATTGTCACACATGCAACTAGGAGTGGGGGATTATTTCAAAGATGGGGTATTCTCAGATAAGAACAGAACAAGTAGTTGGGATAAACGGAGTAAGTACAGTACTTGTCAAAAAAAAAAAGTCACAGAAAGGTGCTGTAAGTGGGCACTCTCTCTGGGTAATGTCGAGTCCCAAAGAAAACAATCATATTTGATAAAAATGGTGAAAAGAAGTGGATTTTGAAAATCCATTTTGTAATTGGAACTCCATCCACAATCAGCTTAAACACACGTAAAACAATGAATTTTAACCCGTTGACTGTTATGAAGAAACTCAACTTATGCATTGACGTCACTGTACGTCAATTTGGAAGATAAAACGCATGGAATGTTCTTTTTACTTCCGGACAATGAGCCGAATCCGAACGGGATGAGCCACACAAGTGTTGGACAATATAAGTTGGATTCGGACGATGTATGAGCCGGGAGAATGGAGAGATCCCCCAAGTCCCCAGGGTGGGCGGGGAGAGGGGTCCGCCAAGTTCTCGGGGTGGGAGGATGGAGAAATCCTCAAGTGCATGGGGTGGGCGGGAAAAGGGATCCTCTATGTTCCCGGGGCGGGAGGGTGGAGGTATCGGAAAAGGGATTCTCCAAGTTCCCGGGATGGGCGGGTGGAGGGATCGCCAAGCCCCCGGGGCGGGTGGGGAGTGGGATCCTTTGGAAGTATCATCCAAATTCCCGGGGTGGCGGGAAGAGGGGTCCTCCAAGTTCATGGGAAGGGTGGGAAGAGGGATCCAAGTTCCCGGTGGGAGGGTGGAGGGAACCCCAAGCCCCCAGGGTGGGCGGGGAGAGAAGTCCCCCAAGATCCCGGGGCGGGAGGGTGGAGGGAACCCCAAGTCCCGGCGGGCGGGTGGAGGGATCCTCAGTCACCATGGCGGGCGGGAAGAGGGGTCACCAAGTCATCGGGGTGGGAGGCCGGAGGGAACCCCAAGTTTTGGGGAGGAGGAAGTTCCCAGGGCGGGCGGGAAGAGGGGTCCCTAAGTCTTCGGGGTGGGAGGGTTTAAGGGAGCCCAAGACCCAGGGGCGGGAAGAAGGGTCCCCAATTCGGGTGGAGGGAACCCTAAGTCCCGGGACGGAAGGATGGAGGGATCTCAAATCCCCAGGGAAGAGGGGTCCTTAAGTGATCAGGGTGGGACGGGAGGGAGGAGGGGTCCCGCAAGTCCTCGGGAGGTGGAGGTGTCCAAATTTATGGGAAGGGTGGGAAGAGGGATCCAAGTTCCCGGTGGGAGGGTGGAGAGAACCCCAAGCCCCCAGGGTGGGCGGGGAGAGAAGTCCCCAAAGTTCCCGGGGCGTGAGGCTGGAGGTATCGGAAACGGGATTCCCCAAGTTCCCGGGGTGGGAGGGTGGAGGGATCGCCTAGCCCCCGGCGGGGGAATAAGGGTAAGCCAAGTCCCCGGGGCGGGCGGGAAGTGGGATCCTTTGGAATGATAATCCAAATTCCCGGGGTGGCGGGAAGAGGGGTCCTCCAAGTTCATGGGAGGGTGGGAAGAGGGACCCAAGTTCCCGGTGGGAGGGAACCCCAAGCCCCCAGGGTGGACAGGGAGAGGAGTCCCCCAAGTCCTCGGGGTGGGAGGGTGGAGAAATCCTCGAGTCCATGGGGCGGGCGGGAAAAGGGATCCTCGGGGCGGGAGGGTGGAGGTGTCGGAAAAGGGATTCTCAATTTCCCGGGGTGGGAGGGTGGAGGGATCGTCAAGCCCTCGGCGGGGGAAATAAGTCCCCGGGGTGAGCGGGGAGTGAAAGGATCATCCAAATTCCCAGGAAGAGGGGTAGGGAAGGGTGGGAAGAGGGATCCAAGTTCCCGGGCGGGAGGGTGGAGGGAACCCCAAGTCCCGGCGGGCGGGTGGAGGGATCCTCAGTCATCATGGCGGGCGGGGAGAGGGGTTCCCAAGTCATCGGGGTGGGAGACCGGCGGGAACCCCAAGTTTCGGGGAGCAGGAAGTCCCAGAGGCGGGAAGAGGGGTCCCGAAGTCGGGTGGGAGGGAACCCCAAGTGTTTGGGTGGGTCTCCAAGTCCCGGGACGGAAGGGTGGAGGGATCCCAAATCCCCAGGGCGGGTGGGAAGAGGGATCAGGGTGGGACGGGAGGGAGGAGGGGTCCCTCAAGTCCTCGGTGTGGGAGGGTTACGGGAGTCTTAGGGGCGGGGAGGGTCCTGCAAGGTCCCCTGTGCAGGGATGTCTACCCACTCCGGGAACTGAGAGTGGCCGGGATCTCCAAGTTCCGGGGTGGGTGGAGTGGGAGCAAAGCCCTCTAAGCCCTCTTTCCTCCTGCCCTGGCTGATCCCGGGGGTCGGGAGCTTGGAGGTCCACCCATCCGGGTGATTATCCCTCTCTACCACCCACTCCGGGGACTTAGGGCCTCCACCCGCCCGTGGAACTTGGCGATCCTTCCTCCCTTCCCCCAAGAAGGCTCCCCCCCGTGGCGGCAGGAGGTGGTATCCCCAAGTCCCTGGGCAGGGATCCCTCTTTTGGTCCGCCCCGGCTGATCCTGGGGGTCGGGAGCTTGGAGGTCCAACCGGGGAACGTGGGATCCCCTCCAAGGGAATAGGGGATCTTTCTACCCGCCAACTCCGGGTACTTGAGGTCCCTCCACCCGCCGGGGGAACTTGGGTATCCTTCCACCCTTCCCCACATCCCAGGGCGGGAGGGTGAAGGGACCCCAAGTCTTCGGTACGGTCGAAAAGAGGGACTGGGGTGGTTGGGTGGAGGGATCTTCCAAGTCCCAGGGGTGGGCAGGAATGGGGTCCCCCGGTGTTGGCGAGAAAAGGGATCCCCTTAGTTCCTGGGTCTGCTGGACGAAAATGAGATCCCACAAATCCCCGACCGGAAATTCAGTAGAGAGACTGATCAATGTTAAATGCACATATGGAAAGCTCGAGTTTACATTGGGTGCATTAAAAACATTGATATAAAGTTTGCTATTATCACGGCTCATATCGTCCGAATCCGGCTCATATTGCCCAACACAAATGTCTGGCTCATTCCGTCCGGATTCGGCTCATCGTCCGGAAGACTATTTGCATATGACGTCACTGTACAGTGGAGGTAAGCGCGTATGATGGCATCAATGCGGATAGCATTTTGTTTCTCCGTCCAAAGTCGAGTGACGTGATAGCATAAGGTCTATTATTTTCGAGAAAAATGAATGAACATTTCAGGCATAAATTTGGTCCTAGGTTATTTTTTCATTCAAAATCCTGAGGTATGTGTGAAATGGGCCGTTGATTAAAATCTCTTACCCATACTTGATGTGCCTGATTTTGCATGGTTCACCTGTAATTCATCTTTACTTGTGGGATGGAATCCTCACTCCAAGCTTTATACTAGAAGTGAGGTAATGTCAGGCGAGGGGTGGGGGAAGGGGTTCCCAGGTTGCCGTCCCTCAGGTTTGGATCGTGGTCCATGTAAACGATTAGGAGGGCCCAGTAATGATTGACAAATACTTGACCATTATAGTTGCCCAAAGAGTCCAATCTCCTGAAAAAGAAATTAAATCGAAAGTTTTATCAATACATTTCAAAATAAATTAAAAAAGACGCAGATGCAGATGCAACAAATACTTCTCACGAAAAGAGGAATCAAGAGTTTGCACGTGACTTTGGATAGGCGTGCTTGGAGGATGCTTTAAATTCTAAATTCTTTTCACAATGGGGATTTTCTCTGGGGGTCGACCTTAACATGTGAATGAAGGGGATGGCTTTCTGTTAAAAGTATACTCCCGGTCAGGGTTCTTGCACGCCGGTAAGTTTCTGAGACACCGTAATAGTAGAATAGGCTGAGGGGATGCACGTGAATTCAAAGTGGATCATCTTTCTATGTTAAATGTGTAATTTCATTCGTAACTGATGTTTATAATGCAAAAGTTTATTAAATTCATTGTAAATTGTCCTTAAACCAGCCTCACTTTGTACCTTCCTTTATGGAAGGCCACTAATATTTGAAATATGATCATATCTAATTTGTTTTTGTTTTTTGGTTTTTTTTTGGCAACGTTATTTTAGTCTACTTTACGGAAAATCTGTGACGAGGGCACAGCAACGTAAGCAACGAGCACAAATAAGGACGGTCCCATGCACCCTGGGCGCCCACCGTAGATAAACCTCGGTCCCCAACTGCTTAGTTTGACTAGCTGGAGGCAACGTGATACCACCGTCACGCGGGATTAAGAATATATAAATTTTTGAATTTCAATAACTGCCTCAAGTGAAAAGAATTTTTTGGCATCTTTTGAACCACCAATACTGTATATAAATGAGTCTCGTCAGTTTCCCATTACTGATCTAGTTTCCTGGTCGAAACATCGGTGGTGTACCAGAAAGTGTTTGAAATAATTAACAGAGGAAATCTCTCTCCAGAGTTGTTTAAAATGTAGAGGCAGTATTTGCATTCACCCACCAACCCAACCCACTATTTAATATTAGATTGAAGTACTGTCATAAATTACGGTACAGTTTTTGGTCAAATTATGATTTTGATATTTCTAGAGAAGTACTTTTGAACTAAAAAAAAACTAACTTACTTGGATTACATCCCAATGGAGTGAGAGACCTATCCACAAAACAACGTAAAATGCTTGCCTCGTAAATAATGTGAAACATAGTTTTAAGACTTCCAAATAACGTGTAGGCCTAACCTGATTTTCTTCAATTCTTGGCGTAAAGAAACAGAAATTTTGCCGCAATTCTAATCTAAATCCGTCAAAAATTTACCATTTTTCAGTGTCATATCTGATTTGCCTTAATCATGCATAAACATGAGTTCGATATGCAAATCTTGTGACATCATCTAGGGAGTGACAAACCATAATATGTTCTGTAATCTTGATTGCAAGGACAGTTGTAACATTTGTTCTTTCCCTCCATGTGTCCTGGTGTATTAAGTTCTTCCAAACATTATATTAATCATGAAGAGAGAGATAATATTGAGTTATCAACCACTGTGCATCACTCGACATCATTATTTTAGCATAAGCAACAAGTTGCTTCAAAAACGTCTTTGAAGAACTATATCTTGAGACCGTTTTGATTAAGAAAAGCTTACTCCTTTACTTCCAAGTGAAGTCATGCCTTAAATATTTATATTTCTCTATATGTACGTAAAGTCTACCCGATTAATTTATATAAATTCATTATATTATTGTTCACGAGGAAGGTCCCTAGCGTTCAAGACATCTGCATGACGGAGCAAAGAAAAGTAATTAAAAAATATTGTACAATTTCTTTGGACAGCCTAACCCCGTACAATTAAATTTTTTTGTCACCCCAAAAAACTTTAAGTAGCCATTTATTTATTTGCTCTTGGAACTTTGGAGTACAGATTCGTCAATTCAAACCACACTTGTTTTCAATTTTTCTTTCAAGGTTTACCCCTAAAATCTATTTCATTAAGTTCGAAATTCTCTCATGATTTTTAAAAGAAGACAACTGTTTTCCTTAGTTTTTATTTAAAATTTAATTTCGTCATGGAGCCTTAATCCTTAAGCCAGAGATAAAATATGAAACCCCAACGATCTGTCAATCGTCCTGGGAATCTACACGATTTTGCTAACAGTTGAAGAAGCAGTCTCTTAATAAAACCCCCAAACTTTTTCACATCTCCTTCGAAAAAAAAGAACCAACATTTTCTCACTATGAGCTCCATTTTTTAAAATATTTGTTTGAAGAAGCAAAAGTTTCGGGACCCTTCGACACTTCGGGGAATAACCGCTTTCGGGGAAAATCAATTTTCAGCCGATTGGAGGAACATTTTGCCATGGGTGCAGCCATTTTACAAATATGAAATTCAACTGAGATGGGCGTTCAAAACAACCCTTCTTTTTTACAGGAAACAGACATTCGGGCCTGTTTAAAATATTTTTGACAAAGAAATAAAAAAAACGTATCTCGCCGATTATGAGATATCGGGCAATTTTGCTTTCATGAGAAAATCCTTCCTCTTGACCTTGAAATTTCTACCAGGTGTTTATAGCTCAAAAATGACTAGGGGTGTACCACCTTACTGCTGAAAAAGTATCAAGAACTTACTATTACTTACATGTTTTTCTTAGTTTCGGAACACGAAGTACCTATCTGTATTGAAATTTTTTATTCTATTTCCGCATGTTCGAGATTCATTTGGTAACTAATTTAGCCAATGAATTCCATCCTAGTCTCATTTTACGTGGAAATACAAGTCAATCTATAAAAATCTTTTGAAGGTGGAAGCCCAGTACCTAAAAGGGCAAATGCAGTCATCCCAATTTGAACAAGGATAGTAGTCTTTACAAGTTTGTGAATGGTTCTTGGCATTCATGTGACAATGTTTTATTCACTGAATTGTGAAATTAACAAGTTAAATTACCCTGAAAGCCTCTTGGAAGAAAAATGACAGAAAAATAAACTTTAGTTGTTGTTGTTGTTGTTTCAAAATAATTTTGGACGACTGTTCTTGACCTTTAAGGTTAACCGAAAAAATATGTCACTCTACTCCTACTTCCGGAAATCATGGTCAAAGTATTAATGTCCCACGTTCAAGGTTTATATAGACTCAGCCTTTTTTCCGCAGAAAGATGTGCAAGTTGATCGTTATCTCACATTTGAATACATACGCATTTACTAAACAAATTGACGACTGTGAAGTGCTCATAAATATTCGTACTGTTGATACAGGCAAATTTCCCCCGTTCTGGGGAAACCTCATTTTCACACGGAAGCGTTTATTTCACGAACTGCTGACAGCGCAACTTATGTTCCCACCTTACTTTTGACAATATAAACTTGCTAAGCAGGGTCCACGGAGACGGTCTTTTTCTGCCATAGGCATTATGGACCGCTTTTCCTTCCTATTTTACTGTTGAACATACTGGGCCGATTTATTGAATAGCACCCCACTTCAAAAGTAGCCCTGGCTAAGTATGGGAATGGGAAATTCATTGACACGGGGGGTACAAATATGCGCGGTACTATGTCCAGTCCGCTGCAGTCCGCATGTGTACATCTATCTCTAAAGAATATGCTCGCGACGTCAGCGCGTTTAACTGGATGAAAATGATCAAAGGCAGTCGTTGTGCTACCAAAACGCCCGCACAACAGCACCTTAGTAACATTTGTTGTAAAATGGACACCTTGATGGAAAAACAGAGAGCTGCGCAACGCAGTGACGTATGTGCGTAAGCTCTATATTGTATTATAAAGAAGTAATAAAATTTTGTAGAGTACCTCATGAAAATAAAAATCTGTGGCCCATCTGTGTTTTTTTGAGATTACATATGGTGGTTTGTTTACGTATCATCTTTTATCTGTGAATCTTGGGTGAAACTTCCACAAATCTGAATCTCGGCGGAGACGGCCGGCATAATATGTGAAAAAGAAAAGAGGTACCGTTACACCTTAAAAATCAACAAGCGTGACGATCGTTTTCAACTCCTTAACTAGCTCCCTGACGCCAAATTTCTCAACGGTTGTCTATGCACAGGTTATTGGGTCTAGGGATATTTCCTTTGAGCTTTAATCGACTTTCCTTCTCCTCAAATCAAAATTACTGGTCTTGGTGGTATTTGACAGCTTAATTAAATAACTTTTCAATCTGATATACCCCTCCCCCTCCCCCCAGAAAAAAAATGTTGTCCTCTGTCCTTTGAGATTTAGTAAAAAAAATCCCATCATTTCAAACATTCTGACACAGATATAACAAGTGATGCGGTAATACCTTAAAGAGGCCTTTTTAATTGAAAACAAAACAAGAACAGCATATGACAATGCTTATCTTTAGCATAATTATTGAAACGTTTGAATGTGCTTCTTTCCTGGTTTGTAAAGGTTTTGAGCATAATTTCAAAAGTGTCTTGTCATGAATATTTAGGAGCCGGATTGTTAAATTCAGTTATGAAACAAATATTTGCTGGTGGGATATGAGATTGGTAAGTCTGACCATTTCTCATTGGTATTTTAAGAAATATTTGCAGGTTTGGAAAAATTGGTGATGTTCAAACTCCGCTTTGAAGGTGAGTGCACTTTATCTTTGACATCGATTTTAGGAGGACACCTACTTACGTACCCCCCACTTTCAATTAAGAAACACTGCAACACGTAGCTCGCGGATATCTGTTTCAAAGTATTCCTTTTCCTTGTACGAGACGAAACTGCTGTGAGAAATACTTCCCGAGGATGAAAAGTAGTTGTATTCATTTTTTGAGAAAATATAAAACACTTTGCCAACATATGTTTTTCCCGCAATTTTTGTTGGTCAGCTACTTCTGCCTTTCCTCATGTTGATGGTTTTTCAGTGACGTCACAACTAGGCATTAACAACCGCCATGTCTGAGGGCAAGTCCATACTTACATCTAGGGGTTGACCTCAAACATGGCTGTAATACTCCTATGACGTCACGTGAAAACTGTCAATACGGTATAACCATTCACCCAACCCATTAAGCGGATGAATAATACCATGTCGCAGGCGGTTTATAGCCTGCGTTTGAAGAGGCAGTATCTAGCAGGTGAGGCAATTCAATTTCAGTAAAAGAAGTGGTTAAGGTCAAATCAAGTTGTGATGTTAGAGAGATACCTATTTTAAAGCATTCTGGTGTAATTTTCATTAAAATCCGATATGAGGTTTCCAAGATATGAGCACTTGCTAGTCGTCACATTTTCATCTTAAAGTGAATTTGAAGCAAGCACATATGACGTCATGTCCTCACATTAATGCACAGTCTTTTGTCCCTACTTAAAGAACCGACTTTCTTCAGACCGCAACGATTCGAACTATCAGACCACGACTGCGTAAGTGGCATGAGGGCTTTATAAACTTTGCACTCCCTACTTGTCGACCAAGCCCTGTAAACTTCAAGGTCAATATAATAGACTGAAAAACAAAAATGAGCAAGGCATTTCTTATCAATGTTAGGAAGTGACACCTCTGCTGCCCTCCCAATCACTTTGGATCAAGAATCTAGTAACTTTATTAGCTGATATCTAGAGATACACATGTCTTTACAATCTGGGTTTCACCAAATTGTGCAGATTTATTCCCCCCTAAATTCCTCCTTAAACTCCCCTATATAAACCACAATACATCTCTTTTCTGTGACACTAGTTGTCAGTTGAGTTTTGAACATTGCTGACCCTCCTCAAAACACTTACCTCCCCCTATGTCTATGATACTAGTGGTATCATACTGAAAAATGTCAATTGCTCCCTTCCTTTAGCAGTTATTAGATTATTTATTGTTAGACCGGAATTCGCCTTGTCAGTTTCGTTTCTGATAAGACATTTTTCCTCCTCGCATATCGTGAGTACTTTGAACAAAATAGACGACTGCAGTACACATATACAACTTACATAATATCGCAGTCGATTGTAGGGGGGGGGGGGACAGTAAGTTGTCTTGGACTGCATCTCTGAGAGAGGGTTTGAAAAGATGGGAGTCCCCTCCCCTCGAAGACTGATGACTGATGATGTTAGGCATGATGTTAGGCATTTGATGTAAAAAGCATTAATAACACATGAATTTCCACAAATCCACCAAAAATGTACTTTCTACAGGAAGTTCTGTTTTGCAATCAATTATGAATACTCATGTGATGTCGACGGAGGGACAGACCATTTATGCAATCTAATGCTTGAGAGTTTTATGTTGGAAGTTTAAATTTTATCCTACTTAATATTGGGACAACAGAAGGAAAGTTAACACTCCACTTCATTAATTATTTAAAGGAATCTTTTTGGTATTTCCGACATTGTGTGTTGGGCATTGTGTCAACTTATAATAATTTTTTGGAACTGCACGAATGTGTAGAGATTTTTTGTAACCTAGTTTATATTTTATGAAAATTTCACGTGGCTATGTTCAGTCCCCTTTTTGGGGTATATCTTTTTAAGATTTCGGACACGTGAGATTTTTCTGTGTAATTAAAACCATGCAATGATTTAAGACTCAAAGGGTTTTTTTTTTTTAAATAGCTGTCCAAAGTTTCCCATTTCGGAGATGGGGCGCTACCCTATTTGTTTACGCCTATAAGGAACGCCTATTAGGAACACATAGAAGGACTATCGTCCGGGATCGGGAACATGCTTCTACGTTTTGACTGTTAGGGTGATTCAAACAGGTAAATACGATCCAGCGTTAAGCTTATTTTAAAAAGTAATAGTAAATGAAATACCACAAATTATGACAGATGAATATCTTACCTAATTGGATCATTCTGTGTGTTTGTTTCCTTGGTTTCCTTGGTTTTCTGACAAGATTGCATACATAGCTTCTTTCGGCGGGTATTTCTGCAAAAGAAAGAAAGGATGACGTGAATCACCTTTACAAAATAGAAATATTGAAAAAACGATTATTTTTAATCACCTTTACAAAATAGAAATATTGCAAAAACGATTATTCTGACTGAATAATCGTGACCAGTAACCACCGTTCTTTTTTTCTGAAACCAAAAGAAGAACATTGTTTTCAACCTAAAATAGGAGAATATACTGCTTTAACAACCTTTTTAAAACCTCAAAGAGAAATTAAATATTGCTACACCTTATGATGAAATTAAATAACAAAGCGTTCATTCCTGTCAAAGCATATACTCAATGCAATCCCTAGCTACAATCTCACGCTTATCATTAAAGCACACAATGATGTTTTAAAAGCAGTTTTGGTCTTGGGCAATCTAAACTAACTTCAACCGAGAATCCTTGTCTGGGAGGTGTTTGGTTTAAAGTAGGAAAGACTAAAGAAAGCAAAATTAACAAAGAGAGAAGTCTTACTGTTTGTATGGACCAGACTGAAGTTGTCTTAATGTATAATTTATATAAAGGAGATACGTATCCCAACTTGCTGTTGCAGAGCAATGAAATTGTAAAACTTTCTACGAACAACATACGGAAGATTTCCTAGAATATCCTTGACCTCTCCTTACACTGTTATCGGAAATGACAGCATGCCATTAAATTTAACCATCACAATGGAAAATACTGATTTACAAGAACCACTGTTAGAGCATCCGTCTTGCAGTCGGGAGGTCGAGAGTTCAACTCCTGGCCGGATCGTACCGCAGACTTTAAAAATGGAACCTACTGCCATTGTGCTTGGTTCTCAGCAGGAGCAGTGGAGTAGGGAAAACAAACCAGTGAGCCACACACAACTTGAAAAATGTCGTGGCCTGCTCGACTTGAACCAGTTGGTTGGAAACTGCTCTCTCAAATCAATAGATTTAAAATTAGTCTAATAGAGTTAAAATAAATCTAAACGAATGGAATTAGTGACCAATCGAACGTCCGATTGGTCACTAATTCCACTCTTTTAGATTTAAACTGCAATATTTTAAATCTTACGATTTAAGAGAGTGGGCCGTAAAAATCCATATAACTATAACTACAAGAACTACAACTTACAAAACTATTCCGAGTATAGCCCATAGGGCCTGAAAAATATGCAATAAAGATGCAGCAAGGGTAAGTATATGTCAGCGATGTGAATTAAAAAGTACTTGGAAGGCAAAAAGTAATAAAAGATCTGTGATATATGCTGTTGCAAAATAAAATGTGACGACGTTAAATGCAAATCGTCCGCCCTTCCCAAACATTGAAATCCTTCAAGTTCAAATCTTGTCCCTCTCATTACTGTCGTTAACCCTTCTTTGGCAGAACCAAACCTATATTTTGCTCTAATCATAATTTCCCCGGTAAGCAGGCTAGGTTGTAAAGTATGTGCTCTATCAATATTAATCTCTGCATGCTGAGTTCTGAGCTATGCTGCATCTTATAAATTTGGCTCTGATCGAAAAGAGGTCACCTTCTGACAATTTTTCTGAAATGTCCTTCATATTGGTTTAGAGAGGCAACTTAGTGAAAATTTGAATTCATAACGCCAATCACCAAGTACAAGTTACAATAGCGGTCATAATCTGATAGGGGGTGCTGACCCTTTTCCACGACTCTTTTAAAACTTACACTATAAAAACTGTTTGTAAGATTGAAGAAAAAATACAGAAATACAAAAATGCATAAAAGTGCTGTTAATATGTTGCCAATACTTTTTATATATTCTGTTGGTTTCTGTATTTTTCTCCTGTAAATGTACAAAAATATAAGTTGCCAAAAATCGAATTAGGAATCCACCTTTGTACCACCTCCACCCGTAGAACTTGCATTTCGGGACTGAAAGGCTTTGAGTGAAAAACAGTTTTACACGAAATAGTAAACCACAAAATCTTACAATTTTTTCATCTTTTAAGTGTATCCCGGTATGGTCTATGCTGAAGCTGGTATAAGTTTCATTTCCTTGATACTGCAGATATTGAAACTCCTGCCAAAGAGAAGAAAGAGACGTGTTATAATAACAAAATACACCTAGATACAGGACTGGATCCAAGAGTCCAGTGGTTAGGACCCTGCCATGGTTTCCCCCAAACCCGCGGGATGTGCAACTCCCTGAATTGTGCAAGGCATTTTCCCTCAAAATGTTCTGCTTTTTTCACTAAACAATGGGTCTGAAAGTTTCCAACCGTCGCCGTGACCATAGATACCTCAATTGAAGGTTTTTAAGGCAAAATTCTAACAGAGTTATTTCTCTCTAGTTCGAAATTATATTCCTTGCCCCTGAAATGAACACCAATCTTGAAAGCCCTTCTAGTACCTGCGTGGTATTGGCAACTGGCAAATGCAACCCTCCGAAACACGTAAGCCATATAACAACATAAACATGAGGAGAAGACTTTACTATTTCATATGCACCCACCAGACATATTTTCAATTTGATTCTTTGAATGACTTTCGCATTTTATTAATAATCTGGCGCTTTTCTTCGGTCTGGTTCCCTTTCAAAATATGTGAAAATAAAATGAGGAGACAAAAACTCAGATTACTTGCAGGTCCGGATCGAGGAATATGAGAGTAAGAGGATGTAACCCTGATTCCTTTTGAAAATAAAACTTTTTATGAGCTTGGAATATGAACTTATGATTGATTAAAGTCACCGCTTGTGCAAAATTAGGCACGCCTCTAAAACCCTTCGGATCCGGCTCGTCACTTATTATTAAATTTGAAGGCAGCCAACTGTCACCCAAAAATTACAATGTTTGAAGTCCACAGGAATTCTTAATTAGCACAGCTCTTTGATTGACAGCAACTTCAAAAAAAAAAAAAAAAAAAATCCAGAACACTGTAGTTCATATTACAAAGCGTCTACTGTTGGCCTACTGAGAGTGTGTTTGATAACATATTGGGGTCTTGTATAAACACACCCTGAAGCAATTAAGTAAGATTTTGTCAAGATTAGGATGAGTGTTGTACAGTGTTGTGGGAGAGGCCTTTGGTGAGTAGGTTAGGCGAATTGTAACTATTTGGTGTGAGAGAATTAGGCCTTTAAAACACATGTAAAACTCCACAAACAAGCGAAGGAATCACTGCAAATGTTTGATGTACTAAACATAGTTTCCATGTCAACAAACTTCACAGCTTACAGGGGCACATTGACTTGGTTCGTGAAATTCAGATTTTTTTTTTCCAAATTGTTCCTTTCCGAAATAATGACAAAAGGCCTAACGTGCGCGCACCCCCCATCCAACATACAAATAAATGTTTGGAAGTTAGCAGATGACGATTAATTTTGGTTTCTAAATATTTTTGCAAACACAATTTCAAATCATGCAAAACACCGGCCGTTACAAGCCAATGAAACATTCCAAAGTGTTTACTTTTGGAGGTCAAACTTGACAAATTATTACAATAATAAGCATTGTCTTTGGTACTATACCCCCTAACACACTCATTGCAACTATCAGCATCAACTCAATATGTCTGTTACACGCTGTCAGTGGGACTCACAACGTAGCAAACTAGTAAAAACTACTTAGTTTTGCTTCTCCGGTTGATGTTAAACTTTTCTTCCGAAAACTTCCTCCTCCAAGTTTGCAAAATTAGAGAAAGTTTGTTGATTGTGGGTGATTAATTTAATGAAAGAAATCAACCGACACAGGCACATGACGACAGTCTCAAGTTTTTGTAGAGCTGTCAAAGGGAGCACATGATTAAGAATTATTCCTTTAAGTTGAGCTAACAGTGTAACAGTACTTTTACAAGCAGGGCGGTTACTTTAAATTTTCTTCTTTCCTTTAATTCCAACCCAGTTTGAAAATACGGTCTTTAATTTGTGTTTCAAATTTATACAGGTTGCATTTATTTTAGTTATACTGCCAAAACTTCATTTTAACTGTTTTCAATCTGCTCTTTGAGGAAAAACACGGTAACAGGGGAACTAATAGTAAGAGAAGGGAGGCTAATTGCAAAATATGACAGAGTAGTACCCCAGACCATCTTGATCACCAATAGTGCACGGTATTAATGACCGAAAATAATCCTTATGAAGGCAGAAGTGTAATAGCATAGAATAGTTTTTTTTCAGTGAAAAATCAAAGAAAACAATTTTTGGTCCGGAATTTGCTTGTATTCACCTCGTTCCCAAAATTTCGCCACTGCTTTTACCCGTAGAACAGTATAAAAAATTCTTGGAAAAATACCAGCCTTCCTGAATTTTTCCTTAAACGCACTACCTGCTAACTGCAGTTTTTACGTCTGTCAGTGCTTTGTTGGTAAATGTTCCCTTGTGCTCGTCGCGATTTGACAAATATCACAGATGATATCGTGGATATCACCTCTGGATCCCGCTAGGTAACCACCAATTTTCCCTAGATCACAATAATAACGGATTAGTCTGAAGTCTGCTCCCTTTCCTAAAGAGAAACCCTAAACAGACAGTTAGGCGTGGTGGGGAATGAGAACTTAGTTCGTAGCTAACTTAGGAAGGGTAACTAATACACTTTACATCATTCAAAGAGGAATGTTACTTGTGTTTGTACTTAACTGTTTTCATATTTAAATACACATTTAAACCTGTACCGATAAAATGTCCCCAATCATTTTCATTAGTGAACCAGATATTAAAACTTCCCCTTTCTTGCCAAGACCTAATTTGAGAGTCATTTCACAGTGCACGCCATTAATTCCTTTATTGAGATTAAAACAAAATTTTGTTGCTTAAGCCATGATTTTAAACGAAATCATAGTGACTTGTCGTCTTGCTAGAAAAAGGATAAAATGTTTTCCTTAGAACATATGGACCCCTCATTTCTAGTATCAAGGGATTTTTTTCCGCAGAATGTTACCCTGTCATCCTTCCCGGACGAAGATCATGCACTCCCATCAAGCTATTCCCTATACTGGAAAACACCCTGGTGTCTGCTAGTAACTGTTTCTTAACAATTAAAGGAACGTCAGAAGCAATTGAAATAGTTTACTAAGAAGAAACCTTTTTACTGTTCAAGAAACGGAAAATTTGTGTAACCTGTTGAAAGTGTTACTTCCACAAAAAAGTTTGAGTTAGTTGTTACTTAATTTTTTAGAACTTTGAGGAGTGTTTCTGCCAGTCGTGTATCTCTGCACTAACAACCAGCACGTTGTACAGAATAAGCCTATTGAAGTAGAAACCTATAAAGAAATTACAAGTTGTAGGTGCCTTCACTTTCAGGAAATTTCAAAGTACTGTATATATATTTTCACATATTTACGCAACGCCACTACAGGTGAGGATATATTCTTTAGTATTTGTGCGCATGCGTCGAGGTGGGAGGTTGTGTTTTTAGTTCCTCTGTTTCTTGTTATTTTTATCCTTTTATTTTGGTGTCCTGGTCGTTCTTTTCTCGGATGTTTTATGCTTTTTAGGGTTTTTAGCGTGTGGCCCTTGTTGATGTTTTACTGTGGTTGCTTGTGAGGCATCATTTTAGATGATTTTTGTGGATTGCGTTTTTACCTTTTTATATGCTCCTATGTGCTCTTAGTCTACTTGTTAGGATAGCCGTTTTCTGCCATGTTTGTGTAGCCTAGCTTTTCCAGGTGTGGATTCTTACCTTCACTTCAGACTTCTGTATTGTGACCATGCAGTGGGCTCTCCTTGGAGGGCTTCTCTGGGGATGCCTGGCTGTTAGTGCCAGATCCTATGAAGAACCTTACAGGAATGTTCTACACAGGCCAATTTTGAGGGCTGAAACCCAAAGGTCGGTCAGTATCCTTCTTTATTTTTGGTGTTATAGTCCTATTGACAACGTTACTACTATCAGGCATAAAGTAAGCCGTAAGCCTTGTTTCAGTTTTATCTCAGCTGGGTTTGCTAGTAAAAGTACTTTGTACCTGAGGAGGAGGCGTACTCCTTGCTTCCTTCATATCCTGACTCACTTGTCTCTCCTGCTAATAGTAAGCGGCGATATTGAATTAAACCCAGGTCCAGGGGCTTACTGTGGCTTGTGTAGTAAATTAGTAAAAAAAAAATGACAAAGCAGTGCAATGTGATGGGTGTGATTTTTGGATCCACACTCGCTGTTCTGGTATTGGAAGGGATGGTTACAAAGCACTTCAACTTTCTAAGTCTGATGATAAATGGTATTGTTCCAATTGTGACTCACCCTGTGGAATTTGTTCTAAAAGGGTCAGGGATTGTGACGCCGCGATTGAATGTGATAACTGTAAGAAGTGGATTCATAACAGGTGTTCCCTGGTGGATGACTCACACTATAATCATATACAGGCAACAAACTGTGTATGGATCTGTCCCAATTGTGACAATAGTAATATAGCAAGCATAGGGGGTCAAACAGCCTCCCGACTGAGTAACAGCTTTGATGCCCTTGATCCTTCCGACCTGTCCAACATTAACACCATGGCAACTTCGGTGGGGCAACCTAGTCAATCTGCCGGTGGTAAGACAGCTCTCAAGAAGGAGATTTCTATTGTCTCAATTAATATAAATGGTATTAGGGGGAAAAAACTAGATCTCCAAGCCACCCTTAGCTTATCAGACCCTGATGTTATGGCACTTCAGGAGACCAAGATTGACAATTCTGTCACCAGCTCTGAACTTATTCCTGTTTGTTTAGGCTATGATATCTTTCGGAATGACCGCACTTTAGGGGGGGGGGGCGGAACCATGTTATTAATCAAAAGTTGCTTGGCTCCAACCCAAGTTTGCTTTTCTGGGGATGGGACGGAATCTGTCTGGGCTAAGGTCTCCATTAATGGGACCTGGCATTATTTTGCCTCGTGGTATAGAGATCCTGATGCCCATGCTGAGCATATATCTCTGTTACGGGACCAACTTACCAAAATTATGACCTGGCATAAGAATTCAAAGATGCCGTGTTTTCATGTCCTGGGTGATTTTAACTTTAACAAAATTGACTGGACCAGTAGGTTACACAAAGAAAGTGGTGGCTGTTTATCCAATTGCTCAGGTAAATTACTTTTGGACATAATTAATGACTTTGCTGCTGACCAACTTGTGAATTTTCCCACTAGAGGGGATAGTACACTTGACTTGCTTATCTCAAATATTCCTAGTCAATACACTGATGTTAGTGCCATCGATTCTCCAAGTGATCATGAGGGTATCTCTTGTAAATTGAAGTGTTTGTTTCTTGATTCTAAGCAACCTCGTAGGCTCATTTTACAGTACTCTAAGGGGAATTTTGTTGCTATGAGGGAGGACACACGGGGTTTCTCATCTACCTATTTTAACGGGGGGCAAGATAATCGTACTGTGGAAGAAAATTGGCAACTCATTAAGTCCTTTCTTGAAAGAACTGTGAAGGATAATATTCCAACTAGATTGGCCAAATCCAGAAAATCTCTCCCATGGATAACCGACAGTATTCGTAGGCTAGCTAGGCGTAGGAACAGATTGCATGCCCTTTTTAAAAAAAACCCGGAAGACTGGTATTTATGGGAGATGGGCTCATCTGCGAACTAAAATCAAAAGAGAGATTCACACCTCCCATAAAAAGTACATCAATGGAATGATCGGCGATATCAAAGCTGATGCCAAACCCTTCTGGAGATATATTAATGGTCAGAAGAAAGATAGGCATAATCTCCCCCCTCTTAAGAACGATGATAAGCTAGCTGTCACTGTCTTGGACAAAGTTCGTGCTCTCAATAACCAGTTCTGTAGTGTATTTACTAAAACAGTGTTTCATACTGTTCCCCCATCAGACCCACGTGTAAGAGAATGAGTGATATAACTATATCCACCTTTGGCGTTGAAAAGCTTCTGCATGGTCTTAAAATCAATAAGGCCATGGGACCAGATGGCATCCATCCTTGGGTCCTGAGAGAGATTGCCACTGATTTTGCACCTGTTCTAAGCCATCTCTTTCAGCAATCCCTTACAAAAGGATGCATTCCAGAGGATTGGAAGACTGCAAATGTTTGCCCTATTTTTAAAAAAGGTGACAGTTCCCTACCTTGTAATTACAGGCCTGTTTCTCTTACATGTGTCTGCTGTAAATTATTAGAACATATTATTGCCTCAAACCTTATGAACCATTTTGAAATACACAACTTACTCTCTCCCACCCAGCACGCCTTTCGTAAGTCTCATAGTTGCGAAACACAACTTGTGTCGATAATTGAGGACTGGGCTTCCTCCCTTGATGCCCATAAACAAATCGATGTGTTTATCTTGGATTTTGAGAAGGCCTCTCGATACTGTTCCTCATGAACTGCTGAAGACCAAGCTGTATACACTTGGTGTTTCAAATCAGATTCTTCGTTGGGTTGATGACTTTCTTGTTGATCGTAAACAATCTGTTGTTGTCAATGGAACCCGGTCTCCCCGATGCAAGTTCTGTCTGAAGTTCCCCAGGGTCTGTCCTTGACCGATTCTCTTCTTGGTGCATATCAATGATATCGTCGATGGTGTTTCTTCCAAGGTTCGCCTTTTTGCAGATGATTGTGTCTGTTACCGTATTATTGAGTCCGATGAGGATTGTCATAAACTTCAGAATGATATCAAGCAGTTGGGGCTGTGGGCTTCCACGTGGGGAATGAGATTTCAGCCCACTAAGTGTAGCGTTATTACTTTTGCTCGGAAAAAAAGTCCCATACTTTTTAGGTATGTTCTAAATAGGATTGAGCTCCCGAGAGTAGATAGTATTAAGTATCTTGGAATTACCATCACTAAAGATCTGAACTGGGAGCAGCATATTCAAAACACCTGTAACAAGGGAAATAAGATTCTTGGTATTTTGTATAGAAATCTTTCTTCCTGCCCTGGTAATGTCAAGTTAATGGCTTATAAAGGAATCCTTCGGCCTGTGCTGGAATACGCCGGTAGTGTTTGGGACCCCCACCAGGTTTACCTGCGCGAAAAGCTTGAGAGTATACAAAAACGGTCTGCTAGATTTATCGCCTCTGACTATTCAAGGGAGCCAGGCTCAATGACCAGGCTCCTTAAGGAACTAAACCTTCTGCCCTTAACTGAAAGACGGAGGAAAAGTAGATTGATCCTTTTTTCCAAAGGTATGTTTGGCCTGGCTCAGTTACCTGTTGATTGTCTCCAGCGGCCTACTCGTAGAACCCGTTTAATGCATGACCTTCATGTCTGTCTCCCACATACTAGTACTAACTGTTATAAATTTAGCTTCTTGCCTCGAACCATTAAGGATTGGAATCATCTCCCCCTGAATGTAATGAGGGTTGCCTCTGTCCATAAGGACCCTATCACCTATATTACTGGGCATATTTAGCCTCTCGACGCATGCGTGGTGAAAGAATGTCCTTTGGATGTGTCACCTTTATTGAAGAAGAAGAAGAAGAAGATTTGCAGTTTTATAAACCGGTATCCACAAATGTTCTGACTTGTTGGTATTAACTATTTATGCCTAAAGTGGGCCATATTGAGGGCTATGTCGATGTCATGGGATTAAACTGGCGTAGTCAGGGCGGAGAAATCGGTTTCTGAAAAAAAACTTTAACAATGTTAAATGTTGCATTTCAGGTCATCTAACTACTCAAAAAATATATATCTCGAAAGGGAGGGCACACCTCCCTCTTTGGTCCCCCCAGTCGGGCGTTCAAAACCTTAAGTTGAAACCCCAAAGCAAACACCATGGCTACCCCAGTGTGAGACTGAGAGTCGCATACTTCCCAATTTTTCGGAGAAATCTCCAATTTTTTTGTGGAAACTATTACTGGAAAGAGCAACTACTACTGTGCTCATTCTCGTTAAAAGGAGGGCTTGATATGTCAGAAGGGTAGTAATTCTAAGCATTTCGGTGAAACTTGCATTGAAATTACACGTGTTTGTCTCAAGATATTAGCAAGTAAAGCTGTCAAATTTTCAACAAAAAGTGAACTTAAAGTAAGCCCATATGACATCACATCCTCACATTAATGGTCAGTGCTTTGTTTTTCTTTACACTTTACAACCAATTTTCTTCTCAATAAACCCATATTATCGGAACGTTATTGCATAATTGGCATGAAAACTTAACAGACTTTGCATCCCCCACAGGGAGATCCTATGATCCAAACTAGCTGCAAGCTCAACACAACAGTCTGAAAAAAGAAAGGGAAACAAAGCATTCCTTGTCAATGTGGGGAAGTGATATACCTTCTGCTGCCCTCAAACTCACTTTGAAATACAAATCTAGTGAATTCAGTTACTGATACATGTCCGATTAAAATGGAAGTTTGACCACTATGTAGATTTGGTTACTCTTTCACATATGAAAATTAAATTTTTGCTAAAACTTCCCTTTAACTCGGGCTTTCCAATAAATCGTATCATGTAAAAGGTACTGTTTTGCACTTTTACACTTTGTCATGTCCCCAAGTGTCATGCTAATAAAATACACGGCTTTAGTTGAAATCGTCCCGGAAGATACGACACAAAATTCCACCTCGCTCTAAAATCAACACTTTCTGCCTGTTGCAATCACCATTTAATTATTGGCGTTTTGAGTCCAGGCCAATAGTTCAAATGAAAGTGCAATTTTTTGGCCCACAAGTTGCAAGTTGCCATTTGTACACATCTGAAAAAAAACCTGGAAACCAAGTTACCCTGTTCGGCTCTAATTTGAAATAAGTGTCCACAAGTCAAGGTTATAGTAATGATTATTAGGGTTTAGTTTTGGTGATTTTTTATATTTAATTTAAATTACCCGAATGGGTCTAAAAAAAGGTCATAAGGTTTACACCTAGAATGATGAGTTTAACTTAAAATCACCTTAAAATTGGCAGTTGGTGGTGGTGAGGTAAGGCCAAACGTATGAATTTTTGAAGACTTACGTCACTTCCGAAACTTTTTTAAATAAGACGAAGTCTTGTTCCCATTAAACATAGTTTCACTTAGGCCTAGTACCTGCCTAGAAGTTATCCACACCCATTCAATGCCTTAGTTGTCTACAGAATATTATGGCTATGCTGGACTTGAAGGTCTTTCTCCGGGAATTTCTTAGAACTTGGCAACTTGCTGAGACCGAAATTTTGAAAAGACGATTTTGAAATTTTACAAACCACTGTCAGGTGACCAAATTTTTGTACCAATTTTTGCATAAACAAGGTAGTTCTTTCGGTAACCACTAATTGCTTGTACATAATCAGATTCGAAAAGAAATGATTTAAAATCAATGCCCCGAAGTGAAGTTAAGTCTTCATAAAGTTGTACTTTATGACTAATATTATGTCCTCATATGGATTGGGACATTTGTTGTTGGAGTATGATGGGTTGACAGAGAGGATTAGAACTGTCTTGGGCGATGAATAACGCTTCATTGTCCGTTTTGAAGTTCTGTACAGGGGCAAAGAAGGTAATTCAGCCACCCCCACCCCCCGACCCAATTTTCTTCACGGCTATCCTAAACACAGCTTTAAGAATTCAGTTAACCAAGGAACTTAGATTAACCAAAATATTTTGCAACAAAACATAGCATGTCTTAGACTTTAACAATGTAGGAGAATCATGAGAAAAAACACCTAGGTTCTTTCAGGGGGAATTTAACCAAAGTATCTACATTGAAAACATCGAAATCACCGGAAAACTCCCAAGTTTGAACTCTTTCAGATGGAATTCTGTTCGTTAAATTAACTGGGGAATGAAACTTTGAAAACTCACCTCTGGCTACTTTTACAGATTTCTCAGAAGTCACCGTTTGATTTCACCAACGACATCAGTCTCACGAAAAATCCCATCTCAGCTGATTCTTCCTTCGTTCCAGCGTCACATAGCCTTCAGCGTGATGATTACAGCAGTTCAGTAAGATTTTTCCTTCGCCAACCTCATCCATTTCCTAGAAAGAAGATATATATATTTCTCCTTACATTCTCTCTGGTTCATGATTTCCTTTTATAAATATTAGTTTTCACAAGTTTTTGCCATGGAAATAGTCCTGAAGGAGTAAAACTAGTTCGAATAGACGCAAGAGAAGAGCACTGCCTTCCTACACCTACGAGTTTGCGAAGCTGGAATGTTGTCATCAAATTCTTCTACCTTTGCAGTTCCCGCCGTACATCACGTGACTTCAAATAAAAGATTCTTTTGAAACTGTAGAAATGCCTATGCAGTAACTGCTTTATGACATCACGGCAATGCCCAGTTGGCCGTGTTATCGTAGAACACTGAACACTGACCAATTGTTTTCTTCTAGAAATAGTTGAAATTTACCAGACAATGCCGATTAGAAGTGAACAGTATTGAAGTTTCAATGCAGATATCGTGACTTTACAGGGAGAAAAGGTTTTCGCGGTCCCTTTAGCTTATAACACTAAACAGCTCCTTCGACTTTCTTTAAAGGGCAAGTGCAATCACCCCACCCAAGCAGTTACTCCATTGCATTATACACAACGGAGGAGAAAAATATAGAAAAATGTAGTCACTAATTCAAGTTGGGGCGACTGCATTTCCCCTTTAAGTATGAGGTATCTTCTATTTTGGCTCGCAGAGTGCCGGGCTGTTGATCAGCGTTTTCCACAACCTAACTTGAAATCTGATCTCACAGACAGCTACCCGCAACTTTGTCAAAAGTAACGAATCTAGATTTGTTAGTTAGGTGGAGTTTTACGGCCCAGTTATCAACCAATTGGTTCAAGTCGAGCCGGACATGGCCCTTTTTCCAGTTGTGGTTCACTGACTTGTAACGAATCTAGATGGATACTGACCTTGGTGCTCGGTTCGGGATGGGAGTGGAGGTAGGGGTGTTCCGATTTCAACTTTGAATGCTTATTGATTTAAAAAAAAAACCTTGTCGCCGTGTAAATATATCATTTATTGGCATGGCGTCATAGGATTTCCTCGACGACGGACGGGAAAGGGTGGAATATTTTTCAAAAGAAGGTTAGGTGCTGGGTAACGTCAGCCTGAGAGGAAAACGTTGTACTCAGTGGCAGGTGCGTGATCACGATTTCGTCATGAACAGCTTAAGGATGAAATAAAGTTAATTAGGTGACTTAGGATCAATGGATCTTAAACTGGGCCGAGTGATAAAGTCCCTATTGCAGGGGTGACATCTCATTTAGGGACCGGGTGGGGGGGGGGGGGCTTCTGTGGCGAGCAATCGGTATATTACCTTGGGGAATCGACATGTACCAATTTAGTTCAACACATACCTATTTACACTGAGCTATACCACTTTAAATCGACATACACAAATTTTTGATTTGACATATAGGCCTATTATTTTAAAACTTAACTGATATTCCAATTTAGTTCTATCGAAATATATCGATTTTTCGACATTTACCTATCTAAGTTAAAGTGTACCAAGTTAAATGACTGTAACCGAAATTTATAGTGAACGAATCACCACCTAACCTGAATAAGGAGTTCATGTAAATTACAGAGGCAAAATCGGAATGTCAAATAAGTTCTGAGATAAATTCTTATATATCGATTTCAACTGGTATATCAATTTAAATGGGTATATGGATGTGTGGGTGTATTGGTAAATGAAGTCACTAGATTTGTGGTCCAAAGTGAGTTTGAGGGTCACGCATCAAAGGTTATATCATTTCCTCAAATTGGCAAGGAATGCTTTGTTTTCCCTTCCCGGTGAAATATGCAAAGCTGATTTTAACATATCCTTACATTAATGAACAGTCTTTTGTTTTCCTTCAAAGTAGACAACCAATTTCCTCCCCACTCCCGTATTATCATGTTTTGACTAGATAGTGGCGTGGAAACAGGGCGGTCCTATCCGTATTACCTTCAAGGTCGCCACAATAGTTTGAAAACACAAAGGGAAAGAAAACATTCAGTTCGGAACACAAACACAGTGACATCACTTACTGATATATAGAAGAATACACGTCCGATTTGAATGGGGGTGCCACCACACTGAAAATTTTGTTCCTCTGTCACAAATGAAAATGAAAATTTTTGCTTACACTTCCCTTTAAAAGTCCTCATGACTTGGTGACTCAATACATCTTATTACCAAACGTGTAACCGGTTTGAAAGGTGATATTTTCTATATCATATCCTTGTGATTGGATTAGATGATTGCTCACGCAGAAATGAGACACTCTTATATTTGCAAATTGATTGTTGATTGAAGGTATGTTAAATCCTAAATGGTTTTGTCTTTAGAAGCAAGTATGTGGTTTAAAATACCGTCCCCTCATCTGTTCTTCTCTACAATTTTGTAGTTGGAGCCACAAGTGTTAAGACCATCACGGTAATAAGAATTTACAAATACTGAAGTAAATATAAACCCGTCTCCTGCTGTAGCGAACTTGAAGAATAGGTGAAACTTGCGGTACTTGATACTTACAAGTTGGACAGCGAGTGTAATTAACGGGAGAGTGTCTTAAGGTGGAACTCGAATCCTGGTCAAAAACCAATAATTTGGCTTGCAGTGGAAAAACATTACACTTTCTTACATTTCTCGATCGATGTATCCAACCGACTACCGAACCAAAGAGAATGCATGCCAAAAATAAAAAGCAAGGTGTTAGCAAGTTGGGAGATAGAACGTCCATCGGCTTAGTGGTTCCTTTTCGCAGACAAGTAGTCAAGATGGAGAGTTAAATCTCATTGGCAATTGTCTACCCCCGTCCCCCTCCCCGTAAGGTAGAAAGTACTTTTACATCTTTCAGTTTACTTAGCTCACGGAGTGGACGAAACCTTTTCGTTCAGCTCATCGAAAAATACAAAGGGGCTGCAGCTGCAGAGGCGCTGCGCAGGCTGCGCAGAAGTCAAAAGCTTTTATTTGGAGAAAATTTGGAAAATTTGGAGAAAATTCATAAAAATAGCATTGTCGCTATACCGTTGTTATTTGCTGATCTGGTGTCACATATAGCAAATTTCTGATTTTGTCACTTCCAAAGCTCGGAAAATTTTACCATACTGAAGCTTTGAGCGATTACGGTACGTCTGCTTAGCCATTGCAATGTGCGGCGCGCGAAGAAAATTTTGCTATTTTGAAACAAACCATGACGAGTATGGAGCTTTTATTGGAGAGAATTAGGAATTTGGGAATTGAGTTGTCATGAGTTGTCAAAACTACACAGTAGACAAATGGCAAATTTCCGAATTCTTCATTTTTCAGAGCCGCATGCCCCCTGTAGCTACGCCACTGGTTGTCTGTTACAAGGGGAACTAGATGCAGAATGGTGCTAAATGTTTCAATATTTTTCGTTACTAGGAAACTCCAAAGTTTTCAAAAGATGGTCTTGACCGTGTCGGTAATTACTTTAACGGACTATACGATCGATGTGAATTTAAATACCAGGTACATGTATACTCTATAAGTAAATATAATCACAACTATGAGGTGCCGTATCGGCCAATATTTTATAACATAAATATATTTAGGTTATGTTATAAACTCAAAATATATCGATTACAGTTCCAATATATTTAGGTTATGATAAAGAAAGTCCAATATATTTAGGTTATGATATAGAAATTGATATAAATGTGTTATATTATGAATCCATTATATAGATTATATTACTATATATAAATAGCTTATGAGTAAACTGTCTTAGTTTGCGAGAAATCCATTATAGTTTATAAAATTGCAATATATATAGGTTATGACTGGAAATGCAGCTCGAACAAACGAATGGCGTTACGTCACGAAGATAGGCGTGATCACAAACGGATGGGCGTGACAGTATGTACGAAGGTGGGATCGGATCACGGTTGGCTTCTCGAAGCTGCCGGTATATGGATTCGACATATGCTAGCACTGCGTGTAACTTGTTAGTTTTACAAACGGTAACTTGCTACAACTAGGCTGACTAACGTAGGTATAATAAAAGTACCGAAAATGAATTTTAATGAAGAAAAAATTGTGGAAAGACCAGCACGTACGTGACCAGGAGAGTTTAGGTCGTAGGCATGGTCGTAGGCCTTCGTATGCAGGGCAAATTTTCTGTCTAGCCAGTCTATAAAGTAGGCTTAGGCATACTAGATTCTTGCGACCACCATTCAGGGAAGATAAACATATTTGCAAAATGAAAGCCAAGATGCCCTTGAGTAACCCAGACACTTCCAAAGGCACAAATATTTAAGTTTACATTAGAACTTTCCTTAATGTTTAAAACATGTTGCAAGTACAGGTAAATTATCAACCGCGTGAAGTCATCAGCGTACTGTTGGTGTAGTGGTTTGAAATACATTTTTATAGAGAGATGCTTCTTGCCTGGTTTAAGATAACAGCTGACAGAATCCTTCCACCCGCTGACAGATCTGAAATGTTAGCACAACCTATTTTTCACAACCCTTTCATAAGGGACAGTTTGGGCAATGTTCTACTTAATAAAATCTTTATCGATGGGTCGATTATTTATGTACACGATATTATGTATGAAATTCTTCCAAGGCACCTTACGGCTGATGGCATACTCGAATGTATCCAACTTAACAACCCTACTGTATCAACCGATATCACTTATGTCAATAATATTCTAAAGTCTATTCCTGAGTGCTTGACAAACAATTGGCTGGATGCAATTTTTGCCTCCGATAAAGTAGTTAGTGGTTATGTTAATGAAAACCCTTCTATTATGCTCAATATTGATGGTAATACTTGCGATGCATCAAGTTTGACCACGAAAGGAGCGACTTCGCTCCTCCGTTCTCTTAATACATGTCCCCCTACAGGAGATTTGTTCTGGCAAAGGAAGTTCACTGACCTCAACCTCTCTAAAAGATGGTTTAATGTGTACAGGGGGCTAAATAGCAACTTTGAAGCTGATCTTAATTTCAAAATTTTACATAACGTCCTGTTCACCAATGCAAAACTTCACGCATGCAGCCTTGTAGATTCCCCTTTATGTAGCCTATGCGGCGTCGAAAATGATAGCCTGCCCAGAGGTGAATCCCTTATGGAGTAAAATTGTCTCGAAACTAAAGGGTACTGTGAATGAGAACAATTTAAACACATGGGTCTTATCTACCCTTTTGGGGGCTGATATGTCACATAACAATCATAATCGTTTGCTCATAGACTTTGTACTTACCTCCTACAAACACATTGTATTTAAGATTCGTTTATTCATTCTTGATGGCATTCCTGATCTGAAATCGAAAATTATTTCTATAGTTCCCTTAAGAATAAACTTGAAGGTTTGTTTCATTACTATCAGGAAACGGGTAACCTGTCACAGTTCTGAAATATTTTTGAAGGGTCATGTGTGTTAAAAGTAGACACGGAGGAGGATTCTTGCTATCGATTTGTATTTGACACTGGATAGTCTAGATTACGAACTTGGGAATCATGCTTATTTTAGTGATGGGCGGCAAATTGATTAAGTAATCAACGTTGATTCGTACCCAACGTAATTATTGTTGTAAATATATTGTACATTTCATTGTAAATATTATTTTAAACGAGTGAGCCAGATAACTCATTTTGTGTTGTACAATAGGTGAGCCAGTGGGCTCGCCTCCCAATAAAAGAGAAAAAGAAGAAATACGTTTGGGATTCCCTGGGATCCGAGATCGATTTTCGCCTCGCCGGGTCCGGATAGCTTTTTCTTGTGCTGTAAATTTTCAGATCAACTTAAATTTTCCTTATTTCTTTAAAATTCTGTAAATACTCGTTTGCTTATATGTATTTGAAGGTTGAACTAAAGCGTTCATTCACAAAAAAAAAAAAAAAAAAAATCTCCTACCATAATGAAATAAATTTCTTCCTACTTTAGAAAAGAGGAAGACAGATTGAAAAATTCTCCTACCATAATAAGTTTTTCCTTCAAGGAAAAAAAATTTCCTGCCATTGTACGAACATTTGAGATATCGAAGGCGGAAAGGAAGTTTTTCTTCAAAAGAAATTCGAAAGAAAAAAGTAAAATAAATGTACACAAGATGTAAATGAGATAGTCCTAAAACCTTCCTTCAAGGGAAAATTAATTTTTTGGAAAAAATATAATGACAGTGACACAGCTACGGGTGGGGGGGTTGGGGCTCCACCCCCCACTGAATCGCCCCTCCCCCCCCCCCACCGAATGGCGACCTGGCAAAAATTATACTATTGCTGGCCGATGGTGATATTCAATCCGGGCTACCCAGCCGCTACCATGACAAAGATATATGCCCTTGCGATGGATCCACTCTGGATGTCGGAAAAAACTCAGGTAGACTGTAACAAACTTCATATCTTTGGAATCTCTTGACTTTTTATTCGTCGGGTTTCTGGATGGATAATTTTCCAGCAGATTTGGAGTGGCTGAAATCGGATACCATAGTGTGGATTATGTCCAGTCCTGCAAAAGCGTGCTCCTAGCATGGCCACTATAGCATCTGGCCTGTTTCTTCCTCCTTTAGGGATTTTTTTCAATTCCTGGGAATGCAAATTTGTTTCAAAATCATACTTGGTGTCGGGGGGGGGGGTAGAAAATTTAAGTCAAATTTGGTTGGAAGGAATTTGCACTTTTCACAGCCAGTGTTGCCAGTCATTGGCCAATGCAACAACCAAGCCCATGTTGGGTCAATGCAGTCTCAAGGGTCGCAACCTTACCACTACCCAGTGGCGAACGAGACGGAGCGGGGGGAGGCTGTCCCCAAATTTCCCCAAAATCTAAATTCGGGCAGGAATTTGGCAAAAAAATCCTTTAAAAGTCCTTTAAAATGCTCCAGATTGCAGGAGATCTGCAGAATTCAAACTTTTCCGGGGAAGCATGCCCCGGACCCCTAACAACTGCATGCTTATGGCACGCGCCAGCCGTCTTCGTATTTGAAAAAAAGGTCCACATCTTGGAAAAAGATCCACCCCTCCACATGGGCTGGCTACTGGCCTGAATGTGGCCGAAATCTTGAAAAAGATATGCCCGAAAAAGGGAAAGAAATATCATACAGTCGCAGTAAAATTTTCAAGAAAATTGGACAAGATTCCAAAATTTCGCTTCACCTTCGGGTAGCGCAAAAAGCTGTACAGTTATTCGTGAGTTTTACGCCACAAGTTATCACAACACAATATGCCCGAAAAGGTCGAATATCCAAATTCTTTCAAGCATTTGACCAAAAATAGAAAAGTATCATAATAAGGGTAACATAGTCACGAAAACGTAAACAGCTAAAAAATTGCGACACATTTGGGAAGCCTGTGGCTTAAAAGACCAATCATCATAGGTTTTGGAAGCCCCGAAAACGGTAGATGAGTTGCCGGTGGGATGTGATAGGCAGGATTTGAGGCGCGCATAGCTTCTCAATTTTTTTGGCTTTCTTGTGACAAATATAAAATCCCGAGCAACTTGTTTAGAAGTTGGTTTGAAGTATTTGGGAGAAATTAATTTGGCTTTTAGTATGGCTCATTAAAAATCGGGGTGTTTATGGAAGAATCTACCAAAAATATGAGCAAAATCAAGAAAGTTATATGGACGACTGAAATTCGTTTAGCATTGCACATTTTATTGTAGTCCTCCTTTACGTATACTAAGGCGCTCTGACAAACTGCAAATTTCGCCCGAAAACGTTTACCTCTTGTAAAAATAAAAGCGTATATTAGAAAAATATTTGCTTTATAACGAAAAATGCTAACTGGTGTCTACCATGTGGTTATGCCCAGGGGTTGCGCCAGGATTTGCCCGACAGGGGGCCAGCATTTCAAGGCCCCGACAAAGGCATTGAGTGGGTCCCAGTGGGACGTGAATTGGCAAAATTTGAGGCGCGCCAAGCGCGCCGAAATTTCTGACTTGCTTTTCGACAAATACTTCAGAATCTGGAGTATATTTTGAAGAAAAAAATTAAAATTTTTGAAAGAAATTTGGCTGTTGAAAAGACCATGAAAACGCCGGGTGGTTATCAAAGAATCTGTCTTTTTATGGGTAAAATAAAAAACGTTTTATACACGACAGCTGAAATTCTGTTGCGTTTATGCATTTATTCATTCTAGACCTACGTACTTAGGTCTCCAGACGAGGCTAGAAGTTTGCCCGAAAAGTTTTTCCTTTTTTTGAACGAAGATTTGAACATTTTGAACTTATTATATTGCAGAAATTTTTTTGTAAGGTTATAATGATAAAATTAGGTTCTTTATAAAGTATGCCTTTCAAGAGCAAAATTAGGTAAAATCTCGGGGTGATTAACAGTGCAGGTGGCTTTAGTTATTTGTTGTACTGAGTATCCATCGAAACGGGAAAATTTTGCCACTTTTAACAATCTGAAGCTCATATTGGGGATATGTTGTAATTTTACGACTGATTTGAAATGGAATTATAAAACAAAAAAAATGTTCAAAATCACCAACCCAGTAACTTCAGTTCTTTTAGATTTTTTTTTTAACTTTTTTTTATTTTTTAAGTCCTCCCCGACGAAATCGCCGACCTTCCCCGACGGGGGGGGGGGGTGGCCCCGCCCCCCCCCCCCATCCTGCTGGCGCCACCCCTGTTTATGTCTCAGGTGATCAAAGCTATTCACTGAAGACTAACGTCGCTAGTTGTAAGTTTGTGTATGTCGCCATCAGGTTATGGGCCGCTATAAGAGCTGGGGGCCATGTAAGTTTGGTGGGACAGAACATTCTTTGCCTGAACAGTTCAATGCTCTCCGAAAGACTATAGTAAGCCGAAAGCTTTCGGCAGTTGGCACGGAGTGTTCATAAAATTGTTATTTCTCAGACAGCCGGAAATGCCATTCCCAGGCTTGTATAGCAGAACCTAAACATTCTCTATTTTGCAGGGATGGAGTCGCGTCCAGCTGCCCCGAGTCCTGAGCCGGATCCGAGTCCAGAAGTTCCAAGTCCAAGTCAAGCCCAGTACAGATGGTCTCGAGTACAAGCTGTGTTCGAATCAGCCGGGATCCGAATCCGACAGAGTCCGGCAGTGCGGAACTCACCCATCTAGCTGACTACATGATACCTGCATGCGCATGCAACACAAATGCAGTCTAACAATAAATATTGTCTTGAGTGAGAGAGCAGTGGCAGCGCTACAATATCAATTTTTGGGGAAGAGGGGGGGGGGCAGCAAACAAAGGGCAAAGGAAAATGTTGGGGATGAACATTTTCGTTTGCAGTGCGAAACTGAGCACAAAGCGAGAGCTTCTGGCTCTAGGTCGGGGATCCAGGGTCCCACTTCAAAGATAATGGTTTCCTAGAAGTAGTTGTTCTTACAAAGTCACGATTCTGTACATAATTGTATAGACCCAAATCTCAATTGTCCCTCTCCCATTAGTCCTCGTCTCATCAGCTCCTCGTATCATAAGTCTCCCTGCCTCATTCATTAGTCTCTCATCTCATTAGTCCCCCATCCCTTTCATTACTCAGTCTCATTAAGTGGCGTACGCATGGGAGGCATTGGGCCAGGCCCCTCCCGGCCCAGCGGATGCTATTTTTTATCCTAAAAATACATAATTTTGTTAGTACTTAAATTTTTACTTCAGATAGCATATGTGACACCAGAATGAATGAAGGGACACCCAATTTCCCAAAAAATTTCAAAGGGTGGGGGGGGGGGGCGTTGTCTCCCCAAAGCACCCTCGCTGATGCCAATTCTTTTGTTCCAAAGAATGCGCACATATTGTGATACTCCAGATTTAACTGCAAAAGTAAGCATAGGCCAACATAGCCCCAGATTACACGTATAGGACACCCAAATTTTCCAAAGGTAAGGGGAGCGGATATCCCCTTACACCCTGACCAGACCAGCGATCCCTCAGCATACTGCATGCCCCCTCCTTCAGAGCGAAATCGTGAGTACGCGCCACTGGTCACATTTTCCCCCGACTCATTGAGATTTGGGACTCGGGTTAGGGTTATGGGTTAGACTATAAGGTTATGGGTTATTTACGTCCTGACTGCCTGAGCACATGCTTGTATACATACAAAACAAAAGATCAAAAGATGAAAGAGTTTCTTTATTAATCCCTCATGCACCTCGTCGCGGCACGAAGAAGATATAATGTTTGGCATTGTTACAAAGGATAAGGAAGACAAAAGGAAAAAACGAGAAAGCCCTAACACGAAAAGGGGAAAAAAAGAAAAAGGAAAATAACTGATACACCGTGGGACCCGAACTCGCGTTACCGAAGCAAAAGCCTATTATCCATCCCCGCCAGCCACACAGCCAACGGCAGGTCCATGTTTAAGAAGTAGAAACTAAGAAGTGGTAAAATACTACTTATAGCTTTAACAAGCGAACAATCATTTACGCCTAGGCCCTTCATGATCCATTGAGAAATGTAACAGGCCCGAATGTAAGTATGGAAAGATGTTTACTGTTCTCTATTGATTTATCTAGCAAATAGTAAAAGTAGCGAGTCCTTCTTTTTCGGTGGTAAAGGCTGGCGGCTTGTTCTCAGTAGCGTAGGACAATACCACATTTCCACTCAATTACTGCCTACGGAGGCTACGGTATGGAATTAAAATCCAATGGGCGTTTTCTTGAAACATAGGGTTGATGTCCAAAGGTCCCCCTGGATCGCCGTGGAATTATTTAGTTATTAAACCGTATACGGCACATATTTTGAGGGTCGCCCAACTGTCTTGTAAAAACTGTCCATATCTTTCTCGATTTTGTCTAAATTACTCTCTTGGCAGCCACGGGCTCTGTTATATAGCGTCTCCACAAGGGCACAGAAATCTTAAGTTCGGTAATCTTGTTGTAGCAAGTTTCTTTTTTTGTTAAATTCGCTGTATAGTGTATTCTTCGAGATGCTAGAACAAAAATATGATCCCGCCTTCGTACATACTGTCACGCCCATTCGTTTGTGATCACGCCTATCTTCGTGACGTAACGCCATTCGTTTGTTCGAGCTGCATTTCCAGTCATAACCTATATATATTGCAATTTTATAAACTATAATGGATAACTCGTAAACTAAGACAGTTTACTCATAAGCTATTTATATAGAGTAGTAATATAATCTATATACATTGGATTCATCATATAACACATTTATATCAATTTCTATATCATAACCTAAATATATTGGACTTTCTATATCATAACCTAAATATATTTTGAGTTTATAACATAACCTAAATATATTTATGTTATAAAATATTGGCCGATACGGCACCTCATACACAACGAACACTGTGATAGTTTGGGGAAAGAATTGTGCAAAAGTTCTTATAGTAAGGAACCATTTTTGATGGAGGAGGGTAAAATCAATGAACTGATCAAAGCACACTTCAATCTACTGCAGGAAAATCAGAGATCGGGGGGGAATGGTACCCACTGGTGTTACTGAGACACCGTTGCACACGCCTACCGGTGTAAGGTTGTTGATAGAAAAAACATTAAAATATGTCCTTTGGAACGACACCTCATCATACACTATCTGCAGACAGAGGATGGAGGTGTGCCTCTAATTCCAGATTGAAGTCTCTAATCTAGCTAAAGTTTGTGTGATTTTACTTCTCTGATAATGATATAAATACGAAATGGTCGAATCGCTATACGAATGTGTGATGTGTGCGTACCGAAATTTTGCATTAGAAATCATTTATTCTTCTGAAAAAGTTGAATGCAGGCTGTGAAACGAGACATTTTCAGTTTCCTTAAAATGTGTTTGCCAATTTAAGCCTGCCAGGCTGGCCATTCACTGAAGATTACAGATTTCATTTAACAAAGTAGGGGACGATTACTCTTCTTCAAATTCCTAAATGTTGTGCTCCTTCATAACCACACCTGCTGGCCCATGCACATGAAGAATCGACGTTATCTTAGAGGCGAATGAATAATGTGACTATGTTTGATATGCAACTGAAAAAAGAACATCAACGAGACCGTGTAAGCGCGCGGAGCGCGCGAAATTTTTGAGGATTTGCAATGTGAACATGTGGAATTATTGATACAGACAATCGATCGTATTCGGTAGAGCACACCTTTCATATCTAACTTTTCAGTTTCAGGTCACAAAAAGTGTGGGGGGAATTAAACGTTAGTGTCCCCTCCACTAAAAAGTGAGATTGCGAATTACATGTCCTCCCTGTCCACCCACCCCACCAAATCGTTGGGAAGCCTCAATCCGCATGCCTTAAGTTACATTGTGTAACAACAATGATCTTCAGTCGCCATGCAACCTCGGATTTGCTAATGGGAAGCTAAAATTAAATAATCCCAACTTTTCAAGTTTCCAACAGAAATACAGGGTCCAAACTTTTCTTCAATAGTAGCTACAATTTTTTTCAAGATATGTGTTTAAAAAGGGGCGAAAATATAGTTACGTTCCTGACAAAGTAATGTTCACACTTTGAAATAATTCGGAAGACTTGGGTGCCTAACCACCCAGAAAACGTTTAAAGGTAGTGTGACATGTCAGCAAAATGACCTCGCTGCACTTGGTAAATACAGAGTGAACTTTTCTATGGGAAAATCCGTTTGAATTTTTTCAATATCTTTTACGGTTCTCAAGATATACCTCTTCAAAGTTTGAATGTTTCTAAAACAACTTGTTGCTTCAGTATGAAAAAATAATGACATGGAGTGTTGCAAAGTATTGACATTTCCTTTGTTAACCTTATATTAATTATCTCTTAATTACTCAGAAAATAGTCAATGGTTTGGAAATTGATACTGACAATTTTCGAGGACACAATTTAAACTTCCAAAATAAAACCCTCAGGACAAACTAATGTCACAACTGACCTTGAAATAGAGATGTTAAAAACAGAGGATAACATTAGCCACATATGGCATGTCCCTCTCATGACATCACAGTATTTGCATATTGAGCTCATATTTATTAATGATAGAGTGCAAATCAGAAATTGCCCTGTAAAATGGTCAATTTTTGACAGATTTTGATGGGAATTGCGGCTATTTTCTTGGTTTTCGATGCTTTTTACATCAAATACCCAATTTTGTCATTTTCATGTCACACGACCTTTAACTCAGCAGCACTTGGAAGAGTGTATGTCCTTTCATAGACATCTTACAGTTGGCGTCCCCTGTAGTATTCATTGGCCGTCACTTGGTGGCAGCTCTCTGGATATCAGTGCCCAAAGTTATAACTGAAAAACTATAGTAGTACATTATACCTAGAATTTTTTTATCATGAGTACACGCAGTCAACCATGCGTGACAGATCTAAAATTCATGTAAAAGAAGTAAGTGTTATGAAGAGTTGTCCCTGATCGTTGGATTAGGTTAATAGGTTAAATGGAATTTTACGGCCCAGGTTCCAACCACTTGATTCAAGTCCAGCCGGCCACGGCTATTCTTCCAGTTGTAGCTGACTGGTTTGTTTTCCCTACCTAATTGGTTATGCTGAGCACCAAGTACAACGGCGGTAGGTCTTTTTTTTTTCAAAGTCTTCGGTATGACCCGGCCAGGACTCGAACTCCCGATCTCCCGACGGCAAGTCTGATGCCCTAACCAATTGACCATGCACTTTTCGTTGGGAAGGTGTTGTAAGAGCCCACAAAGTGGCTTTCCGGGCCGTTCAATTCATATAGGACCAGCCATTTGCCTAAAAAAGTCTAGAAAAAAATTTTTGAAACAATTTTTAGTACAATCAGTCTCTCACGATAGACCTACCCTGCATGTAAAGGGAATTTTTGTTATGGCGCATTCTCAAGTCGTAAGATTTAAAATATCGGAGTTTAAATGAAAAAGAGTGGAATTAATGACCAAACGGCCGTTCGATAGGTCACTAATTCCAAACGAATACAATTATTTGACTCGATCAGACTCATTTTAAATCTTGTGAACTAAGAGAGTGGTGGTCACTTCTAAAAATCATTTTGGGGATCGTTTCGGCGGCCATTTCGGAGCAAAAATATGATATATCATTCAATTATTAATTATTTATGATGATTTCTTTCACTTCACATCTCCATGTGATTACTATCCAAATTATCTAAATTTTAGCCAATGATATAATCCCTAATTTGGTCAATACAGACATAATGAAGATACAAAATACCATTGCGGAAATGATACGGGTATTCTAGAGTAAACAATGCCTGGATACTATCTCAAAATGGTGTTGCAATGATGTGCATTTCTTCTATTTTAGAAATTTTTCCTCACAAGAACAACGAAACTAACATTGTCTCAGGAGTCAGCCACTATAGTTTCTTCACTACATATATATTGATAAAATGAACATTTTCTTCTTTAACGTATGAAAAATCCCATTACCATGGCTCAAAAATACTAAAATGATATTATTTGCTAAATAATGACGTTTCTCAATTTGATGAATTTGTACAGCGTTATTAAATACTACCGATTATAAATAGAAATAACCTTGCAAATATTTTGTAAAATACCAATTCAATAAGAAGTCATTTTAAACATTTTGACCAATTTTAGGCTAAAGCAATACACCCTCTTCACTTTTTGCGAATGATAATGGCATCCCAGTCTTCTCGAAAAATAATTTTGCCATCGCTTAAAATTTCTGAGCATTTGGGCGTTTTCAGATAATCTAACACCGATTGAAGAAAATCTTTCGGAACCGTCAACTTAAAGTCGACCATTTGGGTAAGGGTGTCTAGTACCAATGACCCTTCAACAGATTCCGAGTCAAAACAACTGGAAATGTTAATTTGATGTCGCCCTTTAATAACTTCATAAACAACTCTTTCGTCGTCATTCAGTCGTCCTACGATTTGTGACGTTGAAATGCCTTCTTTTAAATTGATGGGATGAGATCCAAAATATTCTGCAAGTTTATCAAACAGGTGAATAAATCCAGAGTCGTCTGAAAAAAGAAGAAACTACATGTTAAATGATAATATTAATATTAATTAGGTGAATAATTCATAATCCCAGTTTTAAAGCGGCTCATAGAGTTGGTTCATGAAATTCAACAAATTTTTGCAAACCTGTTAAGTATTCTTCACATACCAATGACAAATAGTTCATCGTAGACAATCCTCATATCCTACATACAGCTAACTGTTTTATGAGTGAGTACTAAACGGTTCAAGTCGGTTACCAAAATTTCGTGACCAGACACTTTTTCAAATTATGAATAACAAAATTATTATTTAACAAAACCGTTACAAGTCAGGGTACAAGAAAATTCAAAATTTTAACGTTTCCTGTGACTTTTGGTTATGAAACTTGACTTGTTATGATAACTATGATAGGCATTTTTATGTGGTAGTGACTCTTTCAGACTCTAATTAAATTATAGATATCAAATCAATGTGCCTCTTTAACATACATGAATAAGTGCATGTCAAAATCCTTTGTTTCTTCAAGTGTCTAAAACAGTCGTCTAAAAGCGGTTGGAACTGAAAGGCCTGGAGAGCACCGAGCTGCAGCCCCATTACTTTTCAATTTGGTTAGCTTCTTTTGCTCTCTGTGTTTTAGATTGGCTACGATATGAATAGTAAAATGAAGATACAGGCTTGCATCATAGGTAAGTCTTACGAAGATTGGCAGTTTACACAAATTGGGAATCATGGGATGGTCTACTAATGGAGTTTTACGGCCTCCCACTTTCCCACCAAGTCGAGCCGACCACGGCCCTTTTTCCAATTGTGGCTCACTGCCTTGTTTTCCCCACTCCGCTGCTTATGCTGAGCACCAAACACAATGGCAGTAATTTCCATTTTTAAAGTATTCGGTATTACCCGGCCAGAACTGGACACTTATTGTGCGTATTTTCGGAAATAAAAATAAATTGGCATCAGTGTGTGTGTGTTGGGGAGGGGTGTCTTGGGGAGGAAATCCCTCCCCTCTGATTTTTTTTTTAAGAAATTAGGTGTCCCTACATAAGTTGGTGCCACATCTGCTACCTTTTAAAGTAAAGTTTGCGTTACTATGTGTGGTATTTTTAGGATCTAATGAAAAATTACCATTCGTGAGGGGGAGGGGTGGCCAAATGTCCCCTGAGTACGCCAGGGACTCAACTAATCCTACTCTATGGCGATCACACTGTGATACTAGACTGCACACATTGGTCTATAAAGACCTGTTTTAACGTTTTGATTGTCCACCCCGGCTATCGGCGTCATGGACATGGAGGGACCGCCCCCTTTATGTGAAACGATAAGAGATAGTAAAGGAGAAGAAAAAAAAAAAAAACCCTTCAAATCACGTTTTTTCCCCTCATCAAATACCCTGTCGCCGCAATTGTACAATTGAAAGCCTACTGTTTTATTTTGTGCCCTATGTCTATCGAAAACAGTCTCTCTTGGGAGAGGGGTTAACCCCGACACTACTGGCTTTGGCAGAGTAATCAATTACGTGTCATTCTTAATAGGCTATGGCACGTGGCGGGGACAGGGGGTGGAGGGTGTTCAGGCAGGAAATTGTTTACCATTTATCATGCGAAAGATGTTAGGGGTAAAATCATTAACAGACAGTCACAGACAATTTAGACAATTTCTTCAGTTCAGCGGATCTTTAGTTTAACCAAGAGCCCCAATAAAGAAGCATTTGCATATTTTAGATTCCGTTGTATAGTCTCCCCGAAAAGAATAAAGTAACTTCACGATCATTTAATATAATAGTGGTCGTACATTTTACGTGGTTATTTTCTGATCACTTAGCATGTTCCTGGTTTAATTCTTATTCATTGCAAACAAAGCTAAACTTTGTTTTTCCACGAATCCACTTCACGATATCAGAATATGGAAGAATTGTTGGGACAAAATACCATTGAGAGTTGCCTAATGCGTGAGTATTAACAGGACAGTTGATTGTGATTGGCCAAATTCATTTTCCAAACTCCTTCTTCATGAACCTGCTTCCACAAGCAGGAATTTAAGAAATCTAAATTTGTCAATACTTTCTTGTTTTAACTATTGAAGATGTGAAACGTCAGTTGAGCAAAGTGCCATGGCAGGTTGAACAATGCTTTATAAAGAGCTATCATCATTCATCATTTAGCACACGGTCTACGTAGGATTTGGAAATCTCAGTTATCCCCCCACCCAAAAAAAAAAAAAAAAATTGGCCCTTGGAGTCCTTACAAGGAAAACGCGTCTTACCATTTTGAATGACAATGAATAACACTCCATCTTTCTCCAATAAATCAATCAAATAATCAACGCTGCTCCCGTCATTGTCTACATAGTAAAGCGAGTGTACAGCACTTATGAAATGAAATTTTGTTGTGACGTCGTTGATCTCTCTTCGCTTTCTATATTGTTGGAATGTTTCGGCGAACCACGAAGTATTTACTCGATCGGATAAATCTAACGAAATAAGGGATTTGTACGCCTCTATTGCCTCCCCCGACGGTTCAACAACAGTATTATCAATGCGTGGGACACGACTGAGCATTCGGGAAATATTGACACAGTCCAGTTCTCCTGAAAACAAGAAAAGATAAATTTTGAGGTGCAATGCATGAAGTATATAAAGGGCACGCAAAATACAACTCTCGCTAAAACGTTATAACATTGCTGAATCACATTTAAATATACAAACCACGTTTAAAATATGTGTTTTAATGGAAATATTACTGCTTTGAATAAAGCCATTATGCGCTATTGACAGAAAATAAAAAAAGAGTTCTGCCTGTAATAAATCGTGACCCTTATCTGCCTATTGTTGTCTTGCGCTGATAAATGGAAAGAAAAAGAAAGATCGTGCCTGTTTATGTATGACCTTCGCACAGATCAGAATATAAAAAACGATTTCGCTTGATTTTGTATAAGTCAACTCTCCATGTGAATTGAGAGCAGAGGCGTCGTTTTTCTAAAGTCCTCCGGATCCTCTGGAAATGGGCCCTTCTGTGAAACCAAAGCTGAAACTTCTTCCCCAAAAAGCTATTACGTTCACTCAAGGACAACACTCAACGACCGACCTCACGGCCGTCAGACCATTTATATGATTAGTCTGCCATGTATGGTTCCAATCTAGACTGCCTGAAAAGAACAGATACTACACATGATTTTAGCCAAAAGGCCGAGAAGGGAGCAGAGGCGTCGTGCACATTTGGGCCAACGCACGACCTAAGTTTTTTGCAAAGGTGCCAAGATTTTGTTTGAAAATGTATTTTAAAGCCCTTAGCATGTCGAGGTACGAGGTACAATGCAAAGATTATTGTCTTTTGGAAAATAAAGCGTAAAGAGAATATGTTTTCCTTCTAACCGTCGTTAGCTAGTGTGATTTGTTGAGAAAGGCTGTTCTTATGGCTGTCAATTCTCATGCATTCAGCTTAAGCAGTTCGGGAGGTAGCAGCTTTCGGGGGAAAATGAGGTTTCCCAAGATCGAGAGAGAATTTGCCGGTCACGACGGTATGAATATTTATGAGTATTTAGTGTTTACCTCTCCACAGCCGTCGATTTGTTTAAAAGATGTGTATGTATTCAAATGTGAATCGTTGTAAAGACGGAAAGGGCGAAACCACAAGCAGACAAGGGATCTTCAACAACGTATTTACAAACATTTCAAGGGATCTTCAACGACGTATTTACAAACACAAATGCTAGCACGATACACTTACAGGCAGTCCTCACAGCCATCAAAAGTCGCTTCTTTCCTGATTTGAGTATGCATGACGTCACAGCGCTTGCATAAACAATTAGAAAAAGCCAGCTGTTTTAAAATAAAAATTGCGACATAAAAAAATACACTCTCTAACAAAATCAGCATAAAATTAATAGAAAACACATTTTCGGATAGTTTCGCAACATTTTTGAAGTATTTAATACGCAAAACAATGACTTTAAGACGATTTTTCGAACTCGCCGGTAAAAACAGTTTTCATCCTGTGCGGAAAATCTGGCGCTTTCTCGAAAACGAGTTTTTGGCAGGGTATGCCAAAAAGAGGGTACAATGGAAATTTTCTCATCCACCAAAAAATGAAACATTACAATTAAATATTTCTGAATACGGTCAGGTGTTCCCAGAGTTTAGAGCAGTTCTTGACGCTGACTTGCATCGTACGTAAAAAGCCAACTTGCCCGTACCGTGGTGTTTGCATTAGTTGCGCGCAAATGGAACTATACCGAGCAATAAAATATCCTCCACACATGTATTAATTGTTTTTTAGGTATAATTTATATATATAAACAAGCAAAATGGCATTGAGAGCCAATATTTTGAAAACTTTGTAAAGATTTAGTGCTTATACCGTTGCAAGGATTATAGCGACGGTATCTTGAGTATGTCAGTACTTGAGTCGGTCACCATAACGTATAAAACGTACGGCACAATGTACACCACCAATCAGTGAATCACAGTTATTGTACTAGACTAATTAATTATTGCGAACAACAACATTGCAAAAATTTGTAGCACTAACTAGACGATATAGAGGTAAAATATGGCTTATAGAGCCGCCCTGGATATTGTTAGTTATATTACTAAAGCTTTTGACCATAAAGAAGTTACCATTGGTGTTTTTCTGTGATCTATCTAAAGAGTTTGACACGGTGAACCACAATATATTACTAGATAAACTTGCTCACTACGGCTTCCGCGGAGTTGCACTTGATTGGTTTTGCAGTTATCTCGCAGCCATAAGTCAAATTGTTAGCATAAATAGGCAGTTTTCTCTCCCCAGGTATGTTACATGTGGTGTTCCCCAAGGGTCAATTTTAGGACCCCTCCTGTTTCTTATTTACATTAATGATCTCTCTAACATCTCAAGTAAGCTCTGTTTTGCCTTGTTTGCCGATGATACCAGTATTCTTTATAAGCATACTAGAAATATCCATGTAGCTATATACACGTGCTATTAATAATGAATTGACCTGTATTTTTAACTGGTTTAGAGAGAACAAGTTATCGTTAAATATCAGTAAAACCAACTATATGGTCTTCCACCCCTATCAGCGTAAGGTAAATCATGTTGATATTTACATAGTCAAAACCAAAGTGTTTTTCTCTGATAAAATAAAATTTCTAGGTACGTTTCTCGATTCGAATCCCTCTTGGGTAAATCACGTTCACAATATCTGTTCGAAACTTTCCAAGACTATCGGTGTACTTTGCAGAATCAGTAGTTATGTACCATGCAATACTATGAAAAACCCTTTATGATTCTTTAGTCTTCTCACAAATTTCCTGCTGTAATATTGTCTGGGGTTATACTTATCCGACTTATCTTAACCCATTACAGCACACTCACTTCACACTCCACACTAAGTCTATGGGAACCTATTTTCTGTACTGTATGTGCCTAACGTCACTAAACGTTACCACCAAACGTTACCAAATTGTCGAAATTATAAAAAATTTCGACAAAAGAATCTGTAAAAACTCACCCAGAACATCCCAGAAGTACTACCTAGCCATGTTTTGTTCCAAACAGGTTCACAAACCCCGTTTGGATTGGCTTTTTACCCCATTTGTAGCTCATCTTATGAAGATGATCTTGTCACCACACTGTTGCATATGATTGTCATACATATGTGTGGAACCAGTTCCGCAAATTTGTTCCAGAATTCGCGGGGTTATTTTTCTCTTAGCTCTCCCTTACAGATAGATGGCGCTAATCGCAATTTGCTTAGGCTGGCAGAGATCCCAAGCCTATGCTGAGTTGAATGGTGCGAAGTTTTTAAAAATCGACCGTACAATGAGGGAGATACGATTTTTTTTCTGAGGGCTGTTTTTGGGGCAATTTTTGATGGTTTTCGAAGGATTTTTGAAGGAATTTTCAAAAATTAAAAAAAAGGAAACCCAGACATGCAAAAATCTTTTCACTTTTTAGTATCTTGGATCTGTAAACTATTAACATAAAGTATAGTCGAAGGATTTTCATTTTTTTTTTTGTACCCTCACGATTTTTTTGTAAATTTTACGTATTTTTCCATTTTTTCGCACTTTTTTTTAGGAGACTCATACAATCGGCAGGATTTTCCCAAAAATTCTTCGGGGACACCACCCAAGAAAATTATTATTATTATTAGACAGATCTTTTAGCTCCCAATCATTTGATACCATCCTGTAACATACGTAATTTAGGAGTTTTCTTTGATTCTAATATGTCCATGACCAAACAAATTAATAGTCTCATATCAGCTGGAAATTTCCAGCTCCGTAACATCCGTCGCATTTGTCGTTATAAGTATCAAGGCACGATTTAATTTAAGACGGGATTACCACCACTAGGAAGTCAGACAATTTTCATAAGTAGGTTTTCTACACAGGTTTTTAATCGTTCTCTTTTCGTCACCGGTTCTAAGCTGTGGAACAATCTCAACATTAGTGTAAAGAATTTCAACTAAATAGGTACACTTTGCAAACGTTTAAAGATTATATTTTACAAGTTACAATGTTTAAGTCACTTCAATTATTTTCTGTATTACTTTCTGTGTACAGTTATTTTCTGTATTATTTTCTGCATGTTTTTATGTACCTTCGGTTCTTGCATGTGTAAATGCTTTGCTTTGTTTTCCTGTTTATTTTGTTATATCAAGGGGGCTGCTCGTAAAAGCAACCTTCACGCCTCTTCAGCCCTCCTCCACTCAATATTTTGTCTATTGTTAATACTTTCGATTTTTATAAACTGTGGAAATAAATTGAATTGAATTAAAATGAAGGAATATTGGGCTAAGCAGCGGAGTATAGCTCTCCCGTAAGGCTTGTTAGTCGACTCTGGTGCTAACAATATGCAGTCAATCCTTATACTTGGTGGTGAGGTCGAAGAAATGAAAATCAGATACGCTTTATTTAGTAATCTTAGTTGTGAACAGCATGTGGAACTGGGTAGGTCTTAAGTTTTTCTAGTGTACTGGGTAAACGGCCCCCACCCCCAACAACCACTGACCTAGAAGCATATTAACTGAGGGTTCTAAGTAACAATACAAGTTAATTCAAGTTAGTGACAAAATCTTTTACTGTAATATGCCATTACTATACGGGGTAATTGCTCCATTATTCATCTCCTCTCTACTCAGTTAGTGCTGTAAAATAAACACTCAGTTTATATTTTCAATGAGTGCTCAGAAGAACATAAGATTTAATTAATCCATCAGAATAAACAGCAGATACAGGGCACAACCAAAATTCTTGAGTGAGAATTTTGTGTATAAAAAATTGTCTCGCAGGCAACACTGAACTGAGAATCCCATTTCGTACTATACTTTACAAGATAAGGGTACTTGTAGGTGTTAACTAGGCAATTACATTTCAACAGGGATAGGCTGAGAACTGAGGATAACACAATTAATTCATTTGTGTAGAAATATGATACAGAACAAAAGTACAAAAATGAGTAAACTGAGAACAATAGCCCATGCAAAGTACTAAACAAAAGAGGTATACTCAGTTAAAAAAAATAGAAAACACCAAACACTGTAGTCTATGGCATCCAAACAGCACTGAATCAATAACATAACTACAACAACTATCTCAATCACTATTCAAGGCAACATAAACTGTCCACGCTCAGGCTAGGACCATGCATTCCTCAGTATTCAGCAACATTTCACTATACATAAAATATGCATGAAGTGGGTAAATGCATGTCATATTCAAACCATGGTGGATAAATTTACTTTGCACACTAATATACAGCATATGACTCACTTTATGATTTTTTATTCTTTACATACATGACCCCTCACCTAAGAGACTCAGTTTCCCACGTCTTTATCTCAGTGAAATTCAATTCTCAATCGAATTGACATTTGTTAATTTGCATCCCCTCCTCCATGCTTCCCCCCCCCCCCAAAAAAAAGACACAATAACGAGCATTTTTTAGCATAGCATTTCTGATAAAGGAATCTCCACGTTAACTTATCTGGTTGTCATAAGTAAATATTGTGCCCATTTGATTCTGTCACCAAACACTGTAGTCTGTGGCATCCAAACAGCACTGCATCAATATACTGTAATGTAACTACAATAACTATCTCAATCACTATTCAAGGCAAAATAAACTGTCCATGCTAGGACGATGCATTCCTCATTAACCAACAACATTTCACTATACACAGAATACGCATGAATTGGGCAAATGCATGTCAAATTCAAACCATGGTGGATAAATTTATGATTTTTAATTCTTTTCATACATGATCCCTGGCGTAAGAGACTCAGTTTCCCACGTCTTTATCTCAGTGCAATTCAATTCTCAGTCGAATGTGACATTTGACAATTTGCATCCCCTCCTCCATGTTTTCCCAAGAGCCCCCCCCCCCCAAAGAAAAAGTGACACAATATCATGAGCATTTTTTAGTATAGCATTTCTGGTAGGGGGCTCTCCACTCTCAACTTATCTGGTTGTCATAGGTAAATATTGTGCCCATTTGATTCCGTCGGTTATTTGTAAATTGTCAATGCAATTTTAAATTTTTCAAATTTTTTCAGTTTAGACATCCGGAGAGATAGGGACACCTCTTTTATATAAAGCTAGCTCAAAAAAACTCTAGATGACCTGCAAAAATTTATTAACCATTTTCATGTTCTTAATCAATTCAATATGACTGAGTTGTAACAACTGAGTCAAGTTATTTACTGTTCTTAATCACTTATTTACTGCTCTTAGTCGGAACACTATTTCTATGAGGAAAATATGATCAGATTATACAGTATGATGGGGTGACCGTCGAGTGCTCATCTGCATTCACATAACGTGTAAAAATTATGAAATGATAGAGCTCTTAGGTGCGCATTCGACGGTATTCTGAGTACATGTACAATTCCTCGAGTCATTTCCCTTTTAAAAATTCTTCACTTTGTCTTGTAACAATATATGGACCGTCAGGCTGGTAAAGTGTATGCTTAAAAACACATCAAATTGTTTTCTATATAGCCGATACCTGTTACTGAAACACTAATTTGCTTATTTTCTTCATCTTCATCGTTTGTACTATACATTGGTCTGATTCGACTCAGAAGCTGCTACAGGCCTCCAAAATTTCTGACAATCTTTCTCTGGAATGGAAACTCACTCAAACAACTAGCAAGCACTAGTACATCTTGATAGTTGACCCTAAGCTACAAAGCTATAACAGTTTAATACTGTGGAACTAGTTACATGATTCATTAATTTACAGGCCAAGTATAAATTCTTTTCAAAGAGGTTTCACCCAGTACTACATAGCTTTGTACCATTTTTTCAGTAGTCTTCATAACCATTTTAAATGCAAGGTTTACTACAAGGATATAACTTCTTGGTTTACTTATCATACCGTTCAAGTGCATTTACTACATATTTTTGTCACTATGCGCATTTTTGTTTGTGGGAAGCCTTGGGCTTTCATGGGTGGGAGGGGGCACGGGTTGGTAAGGGTGGGGTTTGTGGGGGTTAGTTCTGGTGTTGTAATCTTAGCCATTACCTTACCATTTAGTTTATTGAATTAACCGTCCTTTTTTCTCTTATATTCTTTTCCTTCGTGCTTATTTGTGTTTGCAACACAGCTGCTGTAGGTAACATGTTTTTGTTGTAATGGTGAGTAAAGCTCTCGACAAGTCCCTCAGGAATTTTGTTAGTTTTATTTCCGTCTACTTCAGTGTTATATATGCATGAATTCTTTTGTGTATCCTTACATTTTGATAATGTAGAAAAAAAAATAAACGAAACGAAAGGAAACAAAACGAAATTAGTATCCTACTTAGTGACAATGACAAAAGTTTGCCATGTTTTAAACATAAAGTAACCGCCTTGTAGGTTGTTCTACGTGGACAAAACTTGGTGCAAAATTCCAAGTTGCGAAATCGTTCATTGCGACTATTCTGTTCTTTTGCTCGTAGTGTAATAGGTATCAACAGTTAGATTAACGTCTCAAAAATCGATTCTGGAAGTTTCATACCCCAGAATCCTGAACACTGTCAGGTATTTGCAAGATTTGAGGGAAGTAAAGAAATCACCTCCAAAAGTTGACATGATTTTGATAGCGAATTTCTCTATGAAACTGCGAGGGAAACAAAACCTCACGATATTTTTGGTAAAGAAAAGACACTAAGATTACAAATTGCCAGGGATACAACATTAAGGAATGCTTCTTATGGAACTCTTCAGTTTTCCTTGTGGGCGGAGTTACCATTTCAGAGGATGGCATCACAAGCCTCATTAACGCTTACAGTGAGGCTTGGCTGCTTACATACATTGATGAGGAAAACATTGCACACAATTAACGGCTGTGTCGAGTCTGTAAATTAAGCTTAGGAGAAATAAAATAAAAAAAATGCTCGATATCTCAAAATCGGCTATGTGAACAAGCAAATAGGACAGCTTTTCTAATCGCCTATCAACAGATATTTAAGAAATGCCAGCATTTTTCTTTCCTAAAATCTTTAAAAATGCCAGTTTTTTTAACGTTATCTCCGTTGAATTTCGGAGGTGGGATCGCAATGCATCATGGGAGATATTTGAAATGGCGCCACCTATACCAAAATATTCCCGGATCGGGTGAAAATTACTTTCCCTCGAAAGCGGTTATTTCCCGAATTGTTGAGAGTCACACGTTTCGACGGAATCTCAAGCTTGTACAATGAATGCCTCCGTCAAGTGCAAAACGTTTACTTATGACGCCAGCGATTTGTCGCCCAGGTTTGGATTTCTTTCATATGGGCAAACGATAATTCTCACTTTTGTCTATCCTTATATAATTGAGTATATAACATACTCAATAATTTCTTACACGGGCGTCGATCATCAGTCGGAGGGGGTAGGGGGATGCCCCAATTAAAATACGGGCATATTCAAATAAATAAAATTAAAAAAAAATGGCAGAATTAACCGACGGCTTAAAGTTACTGTAGGGCTTCGAGGAATGTCATTTGGGGCTTATTTAATTAATGATACTCAATTTATTATTCGTTATCTATCTGTTTTCGCATCAATGTGAGTACATTTTTGTGTGTGTTGTTTTAATGAGTGTACCTGTTTTCGGGTGGATATCTTATGGACGCCGGTCCCCGACACGATCCAGGGTTCTGGCTGTTGGAATTTTGTCTCCTTCAGCATCCACAAACCAGATCGGCACTGTGATATATTTGACATGCATGTATTTTATCAATCACGCAATACAATCTCCCAGTGCTTCCAAAGCTTTCATTTGGTCTGTCACGGCCTGTTGCAGAGTTCCAAAAAACAATATCATACCAAGTATTTAAGAATCACTTACACGGTGTGTTCCCGATTGTAAGTTATGTTCATCCACGCACTTTTAAGCGAATTATAACTTGCCAATGAATAGCACCGTACCATAATCTTAGGAACGAATTACTCCTTCTTCTATTGAGTTTCATTCCGACTCCATCATTAAGGTTAAATTTGTTTGTACTCAATTTCCTTGAAAGTTCCAGGAGCATAAAACATCTGTAAATAGCAAATCTGGGCATGCAGCAAGAATGCTCTAGAAGTGCCTTTTCCAGCAGTCTAGAGGTATTTGTAATGACAAAAAACCCTCTAGCGGAACACTCGGCCGCGAGACGCAACGGTCGCGCTCCGTGTCAAAGTGTCTCATCGAATTTCATTTTTGAAAGAAAACCCCCTTTCTTGATGTTCATTTAGTTCACGACCTCAAATAAAAGCTAATTTTCCAATGATTAGCTTACTTTACCTTACCATCACATCATGGGCGTCCGCAGAATTTTTTACAAGGGGGGGGGGGGCAAGGTCATTCATGGATGATTGAATTGTGTACACTATCTAAGCGGAGCGCCACCATCAGTTGGCGCGGAGCGTACAAGAAAATTTTGGGTCTTACAAACCCTCCAGATGGCCGGAAACGACACTTGGCGAGTGTTATAAGCTGCATGTACCCAGCCCTGAAACAGGAATTTCATGTCTGTAATTTTTAGATTTTTAGAATTTTCAATCTAAAAAAATTCGTGAAGGTAAATCTGCCTCTCGGTCACGGCCTCGCACGCCTGAGCACGATAAAACTTACAACTGTCAAATAGCCTATATAGGCCTATATCCGTTACCCAATTATGAATCATCCCCCCCCCCCCCCATATTCACCTTGTATATCCCAGTTACATCCGCGCGTCGCCACTTGAGATCAGCACGGGACCAAACCAAGACCAACGCATTCATCAATAGTCGGATGCCATATGCACACTACATACTTGACAACTAGTACAATTTTGGCATAGTTTTTACAATCACAAATTTCCAATAGATATCACGAATGATGGTCCCCAAATTACGATTTCACTGTTCAGCATACCATCTTCTCTTTTGCTATTCCTGGTCAAATGTCCGCATATTTCAGTAGAAACTGACGCTGTGAGTGAAGATATTTTGATGATTTATTTTTTTTTTTTTTATTTTAATTTTTAATTAATTTTTTCACAAGTTTGCAAGTGCCCCCCTTGCCCCCCCCCCCTTCCGGACGCCCATGCATCACATCTACTGATAGCAATACAGACTATATGATAGACCTAAGTTTCTTATTACTTTGCGATTTGTCCATTTTTGTTCGTATTGCAGTGATTAAAGCCCTGGGAAACATTTCCAAAAAATAGGAAATAGTGTAAGTGAAAACGTACAGTCCAAAATGAGGATTTCCTTGATATTTTCCTTCCTTTTTCCTTTTGTCCTTGAGAGGATTGCAGTTAAAATTTCATTTAAAATAACTTCCACAAAATTCACTAACAATTAATGACTTGATGGTAACTTCTGATAACAAGGTCAATATTTCAAACTAAATCTCAAGACAGACGGAAGAAACACAAAATTAGACCATTTAATGAGATCTATATTTCTTGTATTATGCTTTTTTCAATTAACAACAACTTCATTTGTAGAACGGTAAAAACTTCTTTTTCATTGAAATAGTGTCTTTTTCAATATTACGTTATCAAAAATACTCCTATTCCATTTTTCTACTTAAAACTTAAACCTAGCTTACATTTTAACTTGATAAAAGTTAGAAAGAACGCAACGTTGAAAAATTAGTCATTTTTATCATGCCAATACCTCAATTGACCCCTTTTCAGTAAAAAATATGTAACAATGACAAAATACTAACAAAAATGAACTTTGAAAGACATCTTTTCCTTGTTTTGATTTCTTACAAAAAATTAGAAACTCTTCCTCCTCTTAACCTACGTACCTGTACAGAGCCTGAAAGTTGAAAAAGTGGTATTACTAATTTTTCAACCTCTGCCAATGTACGTAGCTCATAAATGCTTTTACCATTGCGGGAAACACGATCTCATAAAAACCAACGGCAAAGTATCGACCTCTGTACGTATACGTAGGTCGTAGTTATTTCAGATTTTAATTTAGCCATGAAAATATTTAAAAGGCAGCAAAACAACCATGAGCGATGTACATGTACGTAGCTCATAAATGTTTTTCCCATTGCTGCAAACATTATATCACAAAAAATGAACAGTAAAGCCTCGACCTCTGTACCAGTACGTAGGTCGTAGTTAATTCAAATTTTAATTTAGCCATAAAACCATCAAGAAAACAGCAAAACAACCATGAGCGATGTACATGTACGTAGCTCATAAATGTTTTTCCCATTGCTGCAAACATGATTACACACAAATGAACAGTAAAGCCTCGACCTCGGTACATATGCGTAGGTCGTAGTTATTTCAATAGTCACTGCGGTTAAGACTGGTGTATCAGCATTGCTTGCTCATGTTGCAGCATTAGCCGGTTTCTGATATAATTTTTTCAACCTCTGCCAATGTACGTAGCTCATAAATTCTTTTCCCATTGCGGGAAACACGATCTCACAAAAACCAACAGCAAAGTCTCGACCTCTGTACGTATACGTAGGTCGTAGTTATTTCAAAGTTTAATTCAGACATGAAAGCATGAAATAGTGAGCAAAACAACCATGAGCGATGTACATGTACGTAGCTCATAAATCTTTTTCCCATTGCTGCGAACATGATAACAAAATAATGAACAGTGAAGCCACGACCTCTGTACCAATACGTAGGCCGTAGTTATTTCAAATTTTAATTTTGCCATGAAAACATTAAAAAAGACAGCAAAACAATCATGAGCGATGTACATGTACGTAGCTCATAAATCTTTTTCTCATTGCTGCGAACATGATAACACAATAATGAACAGTAAAGCCACGACCTCTGTACCAATACGTAGGCCGTAGTTATTTCAAATTTTAATTTTGTCATGAAAACATTAAAAAAGACAGCAAAACAACCATGACCGATGTACATGTACGTAGCTCATAAATGATTTCGAATTGCTGCAAACATGATAACACAAAAAATGAACAGTGAAGCCTCGACCTCTGTACCTATACGTAGGCCGTATTCATTTCAGATTTCAATTTAGCCATGAAAATATTTAAAAGACAGCAAAACAACCATGAGCGATGTACATGTACGTAGCTCATAAATAATTTTTCCATTGCTGCAAACACGATAACACAAAAATGAACAGTAAAGCCTCGACCTCTGTACCAGTACGTAGGTCGTAGTTATTTCAAATTTTAATTTAGCCATAAAAACTTCAAGAAAACAGCAAAACAACCATGAGCGATGTACATGTACGTAGCTCATAAATGTTTTCTCATTGCTGCAAACATGATAGCAGAAAATTGTGCAGTAAAGCCTCGACCTCTGTACCTATACGTAGGCCTTAATCATTTCAGATTTTAATTTAGCCATAAAAAAAACATCAAAAAGAGAGCAAAACAACCATGAGCGATGTACATGTACGTAGCTCATAAATGATTTCCCATTGCTGCAAACACGATAACACACAAATGAACAGTAAAGCCTCGACCTCGGTACGTATGCGTAGGTCGTAGTTATTTCAATAGTCACTGCGGTTAAGACTGGTGTATCAGCAGTGCTTGCTCATGTTGCAGCATTAGCTGGTTTCTGATATAATTTTTTCAACCTCTGCCAATGTACGTAGCTCATAACGAAGGGTTTAATGTTCTATTCATTATGAACTGCGTACAGAAACAGAGGTTGAGAAAACTGGGCGAATAAAACATGTTACACCATTATCCGATTTCTGACATAATTTTTTCAACCTCTGCCAATGTACGTAGCTCATAACGAAGTTTTGAAAGCTTGGTATGCCCAGAACCCAAACATTACCCATAAACGTTAGAATTTGCTTTTAATATCATATCCATTATGGCCTACGTTCAGATAGAGAGATTGAAAACCTGAGTGAGTAGTATATACATGCTGCAGCATTATCCGATTTCTGATATAATTTTTTCAAACTCTGCCAACGTACAGAGCTCATAACGAAGGTTTTAAAGTTTCGTATGCCCAGAATCCAAATATTACCCCCCAAACCTGAGAATTTGCTTTAAATGTCATATCCATCATGAACTACGTACAGAAACAGAGATTGAAAAAAACTGAGCGAAAAAAGATGTTGCAGCTTTAGCCGTTTTCTGATATAATTTTTCAACCTCTGCCAATGTACGTAGCTCATAACGAACTTTTTTCAGCGTCGTATGCCAAAATCCAAATATTACCGAGAACAATGAGAATTTGGTTTTTATGTCAAATTCATCATGAACTACGTACAGTAACAGAGGTAAAAAAAAATGAGAGAATAAAACATGTTGCAGCATCAGCCGATTTCTGATATAAGTTTTTCAACCTCTGCCAATTTACGTAGCTCATAACGGAGGGCTGTGAGCTTTGTATGTCCAGAACCAAATATTACCTAGAAAGATGACAAATTGTTTTTAAAGTCATATCCATTATGAAATAAGAACAGAGACGGAGGTTGAAAAACTGAACGAATAGTACATATTGCAGCATTAGCATTAGTTGTGGGCTGAGTAACTACTTTATCCTTTTTCTCATGTGTGCGACGTTTACTGCATGATTGCATACCGTAGATCATAACAATCCAGTGCCATACTGTAACATACTGTATTGTGACAGAGGGTAAAAGAACTTTTTTATAAGAATGACGTAGGTAACTTTATACAACTTCTGTTGAATGTCTCCAATAGTTACCAAGAGAAACAGGACCAATAACTGCCTACAGGCTCTTCACACATGTGCAAGCGTCATAGATGAAAGTTATGTTCGTAACAACACTGTACAGTATGTCAAGACCGGGTTCCCCGCTTCAAGGATGATCATCGTTCGATGGTACCAGTAATAATATTGGCCCAGTCATCTTCCTCATACAGCGAAAACGGCCAGGCTGTAAAATGATAGGAAAGCACTTTTGAAAGTTCGTTAAAATGACGCCAATCCTCTTTTCATTTAAAGGGGCTTATTGAGTTGATTTCGATAATGTACTTAAACAGAGTTTAAAAGGGTCACGCACTGCCACATGACAATGCTTTAAATTAGCATAATGAGTCAAGTTTCACATCCAGGAATTACGGTAAAAGTTATAATATTATATTTTTTTTCTGACTTGTAACGATTTAGTGCATAATTAGTAAGAGTGCCTCCTCACGATTTTTTTAAAAACCGAATTAAACCGTTAGGTTCTACCTCATACAACAGTTATTTGTATGTAGGATATCGGGATTGTCTCAGTTTGGCACTTAGTCATTGGTATGTGAAGACAACTTAACAAGTTTGGAAAATTTTGTTGATTTTCGATCAACTCAATGAACAGCTTTCAGTAACTTTGCCCTTTTACAGAAGTCGTATTTGCTATAGTGCGCTCTGTGCACACTTGGCATTCGACCTACGAACATTAGGAATATAGGATATATTCACTCAAATTAGATGGTACATTGGGCAGTAATTTGTGATACCATTGTTATTCTACTCACATTACAAGCGTTGTATTTCTTTGCTTTACTCTAAGTAACTGTGAATTGCATAAAGATGTGATAGCACCCTTACTCTCACGGGGTGATTTAAAAAAATGGTCCAGAAACAAATTTATGTTTCACATGTTAAAGAGGAACATATTCTGAGCATTCTGGTAAAAGTTTCATTCATTTCCCATGTTCGGTTATCAAGATATTAGCAATTGAAGTTAACACATTTCCTAAGTGGACTTGAAGCAAGCAGGTGTAATGTCATGGATTCACACTGTTGGCGAATGTTTTGTTTTTCTTTTAATTTTCTTCTTGTTAGTTTGACCTTAAGTTACCCCTAAGGCACATGAAACTCCCATTGCTCAGGAAGCACCAATGGTATTTATACCTACTTGTAGCATAAAATTGGTGGTAAATTATAAATGCAAACCATTGACCGACAATGTGAAGCCATGACATCACGCCTGCTTGCTCCAAGTTCATTTTATGTAGAAAATTTGCCCCATTCAATCGCTGATATCTCGAGAACCGAACAGGGAAAATGAATAAAACTTTTACCAGAATGCTTAGAATACTGTATTTTACCCTTTAACATATCAAAAAATAAATTTGGCTTTAGACTATTCTTTTAATTGATTAAGCTCTCTCTGCGCAAAATGCTGTGCAAGCAAACTGAAAGTGTTCAAAGTCATAAAAACAATTTCAATCTTAAAGGGAAACAAAGTGGGTAATGTGAGGTGTACATTGAAGGAGAAAGAAGAAAGTCACAAATTACAGTATTGGCCTAATTTGTTTTAAGTAAATAAGTTTTTATATCTCGGCTCAAGAATGTTCTATGAAGCTGGAATTGGATTGTTAGAATTCATTTCCATGCTGTTTTATACATGTATTGCGTTGACTTGAGGTAAACTTTTAATTTTCCACTGACAGAACTGTGACGATTGAACGCGCCAGCTTTCGATGCATAGTATGGGGTAGTTTATAGCATTTATCCTAATTTTTGTTGGAATTTATAATTTGTGGATCCGAATCACATCCCAGCGATTCGAAATGAAAAAATGACATACATTTTCATAAATAGTGGCACGTTCATAAATAGTGGCAAGATTTAAAGCAAATTAGATGATCAAAGAACTCAATTAAAAAGTAACGCAAATAGGTGGAGCAAATAAATAAATAAATAATTATTCTTTAATCAATATTTAATGTTTTCTCATCACTCCATCCGTTATTTAGATTTTTCTTCTGATTTTTCAAATTGTTACTAAGGTTTAGAGGCTGCTGTTAACCTGTTACAGTGTGCCACAAATGCAGTTGAAGCACGCTTTTGTCAGATTGCAATTTATTTGAAGGAATGGGAACTTTCGCCAGACATACCTACAGCTGTATGGGTAACCAATTCAATACAGGTACATGTGCCCAGAGTATCTGTTTATCGACCCTAAATATACGCATTAACCTGTCAGTGAGCTGCAAAGCTAAGTACATACAGTAGCCTACAGTAGCTCTATACAGACAGTCAATCGACGTGTACCACTCTCTTTGACCAAAACTTCGTTAGCCCCAATTGACTTTCCTAACCCGGTTGTCGTGCGGTGTAAAGCATACATTTTATCTCCGACATAGTTGGGTATTTGGTAGGGGTAGTTGATTTTAGGTCGCATTCTAGTCGGCATTACACTGTAACTTCAGTATTATAAACGAGCCTTGGCCTTCACAAACCCGATCTATTCAGGAAGGTGAAGAAAGCAGACACAACAAAGTATAAATTTATCACTGGCATGCAATATGAACTTGATAATGCAGATTAAGCTTCCAGTGGCCCATTCCACAAAGACTTACGCACAATCTTAAATTTGATTCCCCATACTTAAGTCAACAGTAAATCATACTTAAGATTGTGCGTAACTCTTTGTGGAACGGGCCCCTGTGCACCAAAATTGACGGAAAACCAACTTAAACAACTGTCAACGTAGGGAATGGTGTAATGAACTTGGTAATAAAAAGGGGAGATGCCCCCCATGGAGATGCCTGAAACACCTGTATCGATGTATCTAGGGCAAATTCTTTCAAGAGCCAGCTTTTGTCCCTAAATATTCAGCATTGTTAGTACTGTATGTACTATTTGCGTCATCCGACTCCCAAAGCCCTCTAGTAATTATCAGTACGGTATAGCCTATCAGGCGTTTGTAATGCCAATCGAAAGAAGAAAAAGGGCAATTTAGAAAACATCAGTCTTACTTTGTCATACTTAAGCATATGTTCCTTTAAACCTTCCTTCTAATAATCCACCCAAGTAAGAGTGTATTTTGTGAACCGACGTTTATTTTGAAAGAACGAAGGCATTTGAGTGTTAACCAACGTTTCAGATAACTTATGCATTTGGTTCAAGAAGTGTACTGTGAATCGGTCACTTCCAGTAAATGTTTCCTAGAACCACAAGAGCGGTTTTATAATACATCCGGAATAAAATGAAATGTTCAAAATAAAGAAAGGTCATCGAACTGTGGAAGACCATTATTATTAATGGCCCAGAAGAATATTTTACAACTTTTGTACGGTCATGTCTGAAGCCTAACCTAGAAACCTAAGGATGGATCCCAGGGCTGGTCATACTACTTCTAATAATGTGACTAATGTTTGCATGTTGATAGGTTTTGAGCTATTGCCATTTTCTCGAGTTTCCCGAGTAGACTAGTGGTTATTAAAAAAACCAAGGGCCCTATATAATGACCTACACATATACTGACTCAAGGTATGCTACACTAGTATAGCGTACAGAAAGATTAGTGGGTATTTAATTTGGTAAAATTGTACTTACTTTCGATAAACACAAATCCCGACGGAGGAAACAGTTCGTCCTCTCCCTTCTCCATTCTTCGTCTGACGCCTGTACTGTAATCGAGACAGACTGCACATAGGCAACGGGAGTAAGTCCCCGTTTAATTTTGTTAGCCGTTCGCCATATATCACACAGCAGTTGATATGTGTACTATATACCCAGTTCAGCTTCTTATACACATTATGTTCCTTAACGGAAACAGATAAACAATGTACTGTGTATCAAGTGTCCATACCACAGGCAAAGGTTACGTAACATCCTTTGGCCTTATACAAATGACCGTTGCAATTTAGCGGAAAACGGTTATCGTTTACTACAGATGCTCATAGGCGCCATACTCATAACGGCCATGCAAACTACAATCTCATGGGTGACAAAACTAGTTGGTACGCCCTTACATCTCCGCAAGTTCAGTTCTGCACACACCATTTTGTTAGGAAAAAACATGGTTCAGGTGGTATGGGGACTGTACTTGTGAAAGGAGAATGGAAAAGGGGTCATTGAACATGGCATAAAGGCGGAAAAGGGTGCATTTCAACAGTGTGTCACGGGACTGCGGGGGGGGCAAGTTGGAAATACTGGCTTCACAAAGCATCTATGGGGAAACGGAACTTTGTATGTGTTCTAAACTGGATGTGCATTGCGGACCGACAAAGAATATGTTCAACACTTCGAAATTCACCCCAACTTAAGTGGAGCAATTCGCAAATATCGAGAAGGGGAGCTAAGCTCCACTACTTTTTCTACATGGGTTAAGGGCCAACCCTCGGGTTCCACAGTCCCTGGATCCTTATTATTATTAGAACTTTTGTACAACTCCTTGGCAAAATATCACAATTTTCGTTGTGATTTTATTTACTTGTAGAGTAAACCCCGCATTTAAATTCACATGGACCGTATAGTCCGTTGAAGTAATTAGCCACACTTTCCACGACCATGTTTTGTTAGTTACACAAAATATTGAAACATTTAGCACCATTTTGCATCTGGGTCTCCTTTTCTCTGACACCCTGTAACGTAGCTACAGGGGGCAGGCAGCTCTGAAGAAATGTAGGCTTACTAGAATTCGGAAATTTGCCATTTGTGAAACCAGTCTACAATGTTGTTTTGACAATCCATAAAATTCCGAAATTTCAAATTCTCCCCAATTAGAGCCCTATATTTGTCATTAGTTGCTCAAAAAAAAAAAAAAAAAAAAAGGAATTAAAATTTTCGGTGCGCTTCGCGCGCCGCAAATTGCACTTCCTAAGCATAGGTGCTCGCTTATACCTTCAATTTGGTTAATTTTTCCGAGCTCTGGAAGTGACCAAGTCGGAGATTTGCGGTTCTCTGTGACACCAGCTCATCAAGTAACAACGGTAACTACAGAGATATTTTTCATAATTTTTTTTTTAATAAAATTCCAAATTTTCTCCAATATAGGCTCTTGATCCAAAAATTTTCTTTGGAGAGCCTCATTTCGTAGGCGTTGGATAAAATTATGCAGCAACAACAATCTTTAGTAGCCACTCAATCTCAGATTTGCCAACAGGATATAAAATTTTTTCAGTAATCCCCCAACATTTCAAATTTCCTTACAGGAAACTCAGAATCCAACTTTTCTGCAATACAAGCTCCATATTTTCAAATATTCGCAAAAGGAAAAAGTTTCAGCCCGCCACAAAATACTTCCCTACAGTAAAGTGGTGTTCACACTTAAAAAAATTGTAAAATTTGGATGCTTACCCACGCCCCCTCCCTCCCTGCAAAAATGTGTAGCTGTGGACACCTTTTCCATTACAGGGAAAAAAATTCGGCCAGATGCCCCCCCCCCCCCGACTTTGAAAATCAAATCGACGCCCCTGGCCAGCATTGGCTAGTATGGCGAATATATATGGAACTTTTAACGACCATGCTCTTGACGGACATCACGCACGGATAGAGTTAGTCGCAGACGACCGTACCCGTTGGAAAAATGAGAAAAAAATTTGGTTCCAATAAGAACTTGGAATTTTAAGACATATTTTATGAGAACTAAAACTCGTCAACAAATTGCTACGCAGCAGTCTCCCTGGAGTTAAATCTGTATACACGGTTTGAGCGATTTAAAAGTGTCTGGCAACAGAAAATAACTATAAACGCAAATTAAGACCATTACTTTTCCCTTAAATGACCTGAACAGGTATTTTCATTTGGAATCATCTCTACTACTCCCATTTTTCCCTATAGCCCTCCCTTATCCACGGACACTTTTGACGCCTAAATATCTTATTGTGGTAGGCCTAAATGCACAGTTCTTCATGATCCCAGATGTTGCTTCTTTAGATTTCAAGGGTTAGTTGTGTTTATCTTTGTGTAAAACCCCAAGGATGAAAACTAAGTCGCAACAGCTACACCGTTGTAATTTTGTGAGTGCGTAAACTGTCCGGGAAATGAGAATCCAGTAATGCATTACATTAAATCTGCAAGTGTTATTCAAGCTGCTCGATTTTGTACGGTGGTGCTTAATAAACCTTTTTAAATATTAATTTTATTGTTTAACACAGTGGCGTAGGAAGCAAAATGAAAAAGGGAGCGGAACGATGTTAGAGCATACACCTCACTCTAGCCCATTGATTAAAATGTGAATTTTTGATGCTAATTTTTCATACATTTTTTTAAATAAAAAATATATTAGCACTACTGTATTAGGAACGTAATGTACAATTTGGGTCCTTTTACACATTTGAAATTTTGGAGCTTGTTTGCAGAAAATAGTTTAGATTCAGGGTTTTTTGTAAATTCGAATATTTGAATATTCGAAGAATCTGCGTTTCCTATTAGCATGTATCTGAGAGAGCAAGTCGACTGAAGATCGTTGTTGTTACATAATGTTATCTAAGGAGTGAGGACTGAGACTTCTCGGTCACTGAAAAACTCCTGAAACTTTGATGCCTTTTAAAACAAAATATTTGCGACAACTTTCTGCCACCACTTACTGCATTAAGGGTTGCACTAATTAGGGCGCGCGAAAATTTTGCCTTTTTGAAACTAATTATTACAAATATGGAGCTTTTGTAAGGGAGAAATCGGAACTTTATGAAGGAAAAGTTCGGAAAACCTTTTTGTATCTGACTGGTGTCTCAAATGGCAAATTTCCGAACTTTTCACTTTTTCGAGCACGGAGACAATCGCCCGCCCCCTTTTGCTATGTCACTATTCTGCCACATTGAACATTGATAACACTTTGACACTTCAATAACTAAAGAATCCATCTACACAGTGTAACTTACAGGGTTGAAAGATATCTGATGATAGGTTGTATGAGAGCATTTTAGTACGGTAGGCCAATGGTTCCCTGGCTGGAATATCAAGTTTGCTCGAAAGACTATCTTCAGCTGGGGGGGCGTACAGAAAATTTTGAAAAATTGCGACCGCTCAGACAGCCGCAAAAGGTACGTTTCGGCTTGTAAGTAGTAGTTAATGTTTCCGATTTTTCTTCAAGTGTGATCACCACTGCACCAGGGGCGTATTGCGCCGCGCAAAGCGCGCCGAAACTTTTGTCCCTTTTAAACAAATGTAAGAAGATAGCCGGAGCTTGTACTGCAGAAAGTTTTGGATTCTGGGTTTCCTCTAGGGAAATTTAAAGATTTGGGGGATTATTAAAGAACCTGCGCTTCCTTCCATATGTGGGTGGCAAATCTGAGAATGATTGTTTTGCTTTTTTCTTTCAAAGTCGTCCCGACTCTCTGGCAAAGAGCCGTTCGGCGAAACCAAACTAGAGACTGCTTCCCGAAGAAGCTAGATTGTAAGACGACTGAATCGTTGTTGCTACACATATTATCTAAGGCCTACAAACTGGCTCTCTCCAATGACATTTCAAAGGTTTCTCAAACTTTTTGTCCTTTGTAGACAAAATGTTTCAAAATCAAGAGCTTTCATTGAAGAAAATTTGGAATTCTATGAAAGCCAGTTTACAGAAATACCAATATATAGCTGCCGATGTCTCGGGATGATAAGGTTTCGCATACGGTAAATATTCGTTTTTGTTATTTCCAGAGGTCAAAAAGTTCACCAAACTGGTTATGAAGAGAACTAATGCATGTTTTATTGCATTTTGCGGCGCGTAAAACGCTCTGGAAATTTTCCTTTCTTGAGAATTGTAAAAATGTAAAAAAAAAGAAAAGAGTTTTCTGACCCGTGAAGTTGGGGGAGGGGAGGCATGATTCCGCCCCTCAATTTTCACTGGGCGCTATCGCCCTCAGTCCCCGCTACCTACGCCCATGGTTAACATGTAAATCGATCAACTCAGGGGGATCGTTACGGGGTAACATCATGTAGGTGTGTCCGGATACAGTACCATAAGAAGTAGTAGTCAGGCGGAGATAGAACTAGTGACCCAGATTAACTTTCTAAAAGAAGTCCTTGTTTTCTTGTTACACTTCCAGTTTGTTAAATATGATATCAACATAAATAGCCAATATATTCTGAATTTCATACCCCGGGACCAGATAGATAGGACAGCTACTCCTATTTGTATTTGCCGAACGTGAATCATGGCAGTTTATACGATGGTTATAATCTCCTGATATTGCCCGAGTCACAGTCGCTTGACCACGAGCAGTTCAAGCTTCTAACCAACTGCGCATTCCGGCATAGTGCATTCTAACAATTATCTTCAGCATGAGCCACGATTAGCCGGAATCCGAAACGAAAATCAATTTAGCCGTGGCAGGATTCTCCCATGTTTAAAAGCTATTACCGACATTTTTCAAAAGTTCAATATTTCTTTTTAAACATTTTTCTTTTAGTCTTGATTTACAATCTAAGACGGAGTTTACCTAGCATTTTCCTGACTTCGAAACTGACTGTGCCTGGCCAAGTTATCTCAAACCATGGCATACCAGTCTAGGCTAGAAAAGTATAGTGCTGGGTGAAACTGTTGAAACCTTAACGAGCTGAATTTTTGTTCTTATATGCACGACTATACTGAACCTTATAATTTGTCTTTAGTACAAGAGAAGATCATGTTATCTCAGCGAAGTTTTAAACTTAAAATGGAGGGGGGTAACGTTATAAATAAAAGCGACGCGATGGTAATTAAAATATAGTGGCAGCCTATAATTGGTATAATGTTGAATGCGGCAAGTATTACGGAACACTGCATGACGTCGAAATTCTTGAGTTACTGAGACTACGTAGTCAATCCAATATGTATTGCTCATGTGGTAGGCCTATTCACACACCCCAGTCTTAAGTTTTAAGTCCGATATGGGCCTGCTAGACCTCACGGGAAATGATGACCCTGGTAAATATGGAGTGATTCTATAGATGAGTTGTATTGTCACGTAGTTTCCGTCGAAAGCGCAACTTGCTTTTCCCTCACACACGTTATTGTTCGTCAGTTACCTGCAATAGACTCCCTGTTTCAGTTAGACGGAATTTAACGTCTCTGTAACAAATGTGTTTAAACCTGCTAGCTAAAACTTTTTCGATGTCAAATATCAAATGCGGCCCAAATTTAAGCTTCAAGTTTAAGTTCTCCTCTGAGTGGTCTCTTGCGAATACCGTCCTTTGGCACGCTCTTCATGCCACGGCCACGGTAGTATAGGAGACCCTGCGTTCTCAATGCCGTGGCTAGGGCTTGATCCCAACTGTAACTACTAGTGTCACTCAGAACTAGAAAGCTGATCAAGCAGCATAGTGCGCCCACCGGTCTGCAATGAGTTTACATGTGACGTGTTTACTGAATCTGTTTGAAAAATTCCCAAAACAGAGCTTGACTTGGCTAGTCAACCCTCTTCAAAACTTTAGAGCAAAGCCTATTTCAAGGGGGCCGGATCCGGCCGGGTGTTGGCGCAGGTATTGGTTTTCACTCTCATTTACTCACAGGTCGACGACTATAGAACTTGGCAACCCACCGGCCCCTTTTCCAAAATCCTGTATCCGGCCCTGCTGTGGAGACGGGTTCAACCTTCCCTCATTTTATTCATCCCACAAGTCAGTCCTAGCCCAAGTCAAACATCCCGCCTTGGAAAGAAGCTTCCTCGGCACTTTGCCTATACATTTAAACTACATGCCCATCCATCTTCATCATATTGTCAGGATGATTTAGGAGTCAATCATTTCGTTCTAGCAGGCTTATTTCGAAGAGTGAAAACTGTTCAGTTCCCCCTCACTGAATTTGACCTTTAAACCCGACATCATACGTATACGTGCATATGTCAGCCTAGTTGAATGTATTGTTCATACACCTGACTCTCAGGCTATAGGTCCCGGTCTAGAGGAACGCGGCTTACTAGATTGTTCCGCCCGCTCAACCGGCTACCCTAAGGTTTTTACAGGGTAGTACCTACTCGATAACTCCGGTGAAGTGCAATAAAATAGTTACTTGAAATCAAGATACTGATGAACGAGTGATCCGGGAAATGTTGAAGTTTATAACTTAGCTTATGTTATGGTACGGTATTGTCAAATGATTAATGCAAAAATCAATACAGACACGGGCATATACATGCGGCAACGCATTTGCGATCATCACCTTCCAAGGAGCTAATTGTTTTCCAGGCATCAAGCTGAGCCCCGCCCGGGCTCCACACTTACTGATCGATAAACCCCACCGTGGCCGTGCACTCAGTACAGTGGGCTGGTGTCAAGAGAACTCCCTTTGATAAGTCTGATAACAAGAACAGATGATCCATCGTTTCTTTTGTAACTTTCGTTTTTTCCATTCCACATCGGGGTCATTGACCACAAGCCCCATACATACCCCGGGAGATCGTTACCAGCACCCCTGTGAACTGGGGTTGTAGATTATGCCCAATGTATTCCCCGCCTGTTGTAAGCCTGAAAGGCGACTAAACGGGAGGATCGACTTGAACAGTATTTGAACAGCATGATACTATACAACACATTCGTGTTGGTGTGTCCGGATCTATTTCCAAATAGCAATTACAAAGAATTGTGTGATAGAGTTTTGGTGTTTTTCTTTTCTGTCAATGGAATTTTACTGTTGTGAAAATTGACGTACACCCAAAACGTATCCCACAATTCATAGTAATTTCTATTTGCATGGAAGCACTACCTCCGAGGTAGTACTTCCATGCTATTTGGAAATAGGTCTATGGAAGTGCTACCTCCGAGACGAGGTAGTACGTGACTTCCATAGTATCTCGATACTATGTAACTAACTGACATCAAGCTTGAACAATAATATTACGATTTCGTCCCACGGTCAGTGATTGTGTTTATTAATTGGCATATGGCAATTAAGTACCTCCGTAGTAGTTTGTGTGTGGTCTTCTACTGCATATATTACTGCGCATGTGCAGATATAGAGAGGCCGAAACTTGAATTCACATCGCAGCATGCAATTGAGTTAACGGTAGAGTAATTGCGATGAAAATAGCGTTAACGTTCGTCACAAGGCATAATCAATCCTGAAAACTGTAAACACTGTTCAAGATGAGAAATGGAGACATCGAACCGCCTACACCGAAAAGAAGATCGTGGCTTAATACCACCTTTTCCCCAAAGTGGTGGAAGAATGGTTCGTTAGATTGAGCTGTGTAAGTATTTACATTAACTGTACAGTGAGGTATTAACGTTAATTAGGCTAGGCTAGGCCTACTGTAGGCTGTATTTTACGTAATGTTGTGTGTAGCCTAACGTGGTGAGTACCGTGGCCTTATAATACAGTAATGACTAATGATGTTGTTACTAGTATAGTGGTTGGTTCAAACTTAGTTCGAACAGGTTCTGCATTTGAACACTTCATTTGAATGCTTATTTATTAACTGATCGATGCAAAATAACCGTCAGTTTCACCGTTCCTGTGGAATGATTCATCAAACCAAATGCATTGTTTTTGTTTACACTGAAACCAAAACCAGTGGATACATTTTAAATTTTGCAGGTAATAATTTAGCATTCAAATTTTGCGTAGCAAGTTCTAACACTTTTGAGGTCTTTCACACATTTTTCGTGAAAATGTAAGGGTTATGCACACATAAAACACAATTTTTTCATTTGTGTAGCAATTTTGCATGTTTGTGCAGCAATTTGTGATGCAATACTGGATAAATTATTCCCTGCTTTGCCAGGGTTCAATTTATAATTTTTTTTCTACATGCACTTGTGGATGTAGTTCAAAAATCTACATGCACAGCAAAATTTCTGCATGCACCAGATAATGTGAAAGTTGAAAGAAAAGCCTGCGAGAAAAACACCTTTGCTATAGGCAGAGGAAGTGTCTAAAAGCACAATTTGCATTTTTCCTATATTGAGTAAAAACAAATGTGCAGATTTTTATTGAACCCTAATCTTACGTGGCATGTTCCACCAGCCTGTTCTATCAGCAAAACTGACGCCGCACGCCGTGAGCAATGTCAATGGGCCTTAAGTGTGTGTTTTTGTCCGCTTCAAGGGCAAAATTTCCCCATTACCTCACTGTGTGAAAGGGAATCGTTGGAGACAGGATTAGGGCCAGCTCAAAAATTTGAGTATTGGCTCAATCCATAAACTAGGGGTCCAATAGTGTGACATGAGGTCAAAATTTAAAAATCATTTTATCTGATTGAAATTTACACTCATGATAGAGTATTAACAACAGTTACAAAAAATACAAATATTTTTGCATTGAGCATTATTTATGCATGAGGAGACTCATTCAAACATAAACTTGGCCAGTAAATTGACCAACATAACGGGGACACCAAAGCAGTCTTTCACCTCCTCCCACAAGAATGATGAAAATCTGAAATGGTTGAAAATTCCTATTTGAATGTGTTTTAGTACCCACTGTGACAAGAACATGGTAAAAGTTTGAAAAAACACTCCAAAAATTACAAAAGTCAGTTTCATTTTTCTCAAAAATTTGCCAAAATGTCTACACATTTACATATTTTTGTACAATATTGACTGATTTTTACCAATTAATGATGTTTACAAATTTTCCTCTTTGACACCCTAAGATTGTTAAACTTAACATTTGAAATCTTATTTATTGTCCCTTCATGGACATACGTAATATTAGCAAGATATTACACTCCATTATATCTGCCGCGTGTCCCCATAACACCTAACATTCAAAGTGCCAGTTTGATTTTTATATGTTAAGTTGAGCTGGAAACTTTCAAATACAACAAAAACCACTGTTTGCAGTTACAGTATAGTGTAAGATAGAATAATAAGATCCATTTTCATAAATTTTTCGTTTGCTTATGGCGGACATAACTCTGACAGGAAGGGGGACACCAAAAAATCAAATGCTCATTAGGAATGAATACAAGATTCTCAAACCATGGGATTAACTTTTCTGGTAATATTCTGGGACCTTCTATTCATGTACCTTTGTTCACCCAAAAATTAATTAGTTTGTGCGATTGGTGAAACATCAAAATTTACCAACATACTGTAACTCACTAAGAGGGACACCAAAATTCTGCCCATATTGAATTTTACCTAGAAAATCTTTTGTTTTGATTTTTTCTTTCCAAATGAGCTACTACAGTATCTAAAAGAGTTTGACCTATTTTTTGTATCAAGAAAACTATGGCCACCTGAGAATGATCATATTTGTAGAAATGATGGAATATACATTAAAAAACCAACATAACTACTGTAGGGGGACACCAAAAAGTTATGTCCGGCAGGTTGTTTCCAATAGTATCACTTGGAAAATTGGGTGGAGCGCTAATGCTCATATTTTTAGAAATGATGACTTTTGGTGATACCCTTACCATGACACATGAGCAAAGTAATTCAGTCTGTGATAAGTATGTTCTTCTGATTATTCAAATTTGTATACTTGTAATGTCACTGTCACAGCCATTACTCCAAAATGAGGGGGGACACCAAAGCAAAGAAGTCTATTTCCTGAAAATTACTTAACTTTGGATATTCAGTTTATATATCATAAGATAGCCAAGTTGGTAAAGGATAATAAAATACCTGATACACTGGTTTGATGTATTCCCTGTTTTTGAAATATAGCATTATATTGGCAAAGTCAGTAAAAACCCCATTGGACCCCTAGTTTATGGATTGAGCCTATTCCCCCATTGGTTTGAAATTTTAAATCTTGGTGGGAGGGCAGGGAGACCCCAGCAAAGTCAGATCTTGGAAAAAAATGACACACACATTCCTGGGCATAAACCAAAAGTGTTGTTACACATGCATACCCCCCCCCCCCACACCCCCCACCCCATCTCTTCCTACTGCATGTACACAATTCCACATTAGCCAGTTTGACCTTTTCACCATTTACTAGTAGTCGTCACAAGTTCACAACCAGACCTTGTCTATCAGCACTGATTCTGAAGGAAAGCTCATGTTTTCTGCATAGATTAAATATTTAGCAGAGCTAAGCTTGAAGATACATTGGGCCAGCACAAGGGAGCAAGTGACCTTACTCAAATACAAGCCCAGGCTATACTGTGCTTGAAGTCCCAAGCCTAGAGTTTGCACCAACTATCCCCAAATAATCCATTATAAGCTACAGCTAAAATTGTACACAATCTTCAATTATTTAACTCTTTTTAAAGGGAAGGTTTAAGCAAAAATTTAATTTTCATATGTGAAAGAGGAACGAAAACTACATAGTGTGGTGAAAGTTTCATTCAAATCTGACATGTAGTTCTCCAGATATCAGTAAATGAAGTCAGTAGATTTGTGTTCCAAAGTGAGTTTGAGGGCAGCAGAGCTTATATCACTTCCTCACATTGACTAGGAATGCTTTGTTTCCCTTTGTTTTATTAGACTCTTGTGTTCACCTTGGAGTTAAATGGAGTAGGACCTTCCTGTGGGTGATGCAAAGTTTGTAAAGTTCTCATGCCCCTTAGGCAATCACATTTTGATAATATGGGGTGTTTGAGGAGAAAATCAACTCTAAAATTTAAAGAAAACAAAAAAGACTGTGCACTTATGTGGGGATATGATGTCATATGTGCATGCTTCAAGTTCACTACTTGTTGAAAATTATGTGAAAACTTTACGTGCTCATATCTTGAGAAATATACAATGGATTTCAATGTAAATTTCACCAAAATGCTTAGAATAAATACCCCTCTGACATACCAAATCTGGTAATGACCTTAAACACTTCCCTTAAGGGTGATTACAAGGTTTCACCAGTTTCACATGCAACTAAAGTTCTGACATTGTGGTTTAAAAAGTGTCTCTGATCATCCAAGTCATTTCAAATTTCAATGCCACTGTGGTACACACTAAATGTGAAAGGCTGTAGTCTTACTCTTATAGAAGCAAACCACATCGTGAAAATTACAGGATGCCAAAATTATGTTGTTGGCATTTATTTCTCAAAACATGTGTGAGGCATGTGTAAAATACTTTAAATTTGCCCTTATCAACATTTTCAAAACTTTTACTACGCTACTTTTGATGTACCATACTTTTTCTTTAGAGCTGCTGGCACCAGCTCACTCGCCATCCTAATGTATTGTCTATATGAATACTTTGAAAGCCTACTGTAGCCTGTAACTTTAAAAGTCACCTTCAAGTTGAAAGCAGCCATGTGCAAACTGTACACAGAGTTTCAGTTTACATTGTACCACCAGTGTCAAGCTCTCTCAGGACAACAATAACTACTCTTTACGAACTAGACAGTGCATGCAAGAAGCGTTCTTGGGATTTACGTACGGAACGTACAGTACATGTCCATTCATAAGTGCATTACTGCACTGACTTAGTGTGTGCATTTGTTGAGCTTGACTATTTTGAATATTCTTTGTGCGGTATTCCCGCATTCCCGCTGCTAATGCAAACCCCGGTACTCGGTAGGAGACTAGGAGCAACATTACTTGGAGAAGTACTGTACATGTGTGGTGTGATGATGGTTGACACTGATGTTGCGGTACGAAAGGAGACACGCTCAAATTTTTTGGTGAAATGTCCGCCTTGTCTATCTGACAGTATGCAAGAAACAACGTTGCAAGGGACCATTGGGACAGCTACTGTATATTAGGATTACATTGTGCTGCAACTTGACTTGTAACATGTATTTGACCATGAAGTTTGTAGGCTACTGTAGGTCTGAAGTCTACTGTACATGCACGAAGTGCATGTAAGCCTCCACAGTTACATGCACGTAGGAAATTCTACATGCACCTGTGCGCGTGTGCACCCGGGTAAATCGAACCCAGTGCTTTGCCCAAATTATTTTCATTTTATCCTCACTGTAGCCATAGGTTGATTCTTGAATTAAGCTCAGGAAAAATCACACTTTTTTGCTCCATTTTTCTTTGCTGTTAGCAGGAGCGTGCAGTAAACCCAGTGGTTGCTTACAGGAAACATTACTATGAGGTCATAATATATTTTGCACTCTCCCTTTGGTTGCTTGCAATCTCTACCTACAGACAGTAACTAACGACAACAACAGTTGTTCCAGTCATCATAGCCCTTGAACAGGGCTGTGTGTTCATTACTGTACATGTCTTGGGCTCATTCCTCTCACTACAAAGCCTTGGCGCAGCTAACGTTGACAAACATACCCACTAGCCAGGATGCCCTCAGACAATCATCTCTTGTGTCCCCAAATAACATATGACAGATAATTAAATATTCTCAAAACACTTCACACAGATGATCTCTGGCACTCACTGCATTTACCTTTCTGCAAAAGATGTTTACAAAGTTTCATCAAACAATGGCTGAATTTTCACTGCCAATTTTGACCCTAACACTAACAGTAAGACAATGCGTCATGTTTTGGAGTTCTCGACAACTGTTCTCAGTAGAGCTCAAAGCTTCAAAGGACATAATGTGAAAACTTGTCAAACATGATACTTCACCTGCGTAGCTGTCTTCATATAAAAACCATCTTTGATTCTGCAGCAATAAGAAGTGTATACAGTATTTATATTACACTATGGATTGCGGCATAGACTTGAGTGCTTCTGTCCCTTAGCAACTGAGATCCCTTCCTTCATACACCAAAAGAAAATGGCAGCTACTCGTGCAGAGGACGACACATTGCAGTGCTAAATTTTGCTTTTATCTCATTCCAAATGATCCTTTTTTGCAGTTATTGTGGTGAGACCTCAACAATAATGCATTTTTCATTCAATCAAAGGTACTTCCATGTACAATTTTCATATATCAAACTAGGCCAGTTGTTTCATATTTTGTTGTTCTGGCTAGTGGATACGTTTGTGAATGTTACAGGTAGCTGTGCATGGGCTGTGTTGTGAGAGGAATGGCCATGTAAGGAACACAGCCCTGTTCAAGGGCTACAGTCAACATATCACCAATTAAAAGTGAAATTTTGAAGATATCTGGCTGATTGAGATTTCAACAGATTCAAGTAAGGAAATTTAACAGATTCAGCATGCATAGCTTCAGGGGCATTTCATCTTCAGTTCTAGTTAGAACATTTCTTAAATACTGTAGTTGCATACATGTGCGAAATTCCACCCATCCATGCTATTACGAGCCAAGCGTTGGCCTACACTTTTGATGCAGCGAGTGCAGGGCTGGAATTAATCGAAGGCCACGAAGGCAATGGCCTTCGTATCTTCTGCAATGGCCTTGATGCCCTATAAAATTTAATGACCATCAAGGCCTTTTGGCCTCTATGCCCTTCCTGTGAGATTACATAGTGGTCAATACAAAATCACTTGTTTGGCCTTGGTGCCCTCTCAGTTTGCATGAGATGCCCTTAAAACTGATAGGAAAATGGCCTTGCCCTGCTGGAACCTTAATTTCAGCCCTGCGAGTGACTAAGTTCATGTTTCCTTGAGAGGGTGAGTTTTGTTTTGCCAGCCAAGGCCACTCCCGACCAGCCAATGCCCTCAAACTTCACACACGTGTAGAATAACACTACAGTTTGAATTCTTTTTCAACTCCCCTGCGTAGACTATTTCCCTATTTGTTTGAGAAGGGGGACCTCCCAAAGAAGGCTTTAGTAATTTTTTGAAAAGTGATTCACGTACAGTATTAAGTCAATGGAAAATGAATTGCAGGAGTAAGCCAACTTTGGGAGGACCTCTTCCCCTAACGAACAGGGATATACCTTTCAAAGGGGGTTCAGGAAAAATCCCTAGTGTCACTGTGTGTGAAGTTCGACGACTTGGCTCATCGGGAGTGACCTTGGTGGGCAAAACAAAACTCACCCTCACATGGACATCTGAACTTACAGTAGTCTATTTTTTGAAAAGTGATTCACGTGTTAAGTCAATGGGAGATGAATAGCAGGAGTAAGCCAACTTTCGGAGGTCCCCCTTCCCAAGCAAATACTGATATACAGGTCATTCCATGTCAAATCACCGGAGGCGAAAATTGTCAAAAATGCAAATTTTGGCCACTTTAGGGAGCCACAACTTTACAAAACAACTTTTGAAAAGCTTCATATTACTGAAACCTGTTCTATGGGACAGTTTCATTATGTTAATAATATAGGCTGGTGCTATTTGCTGAGAAATTGGCCCTCAAAATTGACAAAAATGCCAAAATGTCATTTTGCCACAGATTTGCAAAATTTCAACGAATTTTAATTTGGTCAAAGTTTTAGGAATTTCGCCAAAATCTTCAGGATATGCTTGTTTCATCACTGTCTACACATACAAATATTTTGGGAATTTTTTGAGTTGGTCAAGCAACAACTTTCTCAAAAATTGGGTGATTTGACAGGGAATGACCCATACTCTTAAAGGGGGAGTTGAAAAAGATTCTTAGTGTCATTCTACAAGTGTGTGAAGTTTGAGGGCATTGGCTCGTTGGGAGTGGCCTTGGCGGGCAAAACAAAACCCTCTCATGGACATCTAGACTTAGTCATTTTTTCAAGAATTTAGCCGTAGTAAGTGCTATAGCCCAGTCTGCAACTACTGCAGTCTAACTACTGTACCTGTACAGAAGCATGTTACAAGTACAGTATTGGCTGAAAGTTTATTGCAGTATATACATGTAGATACTGTACTGGTGGTACCAAAATACCCTTGTTTAGGTTTAGGTACACTACTGTATTTTGGACAAACTACTGTATTAAACAAAATTGGAATCCAAAATTACAATGGGATAACCTAATCTCTTGAGAGGAATTACAGTTTGCCTATAGTGTTACATGTAGGTGTGCAGTACTGTTGGGAATTAGGAAGTTACAGTACTGTACTGTAGTACAGTATATGTTCAGTAGTTTATTTTTTTTACCAGACTTTTCCTCTTTTTTTCTCTCCTTTTTTTTTTGTCAGGTGATAATGAACTTGCGTGGTTGGAATTTATATGGTTTCCAAGAGGTACTGTGCAGTTGTTCAATTTGCCAAGCCATGACCTCCTACAGTACCCTACTGTACTTGGTAAGTTGTGGGTCATTCTACTGTAGTACAGTCCAAAGTCCAAATCAAAAAAGGAACCAACTTACTTAAATTGCCCTACTTTCAGATCCAACTTTGGAAAAATCAAGTTACAAGGAAGGAACAAGCCTCTGAAGAAGATTTTTCAAGTTTCTGTGTCAGAAATCTATGCCTTCAAAAGATTAGTGCCTCTGCAGGGATAACATTCAAGGTACAGTACTGTAGCCATATGCAATTTGACATGATTTAGCAGGGAATAATTTATCCAGTATCGTATTGCAATTTGCTACACAAACAGACCAAGTTGGTAGTACACAAATGAAAATTTGTGTAGCAATTTTTTTGTGTGCATAACCCTTGTATTTTCACAAACAATAATAATATTAATAATAATTGGATTTATACAGCGCCTTATATGTATGTTCAACATCTCAAAATGCTTCACAATCATTACCCCTGGTAGGGCTGTGAACGTGTAGCGATTAATCGCTAAACGATCGCATGTGAAATAAATGTTTATTACAAAGCTACAAGCGATTAATTGCAAAACCTGTTTTTGAGAGTTTTTTATCCATTTGTATACTCTGATGATCCCTGGTTTTAGTTAAATGGAACATCCTGGGCATATTTGGACCTTGTAGGCTTCAAAGTTTCAGAATAATTTGATTTTACAATGCAAGATACTATTTATTATTTCTGCATTACATTCAGTATCAGTCACTACATACTGAAATAATTTTTTTTGTGATAAGGTAATCGCGATTAATCGCTTAACAATCGCAAATTTTTGAGGTTAAACGTTTAGTTATTTTGCTAAATGTTCACAGCCCTAACCCGTGGTCACTGGTAACTCGTCAAACCCACACTATAAAAGTGCACATCCCTTGCTGTTCGTGCCTGGCCTAATGCAACTTCATCGTGTCCCCTGGGGGACTTCCCATAGGAGCAGCCACATACAGCGCATCACTATACAAACTACCTCACAGGTACCCATTTAACACCTGGGTGGAGAGAAGCAATCGAGATAAAGCATCTTGCTCAAGAACACAACATAATGACTCGAGTGGAAATCCAACCAGCAATCCTTAGATCACAAGTCCAATGCCTTAACCAATAGGCCACCACGCTCTCCAGTTACCAGTTACCTTCCTGTTTAGCAGCACAGGGCCTTCAATGTGTGAAAGACCCCAAAATCTTCAAAACTGCTATGCAAAATTTGAATGCTAAATTAATCCCTGTTTCGATAATGATGTGCAGAAAATGGCCTTGTTTGTAGGTCTTTGTTCCTAAAATGATTGTGAAGAATTATCGAGGGTTCCTAATCTTTACTGTTGCAGTACTCATGAAGAACTTTCTTGTTACACTCATTTACCAAAAGAAACCATAATATGTTTTAGTGGACCAGTTACAGTACCTTCCTGTTTAGCAGCACAGGCAGGCTTCGACAAATCCCCCGCCGGACAGCCGGGACAAGTAAAAAATCACTCGGGCAACTATATACCTAGCTCAATGTTGCAGCCCGCTGGGAAAGTAGTCCCAGCCTTAAATTTTTGAGTGGCACAAAACAGCATTTGTACTTTTAGACTTCAAAAATTATATGTTCTCAACAGATTTGAATTGGACAAGTACAGTAGATATTTATGCGGGCAAGTAGATTGAGAAAACAGCTAGCCCGTCGGACAAGTACAAAAGAAAAAATTTCGAAGCCTGAGCACAGGGCCTTCAATTCATCGGCCAGATACAAGCTTCATGTAGCTTTAACAGAATTTACTGAACTGTAAAGATTTTGATCCTTATACACAGGGAATTCAAGCAAGAAATGGAAAAATATGGACAAGAATACAGTGCCAAAGTAATTAATCCAGTAATCAGTAGCCCCATAGAGTTGTTGGACACACTGAAAGATACACAAAATGAGAAAAGCACATGGACTGCCCCCCTGTGTCTTTGTGCAGTATACACATGTACTATACCACTAAGCATAAGTCTAATCCGAATGTCTAGCCCTACAGGATGATTTCAGTTTGGGTCATGGCAATGCTTTATGGCATATTCAAATGTAACAATGAAGAGTCCACCACTTCCTCAAGTGGCACCTGCTCGTACTGTACTTTACTTGGGAACAAGACTCCTAACTCCTTCATCACTTTCAGGTTTATACATGTTACTCAACCAGGCACTGTTGCTGTACTGTATGAGAAATGCTTTTATTCTATGTTATAATAACATCAGGTCCTGGTTTTTGGAATTTCCAGATGTGCTACAAAAAACCCACAAATCACAATCCTCAGGAAATTAAGGAGTGTGGTACTACAGGTGTGTTGCTTTTTTAAGTTCTACAGTATATAGTAGTTATATATGAGCTACTGTACAGTATCAGTCTTGTTAAGATGGTGGAAAATCACACCCCTAACAGTGATTAGAGGTGAGTGATGGTGTACAATTGCACTCAAAATCCCCACCTGAAATATTTGATGTGCACTTTCAATCACGTGGAGTACAGTAAGCTGTATGTAATAATTTTTCCATTTGAACAGTACAGTGTATTGTAGAGGGACGCATTTGGAAAAGAAGTTGCACAGTACTACAAGAGTTGAACAGCATTGTATCCTTCTGTATCTCCTATGACTACTGTAGATGGGATGGATCCAGCAAAATGACAGCTACCGTAACCTCCCCTTTTGTATGTTTCTAAAGACGGAGAGGCTTTTTGTGTATAGGTAAGAGATCTTTTGGTCATTATGGGACCTAATATAGTACTGTATATATATTTAATATAGTATATGTAATATATAGTATATTGGATTGTAATAACACTGTAATACCAGGAATGAAGAACTTTGACTCTCTCTGTTGCAAATGCTGCAACAGCAAAAAATTGTGTTGCATTCCCCATTTGATATCATTTGATGCATGAAGTGCCATTCTGTGATGCATGTTGGTTCATTTGGGTAACAGCTCTGTCCATCACTTGAGGCTGTGGTAAGTAAAATGTAGTAGTGAGATACAGTACAGTTAGTAAATCAATGTAGTTGATACAGAACATGCAGAGTGGGACATGGGGAGACTGCATGACCATGAATATTTGTCATTGTGTACTGGGTAATAGTATTGCCCCAAACTTTAGATGGAATCCAAGGTTAGCTACAGTATCTACAAAAATCACCTGGTTGCTCTTACAGAATTTAAGATTGGCCAACCACTCTAAATGTAACAGGCTGTGGACAATGTTTTGTTTTTGTTTTTTTTTTTTGAAGAAAGAAAGTACAAGGCAGGCTTTGGGTCTCCTTGCCAACGGCAGGCAAGGAATCTATGCGATGGTGATGTCGTGTGGATGTATGTGTGTGTGATGCCCGCTTGTAAACACAATATCTCAAGAAAGGAAACTCCGAGGGACCTCACACTTGGCATGTACAGTAGATTGCTCACATTCAGTAGATGATCCCTATTGTTTTTGGTGCAGGTCAAATTTCATCTGGGGTCACCAGAGATGAAAAGGTGAAATTGTTGTGAACATTATTTCTCATGAAGGGTAACTGTCAGGAATCTTATACTTACCATGTGGATTGCCCATTTTGAGGAGATGATCGCCATTGTTTTATTGGAGGTCAAAGGTCCTTTGGGTTCATCACAGGTTAAAAAATCAAAACCTTGCAAATGGTACACCTTGAAAAGGGTGACTGTTAGAGTTAATTTTCATGAGTTGATAGGGCTAAAGAGTATTGAATGGCATGGGTAATGTAAGAGGCATAGGTAAGTTTTTGGAAGTTTATCCACTTCATTACTGTATGTTAATAAACAAGTGAGATAATTTGACAATTTATATTGAAGGAAACTCAAACTCAATGATATTAAGATGGTCTACAGTGAACATCATTGGTATTTATGTTGATTCTGGTTTGAAGTTTTGCCCTATATTATGTACATTAAGTGCCGGTGTTAATACATATAGGAGTAAGTGGCCAAGTGCGGTAGAGCAAAATATAAAAATGTTAAAACGAAAGATCTGTTCATCAGGCTGACATGTTAATTACTTCATTTTTGGCATGGGTATGCCAATTTCACCACAAGTATATAGATTTTCATGAAATTTATTTCCTACTGTTAAATGGAAGTTCCTAGCAGTGTCTAGAACATGTTAGTTTAAACAAAGGCTGTCTGGGATCATTTTGAGGCAAAGTTGGGATATATTGGAAAAGGCTTCAATGCCCACAAAGCACTGAATTGTTCAGTGGGGAACTCCTGTTGCAACTCCCTGATAAGTGTAAACTTTGAACAGATTAAGTGCTCTGTGTGATGCACAAGATTTTCTTTTCGGGCATATGAGCATTGTCTCTTGGATAATCCTAAAGAAAAAATGAAGATAACATTAAATTTAGTATCAAAGATTCTTAAAAGTTTCAGACAAACCTTGTGCCACTGTCCTCGTAAGGACATGTAAGTGGGAACTATATAATTAAATTTACCACAGGTTATTAGTTTTATAGAAAGAACTTTACTGATCATTTGGATCCACACCCTTGAGCAGGCATGGACTGTCATTGTATGATTGAATGAGTCAAATTGTAACTGATACACCTCTGTGCAAATTGCAGGTCACTGTTCTGATCTATCACAGTTGACCACCACAGTGTCCAGAAGGATTACTGTATCTCATTAAATCATACAGCTCAATGAACTCAATGGACTGTTTCCTACCTGTATGTAAATATTAAACTGTGTATGACTCTATTTAGCCCTCTTGGCAACTTGAAGGTTAAAGTATTGTACATAGTTCAGGTAATCAAAGCAAGCATAATAGTATCTACTGTGTATCAAACAAGGGACACTTGACTTGTACTCTGTTATGCTGTTCCTGTAAGCAGACAATTTAAGAGCAAACTACTGTATAAATCTTGTTGATTTCTTGATTTACAGGGTTCCCATGTTGTGTTAATTTTCAAGGACATCATAGCCATCAGGAAAGGCATTTCACCAAAAAACAAATGCAAAAGGGCTGTCACGAGTAGCCAAGGTTACACCTCTCAGTTCAGATGTTTCTATGTTCCAATGCATGGAGGACAGTGTTAGACTGAGAGCTTGTTCACTAACCTAACCTAACCTTAAAGCAGTTGATTTTTCAGAACTTAGAGTCATCAGTATGTAAAGCTCTCCTCAATACCCGAAATTTTGATCAAATGAGCATATTTTAAAAATACCTCTTTAACAAGTTATTAGACATCATATAGTTTACCAGCATCTTAACTGTGTGGGAGATTTCTCTTTTTTGTGGAGGTCAAAGCTTATTTGTGGTCACAAAAGGTCAAAACCTTGTAGACATGACATTTTTAGGGGGATAACTGTGGAGGGATCTCATATTCAGCTTGTAAATTGCTCATATTTAGCATGTTGATGGTCATGTTACTGTAGGTGGGTGGTTCCCTGTTGTTTTAAGTGGGGGTGAAAGCTCATTTGGGTTCACATGATTTCAAAAGGTTTTGACCTTACTAGTATATCTCAATGATTGTGAGGTATCTCATGCTTGTCATGTCGGCAGCCATGTTTGTTAAAATAAACCACATATGGCAAGGAATCACTACGCCTTTTGGCTTTCTGGTTCTACACTGTTGAGCTCCTTTTCTTCATCTTGGTTTGCTAAAAATCGCACTCCTTGCAGTGATTTACTGTAGGGCAAGTGATGGTCTGTGATTGCACTCACATGCCCCAACATTAAAAGCTTGCTAAAGAACAAGGGGGAACTGAAGCCACATAAACTGAGTCTGTCTTCAGAAAAGCCTTTTTCTTTTGAACAATATTTTCTGAAAAATATAAGATACATTACTGAAATTTTCACAGAATTGAACTCGGGGGAAATGCTAGTGCCTTGTAATCTCTGCCATTTATAAAATGAAATTATTGGAAAATTTTAAACAAACACAGCACCTCCACAGTATTGATCTGAGTGGGCGAGGCATTTTGCGCAATTAAAATATTGGGACTAAGTCATTGGGGCCATTGGCACCACTGGGACCATAGGGAGGGTTTTTTTCTCTTACTATACAAAAGAAAAAAGAAAAAAATACTTCATAATAAAAAATGTTTTACACTGAAGGATGAAAAAGGATTTTATAGCATCAACAGGTAGGGTTCTTTGAAGCCCCTCCCTCAAGGTGGCAGCACTCCTGCATTAGCATTATTTAAATATTTCCTCTTTCCCAGTTTTCTAATTTACTCTACAGTACTGTAGTTGTGTGCCTGCACTGAATTTGGGTAGTATTGTTCCCTGTGGTAATATTCAGCCTGTTCTACAGTACACATTAGAATTCTGATGGTTTATCGAATGATTAACAACATTAGACTAAGACAAGACACAGTTAATATTGGCCATGACTCCCCTGCTCCTATTTATTTTGATATAATTCTCTTTGACTTGTACTATACTGCAGGTCCAGGTGCTATTATACAGTAAACCAAATACTGTAAGATTTGCAGTGTGTACTCCAAGAGGTCTGCAGAGTAAACTGTCAAATATTACAGTACATTGATTGGCAAATGATTTAATCTCAAGTAGGGAGTTAGTTGGTGGAGGTTGTGCAATTATATTGGAAAATGTAGCATCCTTTACAAAATGTTAAGCCCACAACATTTTGCTTTAATTGATTACTCAGATTCAATGTACAGTATGCATTGGAGAAACGGGAGACTCGAGGGCCTGTATTTTTTATGATGAGAATTGCCTCTAATGGAACATTGGTATCCTTTTGTTTCAGGTCAGTTGCCTTACTTGTCTGTCTTAAGGGCATTTCTTGAAGATGTATTGGAGCCAAAGCCAGCAATACCATACAGGGTAAGTGCGTGGGGCGAAATTTGAAAGGTGTTTTTTATTGTTATGGCTACATTGTTGTTTATTAGTACAGTATAATATCAATGGTTAATTTTATAAAAAGGGTCTAACAAACAGTAAAATCATGCAATCAAAATATATATAAGATTTAACATGTTTCCACAGCAACAAATCTTAAATGGCACCAGGTAAGGAATGAAAAAAACGGTTTCTATACCTGTCAAACATTTTTTTTATTCCTTGCTGTAGGTAGGCAAGGAATCTATGCGATGGTGATGTTGTGTGTGTGTATGTGTGTGCGTGTGTGTGTATGTGACGCTTTGGCTTGTTAACACGATATTCAAGAAAGGTAAGTGTGACATACCTCATATTTGGTGAGTAGGTTGGCAATATTGAGTAGATGATCCCTATTGTTTTTGGTGGAGGTCAAAGGTCATTTGGGGTCACAGGAGGTCAAAAGTATAAGCTTGATATCTCAAGAACGTTACATGCACATGGCTATGCTCATATTTGGTGTGTGGGTTGGTCGTATGGAGTAGATGATCCCTATTGATTTTCGTGGAGGTCAACGGTCATTTGGAGTCAGGAGAGATGAAATGGTAAATTCCTTAGAAATTGCTTGTAAACACTGTATCTCAAGAGGGTTAAGTGTGACTAATCTTTTATCCGGTGTGAAGGTTGACCATATTAAATAGATGATCCCTATTGTTTTTTGTGGAGGTCAAAGGTCATTTGGGGTCACGGAAGGTTAAAAAGTCAAAACCTTGTAAAACAATATTTCGAGAACGTTACATGTGGCTATGCTCATATTTGGTTTGTGGGTTGGTCGTATTAAGAAGATGATCCCTGATCAGTTTTCGTGGAGGTCAAAGGTCATTTGGGGTCACCAGAGGTCAAATGGTAAATTCCTTAGAAATTGCTTGTAAACATGGTATCTCAAGAAGGGTAAGTGTGACTTAGCTCTTCTTTAGTGTTTGTGTTGGCCGTATAGACCTATTTCTAAATTAAAATAGCAATTACAAAGAATTGTGGGACAGAGTTTTGGGTGTGCGTCAATTTTCACTACAGTAAAATGTCATTGACAAAAATGGCAAACACCAAAACTCTATCCAACAATCCTTTGTACAGTAATTGCTATTTGGAAATAGGTCTATTGAAATGATCGTCCCAATTGATTTCCGTGAAGGTCAAAGGTCATTTGGTGTCAGCAGTGTTAAGGTCTGACAAGCTTGTTTGCCCAGTATTACAAGAAAGGTAACTTTTGTAGGTTCCTCATACTTGACATGTAGATGATGCATAGTGAATAAATGATCCCTTTAGTTTTTGGTAGAGGTCAAATGCAGGGCAGGAAAAAAGGTTTGTTTCCCAGGAGGGGAGTGAAATTATTTCCCTGGAAGGAAGTTAAATTTCCCACAACTCCCCTCATGTTTTCATGTACAGAAATGGGAAATTTCCCTCCAATATCCTAAATTTCCCTCCAGATGGCAAAATTTCCCGGAAAGGAGCCTCCCAGCTTCCCAACTTTTTCCACCCATGGACAAATGTCACTTTGGTTCAAATGGGGTCAGTCTCAGTGTCATATTTACACAATTTCCCATGGTTGGAGTCTTGCACACTGCAAAATTTCACACATATTATGTGGATGTGATATCGTGAGCAGAACCGTAGTTCTAGGTGGTCAAAGGTCATCCAATATCTCAATGTAGGAAGCTTGAACGTCTTGCATGTATACTTTGTGTGTACATTATGGGGCACTGTCAATTTGCAAAACATTATGGAGCACTGTCAATTTGAAAAAATGATAGGCTTAAATTTCAGTAGCAAGAAATCACTAAGCCTTTAGGCTTTCTGGTTTTATTTTTATCAAAGTTTGAAAGAGAAGAAATAAATTTAAAATATTGATACCAAGTGCAATTGCTATTAAGGGAACGATGCATATTAAAAAAAAAAAAAATAAAAGTGCATGGGAAGGAATAGGAGGGAAGGAATTTTTGTCCATGCAAATGAAATGAGTATTTGCCCTAGGCAGTCTTCATTTTTATTTCAAAGCTACCACTTCTCTGTTAGAAAAAAAGGTGATCAGAGACATGTTTACAAACCCCTCCTGGAAGGAAAGGTGGTTGGAACAAATTGAGAGACATAAGAGAGTGTACACACACACTACTGTAGTTATAAGAGACATCCCACAGTTTTACTGTACCCGAGAGTGGGGGAGTAGACTAATTGTGAGCTTGTTAAGTCCCTCATTTTAGGTAATGAAAATTTTCTATTATCTCAGAATACACCTTAAAATGAAGAGTCATTGGATCCACATGCTGATTACTTTTTACAGGTGAAAGGTTCAAAGGAAAGAAGTATGTTTTAACTGCTCCAACAAACAGTAGCATTTTAATTAAAAAGCTCTAGTCATTTTCAAATCATTCAGTCTCAACAATAAACCTTGAGCAAAAGCTTCCATCTCCTCAAAATATTAACTACAAGGAGAGTTATGGAAGTTTCATCTTTTTAGATGATGAGAGTTTGGGTGAAAAAATTATTCTTGAGCAACAAACATCTGAATTTCTATTTGATTAAAACTTATTTGTTATTGCCATATTTGTAATTATTTATTACTTTTTGTCTAAAAAAGAAGAAGATCAAATTTCCTTGTAAAAAAATGACATGTTTCCATTTAACACCCACGTTTGATGTCTGAAGACATGCTACCATATCATAATTTGGTACTGTATCAACTATCAGTTGGGGGGGGTCTTATTTGGAAGTACTTGCTCTTTTTGCCAGTATATTGTGTGAAATTCTATTTTTTGTGTCTGTAATGTTCTATCATCAGGTGTTTCATCTTCTTGGCTTGGAAGGTACAGTAGGCAAGATATTTCAACTGTGACTGAAATTGTAGAAGGTGACCCAACTTCAAACAAGTCAGTGGCGATTAACATAGCTGAGGAGACACAGAATATATCCCTTCTTTATTGTTCAAGTCATCGTCATTGGTGTTGATGGGTAAACTACTTAATGCCCTTTGGATTCAAGGTACATTACAGTACTTTTGTAACTGTCCTAAGAACACTTGAATGTAAGACCAGGGAGGTGTTACTACATGGCGGTCCATCGAATCTTTAATTTATGCCAATCCAATAACACTAATTTTAAAGTGAACACTAAATCCTTCATTTGGGGATTATTGAACTGAATGGAATTCTCTTGTTTAATACCTAGGCAACCTCATTTAAACCTCTGGTGACTCCAACAAAAGGGATTATTTGGAACTATACGTTTGTTTGTGTGTAAGAGGTTGCCAACAAAGAAGTGCCAGACACTGTCTCAGCATTTTAAACTCCTGGCTATTGCTAATGATCACAGTGATCCTCCCTATAGATCAATTCTGATGATTATACAAATGAACAAAAGAGAAAAAAGACTAAACATTGCTATCGGATTTTCATTAATACTTGCATTCGCTCCTATGGTCTAAAAGGCACACCTAAATAGAGTAAAATACAGAGAACAAGACAGGTAGGTTGTAATCTGTGTCCAAATGGACAGATATACTGTTCATTTTTGTGTGATCATGTTTGCAGCGATGAGGAAAACATTTATGAGCTACGTACATGTACATCGGTCATGGTTGTTTTGCTGTTTTCTTGATGTTTTTATGGCTAAATTAAAATTTGTAATAACTATGACCTACGTACTGGTACAGAGGTCGTGGCTTTACTGTTAATTTTTTGTGTTATAAGTTGGCAGTAATGGGAAAAACATTTATGAGCTACGTACATGTACATCGGTCATGGTTGTTTTGCTGTTTTCTTGATGTTTTTATGGCTAAATTAAAATTTGAAATAACTATGACCTACGTACTGGTACAGAGGTCGTGGCTTTACTGTTAATTTTTTGTGTTATAAGTTGGCAGTAATGGGAAAAACATTTATGAGCTACGTACATGTACATCGGTCATGGTTGTTTTGCTGTTTTCTTGATGTTTTTATGGCTAAATTAAAATTTGAAATAACTATGACCTACGTACTGGTACAGAGGTCGTGGCTTTACTGTTAATTTTTTGTGTTATCATGTTGGCTGGAATGGGAAAAACATTTATGAGCTACGTACATGTACATCGGTCATGGTTGTTTTGCTGTTTTCTTGATGTTTTTATGGCTAAATTAAAATTTGAAATAACTATGACCTACGTACTGGTACAGAGGTCGTGGCTTTACTGTTAATTTTTTGTGTTATCATGTTGGCAGTAACGGGAAAAACATTTATGAGCTACGTACATGTACATCGGTCATGGTTGTTTTGCTGTTTTCTTGATGTTTTTATGGCTAAATTAAAATTTGTAATAACTACGACCTACGTACTGGTACAGAGGTCGAGGCTCTACTGTACACTTTTTGTGTTATCATGTTGGCAGCAATGGGAAAAACATTTATGAGCTACGTACATGTACATCGGTCATGGTTGTTTTGCTGTTTTCTTGATGTTTTTATGGCTAAATTAAAATTTGTAATAACTATGACCTACGTACTGGTACAGAGGTCGTGGCTTTACTGTTAATTTTTTGTGTTATAAGTTGGCAGTAATGGGAAAAACATTTATGAGCTACGTACATGTACATCGGTCATGGTTGTTTTGCTGTTTTCTTGATGTTTTTATGGCTAAATTAAAATTTGAAATAACTATGACCTACGTACTGGTACAGAGGTCGTGGCTTTACTGTTAATTTTTTGTGTTATAAGTTGGCAGTAATGGGAAAAACATTTATGAGCTACGTACATGTACATCGGTCATGGTTGTTTTGCTGTTTTCTTGATGTTTTTATGGCTAAATTAAAATTTGAAATAACTATGACCTACGTACTGGTACAGAGGTCGTGGCTTTACTGTTAATTTTTTGTGTTATCATGTTGGCAGTAAAGGGAAAAACATTTATGAGCTACGTACATGTACATCGGTCATGGTTGTTTTGCTGTTTTCTTGATGTTTTTATGGCTAAATTAAAATTTGTAATAACTACGACCTACGTACTGGTACAGAGGTCGAGGCTCTACTGTACACTTTTTGTGTTATCATGTTGGCAGCAATGGGAAAAACATTTATGAGCTACGTACATGTACATCGGTCATGGTTGTTTTGCTGTTTTCTTGATGTTTTTATGGCTAAATTAAAATTTGTAATAACTATGACCTACGTACTGGTACAGAGGTCGTGGCTTTACTGTTAATTTTTTGTGTTATAAGTTGGCAGTAATGGGAAAAACATTTATGAGCTACGTACATGTACATCGGTCATGGTTGTTTTGCTGTTTTCTTGATGTTTTTATGGCTAAATTAAAATTTGTAATAACTATGACCTACGTACTGGTACAGAGGTCGTGGCTTTACTGTTAATTTTTGTGTCATCATGTTGGCAGTAATGGGAAAAACATTTATGAGCTATATACATGTACATCGGTCATGGTTGTTTTGCTGTTTTCTTGATGTTTTTATGGCTAAATTAAAATTTGAAATAACTATGACCTACGTACTGGTACAGAGGTCGTGGCTTTACTGTTAATTTTTTGTGTTATAAGTTGGCAGTAATGGGAAAAACATTTATGAGCTACGTACATGTACATCGGTCATGGTTGTTTTGCTGTTTTCTTGATGTTTTTATGGCTAAATTAAAATTTGAAATAACTATGACCTACGTACTGGTACAGAGGTCGTGGCTTTACTGTTAATTTTTTGTGTTATCATGTTGGCTGGAATGGGAAAAACATTTATGAGCTACGTACATGTACATCGGTCATGGTTGTTTTGCTGTTTTCTTGATGTTTTTATGGCTAAATTAAAATTTGAAATAACTATGACCTACGTACTGGTACAGAGGTCGTGGCTTTACTGTTAATTTTTTGTGTTATCATGTTGGCAGTAACGGGAAAAACATTTATGAGCTACATACATGTACATCGGTCATGGTTGTTTTGCTGTTTTTTTGATGTTTTTATGGCTAAATTAAAATTTGTAATAACTACGACCTACGTACTGGTACAGAGGTCGAGGCTCTACTGTACACTTTTTGTGTTATCATGTTGGCAGCAATGGGAAAAACATTTATGAGCTACGTACATGTACATCGGTCATGGTTGTTTTGCTGTTTTCTTGATGTTTTTATGGCTAAATTAAAATTTGTAATAACTATGACCTACGTACTGGTACAAAGGTCGTGGCTTTACTGTTAATTTTTTGTGTTATAAGTTGGCAGTAATGGGAAAAACATTTATGAGCTACGTACATGTACATCGGTCATGGTTGTTTTGCTGTTTTCTTGATGTTTTTATGGCTAAATTAAAATTTAAACAACTACGACCTACGTACTGGTACAGAGGTCGTGGCTTTACTGTTAATTTTTTGTGTTATAAGTTGGCAGTAATGGGAAAAACATTTATGAGCTACGTACATGTACATCGGTCATGGTTGTTTTGCTGTTTTCTTCATGTTTTTATGGCTAAATTAAAATTTGAAATAACTATGACCTACGTACTGGTACAGAGGTCGTGGCTTTACTGTTAATTTTTTGTGTTATCATGTTGGCAGTAAAGGGAAAAACATTTATGAGCTACGTACATGTACATCGGTCATGGTTGTTTTGCTGTTTTCTTGATGTTTTTATGGCTAAATTAAAATTTGTAATAACTACGACCTACGTACTGGTACAGAGGTCGAGGCTCTACTGTACACTTTTTGTGTTATCATGTTGGCAGCAATGGGAAAAACATTTATGAGCTACGTACATGTACATCGGTCATGGTTGTTTTGCTGTTTTCTTGATGTTTTTATGGCTAAATTAAAATTTGTAATAACTATGACCTACGTACTGGTACAGAGGTCGTGGCTTTACTGTTAATTTTTTGTGTTATAAGTTGGCAGTAATGGGAAAAACATTTATGAGCTACGTACATGTACATCGGTCATGGTTGTTTTGCTGTTTTCTTGATGTTTTTATGGCTAAATTAAAATTTAAACAACTACGACCTACGTACTGGTACAGAGGTCGTGGCTTTACTGTTAATTTTTTGTGTTATAAGTTGGCAGTAATGGGAAAAACATTTATGAGCTACGTACATGTACATCGGTCATGGTTGTTTTGCTGTTTTCTTGATGTTTTTATGGCTAAATTAAAATTTGTAATAACTATGACCTACGTACTGGTACAGAGGTCGTGGCTTTACTGTTAATTTTTTGTGTTATAAATTGGCAGTAATGGGAAAAACATTTATGAGCTACGTACATGTACATCGGTCATGGTTGTTTTGCTGTTTTCTTGATGTTTTTATGGCTAAATTAAAATTTAAACAACTACGACCTACGTACTGGTACAGAGGTCGTGGCTTTACTGTTAATTTTTTGTGTTATAAGTTGGCAGTAATGGGAAAAACATTTATGAGCTACGTACATGTACATCGGTCATGGTTGTTTTGCTGTTTTCTTGATGTTTTTATGGCTAAATTAAAATTTGAAATAACTATGACCTACGTACTGGTACAGAGGTCGTGGCTTTACTGTTAATTTTTTGTGTTATCATGTTGGCAGTAACGGGAAAAACATTTATGAGCTATGTACATGTACATCGGTTATGGTTGTTTTGCTGTTTTCTTGATGTTTTTATGGCTAAATTAAAATTTGTAATAACTATGACCTACGTACTGGTACAGAGGTCGTGGCTTTACTGTTAATTTTTTGTGTTATAAGTTGGCAGTAATGGGAAAAACATTTATGAGCTACGTACATGTACATCGGTCATGGTTGTTTTGCTGTTTTCTTGATGTTTTTATGGCTAAATTAAAATTTGAAATAACTATGACCTACGTACTGGTACAGAGGTCGTGGCTTTACTGTTAATTTTTTGTGTTATCATGTTGGCAGTAACGGGAAAAACATTTATGAGCTACGTACATGTACATCGGCCATGGTTGTTTTGCTGTTTTCTTGATGTTTTTATGGCTAAATTAAAATTTGTAATAACTACGACCTACGTACTGGTACAGAGGTCGAGGCTCTACTGTACACTTTTTGTGTTATCATGTTGGCAGCAATGGGAAAAACATTTATGAGCTACGTACATGTACATCGGTCATGGTTGTTTTGCTGTTTTCTTGATGTTTTTATGGCTAAATTAAAATTTGTAATAACTATGACCTACGTACTGGTACAGAGGTCGTGGCTTTACTGTTAATTTTTTGTGTTATAAGTTGGCAGTAATGGGAAAAACATTTATGAGCTACGTACATGTACATCGGTCATGGTTGTTTTGCTGTTTTCTTGATGTTTTTATGGCTAAATTAAAATTTGAAATAACTATGACCTACGTACTGGTACAGAGGTCGTGGCTTTACTGTTAATTTTTTGTGTTATCATGTTGGCAGTAACGGGAAAAACATTTATGAGCTATGTACATGTACATCGGTTATGGTTGTTTTGCTGTTTTCTTGATGTTTTTATGGCTAAATTAAAATTTGTAATAACTATGACCTACGTACTGGTACAGAGGTCGTGGCTTTACTGTTAATTTTTTGTGTTATAAGTTGGCAGTAATGGGAAAAACATTTATGAGCTACGTACATGTACATCGGTCATGGTTGTTTTGCTGTTTTCTTGATGTTTTTATGGCTAAATTAAAATTTGAAATAACTATGACCTACGTACTGGTACAGAGGTCGTGGCTTTACTGTTAATTTTTTGTGTTATCATGTTGGCTGGAATGGGAAAAACATTTATGAGCTACGTACATGTACATCGGTCATGGTTGTTTTGCTGTTTTCTTGATGTTTTTATGGCTAAATTAAAATTTGAAATAACTACGACCTACGTACTGGTACAGAGGTCGAGGCTTTACTGTTAATTTTTTGTGTTATCATGTTTGCAGCAATGGGAAAAACATTTATGAGCTACGTACATGTACATCGGTCATGGTTGTTTTGCTGTTTTCTTGATGTTTTTATGGCGAAATTTAAGTTTGAAAAGACTACGATCTACGTATACATACAGAGGTCGCGCCTTTGCCTTTGGGTTTTTGTGTTATCATGTTTGTAGCAATGGGAATACATTTACGAGGTATGTATATGTATGTTGTCAAAACATCACTGTTTGGTATTTTTGAATTTTTCCTTTGATTTGTTTCAAAGAGGTGTATCTTGTGAGTTGACAGAAAATACATAGTAGAAACCAACTTACATGTCATATTTTGTCCTTTTTTGAATTTAGCGGTTCATAATTGTGATTCTTTTGCTTCTGGTAGAACCAAGAGGAATTTTCCTTCAGAATATTAGTTTTGGCAATCTATTCTCAATTAAGATGTGCTTTCCGATTCTGTACAAGGAAAAACTGACACGGCAGAAGCACAAGCCAATTTTTTAAACGTATTTTTCAACTTTGTCCATTTCCTATAATTTGGAAATATTTCCCAGGGCTTTGATTATTTTACTGCATAAGAAAGCTAAAAATAGCGAACGGTTTTTCAAAATTTTTGTACCCCTCCGCACAAATCGAAGGCAGCTCTCCGCTTAGAAAGTCTTTTTTGGCAACCACCACTTACCACGCCTCCCCTGGATTTATTTTTACAAGATGTCCCTGATGAATTTTTGAGGGCGCATAGATCTTTACGACTGAAGACGCTTAACCAAATATGATATTTGTAATAATAAACTAATCACGAGGGATATGTACTCTAAAAATTGATTACACATCCCGGTCAAAAATCACCCAAACGTTGGTTCCGTTTGCCTCCTGATCGGAGTTGGGTAAAAACTGTCCAACTTAGTTGGTTAAGCGTTTTACTAATTAGCTGGACAAAAGAAATTATTCAACCATTTCACCCAACTAGTTTTGCCCAGCAAATAGTTACAATTTGTACCCAACACATTTGCCCAACATTTGTTTTGTTGTGAGCTTGTTTGGAATTCCATAAGATCAGATATATAATTTTATGATTTGGGCAAGAATAAGATTTAAAACCCTAGAATTTACACCATTTGTGCTCTAAGAGTGGTTGGAGGAGCCAGCAACGATGCACTTGGTTAATAAACAGTGAAGTGTGTGAGTTGAAGTAACAAACCCAATCGTGCACTTTGTATTTCTTGTCCCATTGATTACGTAGTATTGAAAACTTTTTTTTCTATACGGATATTGCTCTTTAGATATATGCGTCCAGATTTTTACTGCTATTCTACCGCTAGCATAAAGGCCTGTTTACAGGAGCAACATTTGTAAAACATTCTCAAAACACTTCACCTGCAACAAACCTAAAACATGCTCGTTTTCGGTTTGTTGCACAGTGTAGACAGAGTAAAAACAACATGAAAACATTTTCAAAATGTTTTGAGAATGTTTTGAAAACAATTGACAGGACAATTTTTTGCAACATTTCCAAAACATTTTCAAAACATGCTAAATACCCTGTCTACAATGTGCAAAAAACCGAAAACAAGCATGATTTTGAATTTGTTGATGTTTTGGAAATGTTTTGAGAATGTTTTGCAAATGCTGCTTGTTTATACAAGCCTCTTTATTTGCCAAATCAAATCTTATTCAACCATGACATCTTAATTGACCACTTTTATTAAAATAATCATCTGTAAAACTTAACTGATCTGTAACTAATTATCTGATTGGCCAATTACATTTTACTCAGACGTTGGGTACTTTTAGACTTGCCCAACACCTGTTACCAATACCTGGATTTCACCCAACCTTAATTTACCCAACAAATATAGGTAAATTGTTTACCCATTTGTTATTGTCCATGTTGAGCACTTTGTGTTTTGCCCAATGCTTTTTTATCCAACTGCTTTTAGAGTTTGGTGAAACTGAAAAATCACGAGAGGGACGATCAATCATGTCTAAACACGTCACAACCAGTAGAGAGCGCACGCGATTATTGCGACAACGTCTTGATCCGCCACTGGTACGCGTCATCATACGTTTGTAGATCAATTTTTTTCTATTTAATTTTACGGCAGTTGAAGATCAACCGGTCCTAGAACGATACATTAGGAGACAGATATCTGTGTGATGCTGGCTGCAGGCAAGCAGGCGAGCGAGCGAGCGAGCAAACTGGCTGGCTGACTGACTGACTAACTAACTAACTAACCCTTTGTTTCTCTATGCAAGGATATTGAAATACAACTTTAGTTTGAAGGACCGTGCCATCAACGATTCAAGTAATACTCCTAAATTATACTATTAGGAATAAGCTAGGCCTACCTACGCAATGGTAACTTCAATTTTGTGCATCAATCCTTCCATTCATCTATCCACCTATCTCTGAATTTTAAAGCATATATATGGTTATACTGCGCACAGATAACCGTGGCTTAAACAAAAACCTCTGTATTTCGAGAATTTCCCTTCTGTGCCAGTGGAAGCAAAGCGTGGACAACATACTAGGTTTCTTTGGCAATTGTTACAACATTAGCTCGAGCAAAACATTTTATTCGATAAACCTTATGTTGGGGTAAGGTGAGACAATCGCCTTTAAAGAAATTTGCTGTTAAGTTGTTACCTCTTCCACTTCCTATCCCTAATATTTTTAAGAGATCTTGACTTGGAAGGACTTCAACCACACTCCTTAGAAAAGCTTCCTTGCCGATATCAAACAGAGGATTACTTTGGTGTAAGTTTTCTTTCATGGCTCTGTAGGATTTCCAGTAATGGGCGGGGTAGTCTTCTATATGCCTAATCGACATGACTGAAGTATGGTGAGTTTATTCTTCGAAGTATCTTTCTGTAATACAGACACAAAGAACAAAGTGGATGTTATCTTAAAGGAATAATTCAGAACAAATGTTGTGTTTAATATGTTAAATGGGGAAATATTCTAGGCGTTTTGGTGAATTTTTTTATTCATTTTCCATGAAGATTTATGACGGCAGATGGTTAAGTTTAGTGATACGGGTAAGTGCTCCTGGAAATCAGGAACACCTTCATCCACAAAGTCCTCAGAAAATTCCCCACAGTTAGTGACAGCTAGTTAGATGATTTAGTTTAACGGTCCAGTTTCAAAACATTTGGTTCAAGTCGAGCGGCCACGGCCCTTTTTCAGTTGTAACTAACTGCCTTGACTTCCCTACCCCATTGCTTATGCTGAGCACCAAACGCAATTCCAGTATAGGTTCCTTTTTTAAAGTCTGTGGTATGAACTGACCAGAGGCCCGTTCCACAATGACTTACGCACGATCTTAAGTATGATTTACTGTTGGCTTAAGTATGGTGAATCAAACTTAAGATTGCGCGTAACTCTTTGTGGAACAGCCCACAGGACTGGACCCCCATTGTGCGAACTTCTCGAAAATGAAAATGAATTGGCATCAGTGAGGGGTCTTGAGGAAACAATCCCGCCCCTTTGATTTCTTTAGAGAAGTTTGGTTTTCCTACATATAATTTGGTGCAGCATTTGCTACCTTGGAAGTTGGGTTTGCGTTGTCACATGACGTATTTTTAAAATATTATGAAAAATTGGCATCGGTGAGGGGATGTGGCCAAATGCCCCCTGAGTACGCCAGGGACTCAACTTACTCCACTCTATGGTGATGACACTGTGATACTTGACTGCACACATTGATCTGTAACGCCCTGTTTTAACGTCTTGATTGTCTACTCCTGCTATTGCAGGCGCGGCGTCAGGGACAGGTATCGACCGCCCCCTTTATTCATAACAAAATGTAAAAAGAGAAGAAATAGTAGAGGAAGAAGAAAAGGAACTCTCAAATCACGTTTGTCCCCTCATCATCGTGATCATATACCCTGTCGCCGCCTTTTACTATCGTAGGCCTGCTGTTTTATCACAACGTTTGTCTTTATCGAAAACAGCCGGTCTTGAGCGTGGGGTTAATCACGACACTACCGGCTTTTGCAGAGTAATCAAGGTGTCGTTTTGAATATGGCACCTCGCTAACGTCTGACCAGTGGTATACCAGGTACGGCGGGAGACGAAGAGTTTTGCTTGTCTCCTAATATTTGCCTACAACGTCTGGCTCAGTACAGTGTGCGGTTGATATCGTATTGGTGGTAATATATGAATAAGAGTTTTGCGGTCAAATAAGCACGTTATTGTGAACCATGTGTCGCCGTGTGGACTGAGCTTGATGTCGGCCGTTTTAAACACCAGTGTCACCTTATTTCATCCGATAGCATTTTTGTAGCATTCATTTACCTGACACATTGCCACGTGTTCTTCCTTGCAGTGCATGTGGTAAGCTAAGAATAATACACTAGCTCAGTTTCAAGACAAGCCTATTAACTATCTTCTAGTCTCCAGAGCAGCCAATTAGTACGAATAGCGTCCATATACAGTAGTTACGGTTCCATTAACTTCATTTCTAGATATCAATTTGCCCGTATATTGCCGCCAAATTGTGTTAACCATGGATAAAATTGTTGAAATTACAAGTGAGAAAACTTATTACAAACTTTCGCATTAAATGCAGTTTCCAATCTTTCAATTCATCCCCTTTCTGGCGTACTGACGAATCCCAAAATCAGGAATTACATGAATCTGTGGATTTTGTGTTTCACAATGTTCCATATATTCATCGATTTTGTTAAGAAAAGTAGAATATAATTTATATTTTACAAAGTCGTTGCAATTTTTATCCCTAAGGTGAATATATTCTGGCCAAAAATGTATTTGTTTCTACGCCAAAATTGCCACAAATTTTCATATTCGTTACTATATGCCAAACCTTCCGGGACGAGTACGGGTGCAACAGTGGTATAGACTTACACTGAGATGGAACTTTGGTAACGCATTCTTTTAAGAATGCATCTTAATTTACAAGATACCAAAATTAAAAGGTAATTGCAAATACTTACACTTTTCAGATAATACTATTTTATCAATAGAAACAGAAGCTGGACATGTCGTCTAACCGTTGGCCTAAAATAATCCAGGCTATATTTTTAAAGCAATAAGAAGAAATACTGGACCCCAGCAAGTTATAGCAGAAAATGCCAGAAACTGCATGGCATTAACCGGCACACTCAACACAACGACATCACTTCCAGTTATGCTTCACTGCCTTCAAAAATTGACGTTCAAGAATTTCTACTTGGAACTGATTGCAAAGTCAACAATCGTTAAATGATCGTTGTTTGCACAAACATAGTAAATTGTTCCAGTAGGGAACGGGTCGTACACAACAAAGTTTCCTTTTTTCACCTTTCATGAGGCCCATCTAAGGGTTGGCATAAAAATTACACACGAAAATCAATTTTAACCTTGTGAACCTAACAACAATTACAACAAACGGACGATTACCCCATACAAAAATTTTCTATAGAACTCTTAGATAGAAATGCCTGTAGAACTCTATACAACTCTATAGAATCAACGATTTGTTACACAAATTCTAAGAGCCTGTATAGAAAGTTGCAGTCCATTTAGAGTTCTAAAGCATTTACGAAGTTTTTATAGCTCAGTTTCTACTTAAAAAAATCTTTTTATATAGCAATTCCTTTAGGATACGCTACAGAAACATATCAATACCTTGTTATATTACTTTCATAAAAGCTCTATGGAATTCATTTCTATGAAGCAACTGATCTGTATATTGATTGATTAAAAAACATAAAAAATCTTTGATCTTTATTGTGTTTACGTCTCCTCTTAAAATGACCTTAATTGAGCAAAACTTCCATAAATTCATTTCTTTATTCATAGTTGTTACTTGTGGTATATAGGTAGAGTAGGCGTGGCCAGGACATTTGTGTAAATTTATGCTCAGGGCAGGTTTAGTCTAAGTTAATCATATTTGTAGCAAGAAAGTTTTTTTGCCCAAAGAAGAAAAAGTTCATTAACAGGTAAAGAATATTGATGATTGAAATGTATTTCTCAAAAAGAATAAGTTAAAATATTTTTCACTGTAACCAACCTTTCACACATGTAGTACATACGTCTCTTATTGTTGCCTACAAGCATATTATACAAGTTCGCTTATTTAAAGTCTCTTGCGGTCTTGTCCAATATGAGAATGGTCCTGGGCATAACGTTAAACTGCATCCAGGGTGTGGCTTTTGTTCTATTCAGCCAGTCTAGAGCAGGACCACACATGTTTGCCTTTAGAGGGCGTACTTGTCCATTTGGGACGTTTAGCTCCTAAAGGGAGTAGAACTCCTTCGGGAGTACATGTTTGGTTTTCGCCCCTTGGATCTTCGCCAAAGAGTCGAGGGGATTTTTAGAAAAAAGGCTTGCCCAATATGAGAATGCACAAGCGGATATTGAAAGCGTAACAGCTAACCTTGTCTTGTCTGCATGAAGCTCATGGTTACTGCGCTCGTCAATAATTTCTATCAGCTTTTACATTGAACATTCTCTATATAACTATTAACTTTGTCCCTTTTTCTAAAAATACTGTAGAGTTCCTATTGACCATCCACCCTTCTCTACAGAAACCTTTTTTATTTCTATAGAACATCTGAAGAGTCCTTTAAGACCCCATCAATCTCTTCAGAACTTCGCCTTTCTCTAATAGAAACTTATAGAGTATCTTCAGAAAAGTGATAGTTTTTACTATAGATCCTCTACAGATGGGGTTCGTTATAGTTTCTTTAGAGTTTCCTTTGAGGATTCTATAGAGATGGTTTACAGTGGTTCCATAGAAAATCTTATAAAATTTCGATAGATTTTAGATTTTGCTCTATGAAAATCTACAGACATTTTTTGCATTGGGTTAGCCTGCGAAGAGAAATTTGAGGGTGATTTTTTGGCTTTATTGTTGCCAACATTCATCGTACCTACAAGTTCCACGAATTTTTTCTGACACGTGCATTCTGTGTGTAGACATAGGCAGTATACAGTGTTATGTATGTAGGTATAAACATTCATGGCACAACCGACGGGAGGGGAGAGAGAATGAATGTTTTAGTGGGGTAGTCAGATGGGAGCAGCTTAGACGGCAAGAGGGCAAAGATGGCAGGGGCAGGAGTGCCTGACTGTTCACATGCTACATTTATATCGATCAGACCGGTATTGCCTCCAGGAATAGAAGTAGCATGGTTCCATGGACTTCTTTTGGGTGGAGAAGGCTGACCATCCATCCCATCGGGGAAGTTTTCCAATCCCTTCTGGAGGCAGCCTAATCCGTATCATAACGTACAATCCTAGAGAAAATCACAACAACATTTAGGGTTCAAAGCCACCTAGCAGCTTAGGCTCTGCTTGATTTTGTTTTTTATGCAAGAGGTACATATTTCCTTTCCGGGACCTCTTTGTAGTAAAATTAAAGCCCGAAACCCAAAAGGTTTCAAGTTTTACCATTTGAAAATAAAAAAAATTATATCTTTGATGGAAACGGACGATGCCGAAATGGTATTGCAAAACCTACTTTAGCATAAACCAAATTTTTTACAATAATTCCTCAAAATCATATAGAAACCATTTGGGAACTAAAGTTAAAATCATCTGGTTAATTGAATTTGGACAAAAGGGTCTCAAAGAGAACTTCTGCTGAATATAGGCATATAAAAGAACAAAACTTATTGTTCTTAATTAAAAAGGAAAAAAAAAATGTTTCACAATTAAATAGAAAATTCTAAGCCTTGGCCGGACGTTTATACTTTGCAATACCTAGTAAGTTGATTTTGGAATCTAGTGCAATGACCATATTCTCCGGCTAATCTCAAGATAACTTTCCCAGATCAGTCTCTCAAACCATTGATATTTGGGACAAATCATATCAAGTAAGTACCTGCAGTGTTCCAAAAATAACAAAAACGCGGTCTATAATGACAGAAGAAAATAGTTTCTTGATATTTTCAGCAGTAAGACAAACCCCTAATCTTTGTTGGGGCTCTGAACACCTGGTAGAATTACCAAGGTCAGTTTGTTATTTGCGATTTCCTGTTAAAATATCTTCCAAGTCATGAATCTATCGATCAAGTCATGACGCCCAGTTTTAAGATACAGAATTGTCACATGTATTTTTATGGGAAAGGGATGACTTTCAATATACTTTAAAATGTGGTAAATTTCTTCAACTCTCATTGGCAAGTGCTTTAGCGCAAGCTGATATGGAGAATACACGAATTTTGATATTTTTTCACGAAGAAACCGTTCCCAGCCGCTAATGATGGACCGGCCATCCAATTTTAAGCAAGTTGAAAACGATTTACATGAATATTAGGTAGCACGTAAGTGACTGCTAAACCGAACTGAAGCTACAACTATAAATCAACAAACTGAGAAGCTGCACTCCGCAAAATGTCATTGTCTATATAGCACCTATTGCACGAAATACAACTTGGGCCATTCGCGCCACTATTTGTGCTGTTCACCTCACAGGAACCGCCATCCCTCGATTCATGAATGATACGTGGGTTGAATGGTATTATTCTTTATTTCAAAGTAAGAATGACGCAGGTTACCCAATGTGGAGCGGTAGTCTATCACTCTCAGAAGTAGCTTGCGCTTTTCATGCTCAGTTTATCGTTTCAGGTGAAACCGACGTAGGTCAGCAGGGACATATACAGTTCTTCGTCGCGTCACCTTGCACCCCATGCTTTCACATCTCATGATCTATTCCTAATCCCACGTTCGAATAAATGTTGCAATATTTTCTGAAAAGTTTACTTCATTTTACATAAAAATGTATTTCAGATAACCAAAGTGTCAGCACATGATCGTCGGCTGCAGGGGAATTACATTATTTGAAGAAAAGTTTCCTTCAAAGGGGAAGCAATGTGTCTAACTCACCTACGAAATATTCGAATTTTAAAGATTTATTATTTCTTTCTTCCTGATCTAAAGGCCAAACAGATAGTTTGTGGTAATTTGGTTATTATTTCGTCTTTTTTCATCGACCTTTTTTTCAGTCACCCTCCGAAGTGAGCGCCATCACAAAATAACACCAAAAATCAGGTCAGGTTTTGATCTGCAGCTAACATACAACGTGTTTTGTATGAAATGTTAAAGGATAACGTCTCGTGCTGATGGCCTTCTTGCACAGGCACAAGTGAACGGCACCATACAAACATCTGTCTTCACCACTCCAACGGACAGGCACACAAACATACCAGTTACTATCTTCCCACAAGATCACACCAAATCTATCATTAATTGCCAGACTCTTTGTTACAAAAGAATTTGTTCTGAGAATAAAGATTTAAAAATTAAACTTAATAATCTAACTAATCAATTCATGTTATTGGGATACTCTCTTACTTTCATTAGAAAGAATATGCAGATAACCAGTAAAGTGTCACGGTAAGAATTTTTGAAATTAAACAAAATGGCCACCCCACTTGAACGGATTCCCTTTCCAATTTTCATCTAACTGTTAGGGATCTTTTTTTAAAACTTTCGATCCATGTGGAGAATTCTCCCAAATGACGTCGAATTAAAGGGCGCTTTCAATTATCCACCTCTTCTGTCTTTTAGACAGATCCCTTACCTTTGAAAGAATCTTGTTTGTAGCAAAATTCCGCGGCCTTTTACCCCTACAGGAAACTCTTCATGTAGCAAACCAAGGTCTCAAATATGATAGCATGTCTGCACTTCATGACTCATAACCCTACAGGCATCTCATACAAATTTTATCCAGGTAACTTGATTCTGCCAATGTTGTTTTTGTACTCTTTTGCAATAACTGCACTCAAGGTAATTATGTAGGAGAAAAGAAGACAAAATTCCGTCTTCGTTTCAACAACCACAAACACACCATTTTACAGCGGCTTACTGGATTTTCTGTTGCAGAGCAGTATTCCTCTCCCGAACACACAATACACAATCGACGACGACGACAAACTACATACTCTACTCAACAGAAAATGGTGAAACTGAGTTACAGCTGTATGGCAAACATAGACCAAATTATATCAGCGCACGGCAAATACATACTGGCCAAACAGGAAGCCCACCCAGCTGACCAGCAAAGCAAAGCAACTGCAATTTTTTGAGCATTTTGTTACTACACAGTTTCATTTGGTTGAAACTGTTTAACGCGAGTTCCAGATATGTTGATTGTAAGTATAGCTTCCCCATCCAGCCTATTTGTAGTCCGTGCGGACTACCTCCTATCGAAAAAAAGTTATCGAAAAAAGTTCTCTTTTTGCTCTGGTTGGAATATTCTTTATTCATATAGCAAGTCCTGATTGGCCAAATACATTTAGAAATATATCAATAAGAGCTCTTCCCTCAGTTGATGACTGCAGTTTGAGTGGCTTTCATGCGAATATTATTGCTTATCAGCTCTAATTGTACAACGATAACTAACTTTTTGCAGTGACGTTATGAGTTCGAAGGTAAGCTCATACACTGCTCACACTCACACACACAAACTTCTGCCTCAATTTTGCCACAAGAAATTTTAGCTTGGTATATGCTTTCCCGTGTCTCTGTCTTAGAGGTACTGCAGTGTTAGAAAAATAAGTTGCTTTAAACTGGTTATCAGGCCGGGAATACCAGTGAACTCAGTTGGGAGAACTATTACAATCTCGGTTAAGATTAGAAAATCGTTCATTATTAAAAGGAAGTTTAGTAAGCAAGAATTTAATTTTCATAGTTACCTTTAAAGAAATACTATTCAAAATAATAGAATAATTTTACTTTCCCCTATCTTGAAAACCACACTTTGCATTTTAATGCGAATTTCATCAAAATTCTAGGAATAAGTAGCCCTCTAACGTACACGTATAGAAACTTGATATGACCTTATACCCTTCTTCTAATAAAGTGTCGACATTTAATCTAAGAAAGAAATCTGAGCCATATTCAATTATTTTGTCTCATCTGGTACCGTTGTATGAAGAATTTAAAGGTATTCATTTATCACCTTAGAGAGTTTCAATTCTCCCAAGATCCTCTCTTGAAGGACATTCCACAACAGTCTTAACCCTTTACCGTTGTTTGGGTCCTTTTGGTCCCAGACGGAGAGCGTGGCTGTCACCTATCTTTACTGTTTCACGCGGAGCTCGAAACTGCGAGTAGCTACCTGAAAATTCGGCCACAACAACGAGAGAGACAATAGTTTAAGGTCACGGGGTCAACAGCCGGCGGAAGCTGATGCAGGGCGTGCTACGTCCGGTTTTCCGCCCACTCCCGAGGTGCGCAAATATGCCCCGATTGGAGCACAACGGTAAAAGGTTAAACTCATCTTCATCCAGACACAGTCCGAGATTTTTTTTTTTTTATTTCAGAGCATATCTCAGTGACTCAATATATGAGGACTGATGCGTAATCAGAACCCTTTCGTTGCATGCTTTGTAGGTGTCTTTATTTCATGACTTTCATGTCTATCAAATAGCTGTTCTAATTGAGAATTTCGGTAGACTACTCATGAAAATGAAGTTTCTTTGGCGAATGAATGCATTCGAGGTAAGTAGCCTATTGAACATTGTAAGGTTCAATGAAACGTATTACTCATAACCATATATATATCAGTTTTCAACCATTAATTAAAAGGGTCCCGTACGACCATGCATCATTAGTGAAATTTGACCACAAGTATAGTCTAAATTTGTTCCAATTATAGTCAAAATATTTGTCTTCTAATTAGTTGGTGCATAGTTGACGACTTAGTGGTCCGTCAGATTTGACCTTTACGTATTTAGACAGTATTCCTTCTCAATCAGGGAGGTGTTTAAGGCATATTCTGGAGATTAATGTGAACTTCAAAATAAACAGAAAATTTTTACCTTTCAGGAGGTGAAATCAGCGTCTCGTTAGCTTTTAGCGTTCAGTAAATACAAATTTTTAAAGTAGTGCAAGTTTTTCTTTGGATTTGATGCATCATGTGATGTCATCGTGGCACATTAACTTAACATTGCATTCAATTTATTTATAATTATGATGCCACCTTAAGCAATGTTAGGCAATGTTGTTGGTTGCACTCTATGTATGGTGAAGGGCAATGATAGATCTACATGAAATGATATTCAAACATTCCAACAGAATCAAATTTCAAGGACAAACAGGACCTTCAATTATAAAGAAAAACAAAAGGATTTTGAAGCAATGTGCCCACATTACATAACTTTTTGTGGCTTTGTTGAAAAGCAGGTTTTTTTTTTAACTAAAATAACTATTCTTTAAAGTGAGATATCTTGAGTTAGAAAATTTAATTGTGATAGGGATTGAAGTACATGGTATGGAATAATTTTGTTTTTCTAACAAGACAGAGGTGAAAACCTACCAGAACATATTTTTAAGTTCTAACAACGTTTTGGTTGAATTGAGAAACTCGTCCTCTTTAACATAACTGTCCATCGAAAAATATCTGAAATACCCTGGCACATGGGGAAATACACAAGTGGTACATAATTGAAGAAAAGACGTTTAAACAAAGTGTTCCTATTGCTCAGGCTCTTTCTCTCGAAGTCCAAACAAACATGTTACGGCTTGAACTAGCTATTTTATGGCAAGTTCATTTTTACATTGAGTGGTTGGAATTAACTTTTACTAAGATGTAACTTCCCCCCCTTGACTAAACGTCCCTTCCATAATGCCCCAGTACTTGTGTTAACATTGAACTGATGGGACACATCTGTAATACTCTCTCAATTTCTTTTTGCTTTCCTGCACTGTAAAAAATGTCTGTAATGTTACAGAATTTTTGTACAATTACAGAAGAAAAAATAAAGAAATACAAGAAGAATACATAAAAAGTGCTCTCAATGAGTTGACAGCACTTTTTTATGTATTCTTTGTTTTTCTTTATTTTATTTTCTCTAAATGTACAGACATTTTTTACAGTGTGTATCATGTACGCTGGAATACTAAAATCATTCTGATTCCTTTATTCTCAAGGAATATAAGAGCTTAAATTTTCATACACACTTTAAAATTGAGACTACTGAAAGCATGATGGACCCCAATAATTTCGGACTTCCCTAGCTGCTCGGATTCGTCTATATCATGTAGTTGTTGGTACGCAGCAGAATTGGGGTGTTCACGCTTACGCCACTGTTTGACATTAGTTAGCATAGAGCATGCGCAAGACCGCATGACTGAGAGAGTGCTTTCACCAAAACCATAAGTCCCGCCCCTTGTGACGGGCAAAATCTAGTCTAGTACACATTTGTGGTATCGAGCGAAAGAATCAACTGACGACCCACGTGTGACTGTTCCATCGAAACACAGTTGATATTTGCCCAGGAGTGGGAGTGGCTTACCATATGTGACGTAACGTGAAAGCATTCTATATGTAAGGTATTTGGGCGTGTTAATGCTTGTGGAGAAGTAAGACTAATAGGAATCCCCCTTCATTGTGACAAAATTGTGATGGCGCTTTGCCAACACTTTTGACGCCCTGCCCAGACGGCATTCGTAATGTAAACATTTTCATGAATTCAGTGTTTAAACGGCTTTAAGACCTTTGAGTTGTGAGTTGACAAGCATGTAAGTTTACATTACGATGATTATCTACGAAAGCTCAAAGAACAGTTTACTTTGAGCGGTTTTGAATTCTGTGATTGAAATTATATTCTAAAACATGTTACACCTTGAGACGCACAAGGTTGTATCACTAAAATGTCAACGTCCACCGTATATCTGCGAAAAAGGAAAGGATCATATACCCACCATCTTGCAAGACTTGAAAACAGTGACGTGTGCTGTAAAGTGCAATGAACTGCAGCGGATTTAAATGAGCCGTTTCCTACCCCAAAACTGGCTGTGGTAAATATAAATGATTTATTCTCATGGTATAACGAAAATGAATGTGTGCGTAATTCATATTGCATAGGCAGGAAAATGAATCCCATTCCATTCTAGGATTATAGTTTCTGGATTCCGAAGCCCTTGTACAACTAAATATCGAACGCGGCTACGCTACAGCAGCGTACTGGGGTGATAAAAGTGAGGGGCGGGAATGGAAATAGAGCAAATATACCGAGAGTATGGGCCTGAAGGCAAAATACTGATACTTGTCAAAGTGAGACCTCTAACAAGTCAACCCACATCCCTGTATCTACTACAAAGGACACGGCAACGATAATTCAGACAGGAGAGTCATTAACTGAGTGTTACATTGGTGGTCAGGATTTCAGTAGTGACGTCATATTGTAACTAAGTTGCAGGAATCACGCTCTCAAGCCTATTTACGGGCAGATTTTGCCCTTGCCCACCAATTTCTCCCAAGTTAAAACAGTAAGGAGTAAGGTCAACCGACAAAATGAATAATATACCTCTCTAAACAAAACCCCAGACCTCCAGCCTGGGTCTTTCCCCTGGATGCCACCATCGCGTTTCGATTTCACTCCGCATGCAAAAATTTTGCACAGACCACTATTTTCCCTAGTTTGCTTCACCCCCTATTTTGACGCTCTGGTGCCGCCATTGGTCAAGCCTATAACGTATATAGTCACCTTAAATAGCCGGCGCAACTTCTTTGTTACGGTGAACACATGCGCCCTCCCGCACTACCTTTAAAAAATGTAAAATTTTACATTAAAAATATTGGTAACTAGAATTCCGAGAAGCGAACGTTATTTTACTGTCTTGTATAGACGGAGAGATATTTTAATGACTACCTTTGTATTTTTTTTTTTTCATAAAATTAGTTGAAGGCCATTTCAGAGTTTCGAAATAAAAATGGCTTTTTAGGTACCGCTGATATTGGATTTACGAACAACTTTGAAAAAACAGGTAGAAAACCTGAATCACAGCTGCCAATATTGCTTAAAATGACGATTTTAGTTCGCTATTTTATTCTATTCCCCTACCCTCGCAATGTAGAGACGATAGTCTCCAAAAGAGAACGGAACAAGGCTACAATCATGATGTTGCTTCTTCACCTACGCAGCACAATCAGGTAGCGGGCATTAAGTATTCTTCAGAAAAGGGTATAATCCCATAAAAAAAAAGTTTGTTGTGGTCAAGTAGGAGTTTGGTAACATAGAAAAGGAAACTTCGAAATTTTTTTTATCAAGGCTGTAAATGACAGAGAGAGCGCATGATGCTCCTTAAAATTTTACAATTGAGAAGATATTAGTAATACAATTTTTTTTTTTAAGAAATTATAAATTGCCAGTGCGAGAGAATTATTGTTTTTAAATTAGTATATTCGAGGTAAGAGTATACAGTCATCTGTTCATCTGTTCATTCATATGGGCCCATAGTCATCATGTTATGCATGGTAATCAATGATTGAGTCTACTTCAGAAAAAACCTCTAGATAATGTACAATAACTAACCCTGGGCCTTTCCCTGGCTTTGGCTAGGAAAATTCCCCGGAACATAATTATGCCTTCAAACTATAAACAGGTGGTACAACAACGATTGTGGCAATTGCCGCACACGAAAAGTGATGATATCTGAATGGAATTTATCTGACGTGGGTAAACTTACTTAACGGACTCGGTGAAGGGTGCAGTATTAGGGTATGTATATATGTATATATGGATATATGTATGTATGTATATATATATATATATATATATATATATATATATATATATATATATATATATATATATATATATATATATATATATACATATATATATATATATATATATATATATATATATATATATATATATATATATATATATGTGTGTGTGTGTGTGTGTGTGTGTGTGTGTGTGTGTGTGTGCTCGACGAGGAGACCAAGCTTCGGTTAGGGATTAAGCAACCCGATTACGAAAAGCGACGGTTTGCTTCAGTCAAGGATGCCTAAAGAAGAGCGCAGCAAAAACGGGGCAGTGCACATTGTTTAACAAGAATTTCCTAACTGGCAAACGATAGCCTTAGTTTCTAACCTTATTCCTAACACTAACAAAGGATACAGTCGCTACAGTACAATGGCAACAGCCAAACAAGGGACACCTTTTTAAACAGTGCCCATCTACTCGGAAAAACTGGGGCTCTGTTGAAGAAAAATGTGGATCGGAAGTTTTCAATTCAGTGGATGTAAGGGAGAGAAACGCACAGAATGTTTCTTATTTGTTTTGTTATTTATTTCGTCTTAAAATGTCGAAAAAAACTTCAAACCCCGAATGGAGCGAAATTGACATTACAAACATATTAAGCAAATATGAAACATGTCGGGCATTTCTAAAATTAAAACCCATAATGTTCCCTTTCTCAAAATGAAAAATCTTAATATTAAATATGAAAGGTTACAAGTTTGCTCGTGTTTTGACTACTGGTGACCTGAAATGACCTTACTTTTACTACCACCCCCCCCCCCCCCAAAAAAAAACCCTTCCATCACTTGTACTAATAAAAACTTTAGCGTTTTAATGTTTATGTCCGGTACAAGTAGCCTACACGAAAAGCAATCGTTTTTCATAGTAACCTTTTCTACCTCCAGATTTGTGTCTTAAACCATGTCACATAGAAGCGCCGCGGTTTTCATTTCGGTTTTAATAGGTGCGACAATCAGAGAGGAAATTTTCTTTACATGTAAGTTGATTAAGTATATTTCGAACACACTTTCCATCGTGATACTCTTTGGAACCAAAAGAGTAAATTTATTCACTCTATAATAGATTAAAAAGTGTGATTTCACTTGATTATGACGTTAATTCACCCAACGAATAGCGGCATTCACTCCACGAAAGGTTAAATTCACTCCTGAAGGTGAGGTTTAAAAAGAGGCAGAATTGAATGACATTCGTCAAAGAGCGAATTTTCACTCCATTGGGAGTGAATTCCACTCTTTTGGGAGTGAATTAACACTGTAATGTAGTGAATTCATACATTTCACTCTATGCCACTTGCTTTTAGAATGACATTCGTAAAAGAGCGAATTTTCACTCCATTGGGAGTGAATTCCACTCTTTTGGGAGTGAATTAACACTGTAATGTAGTGAATTCATACATTTCACTCTATGCTACTTGCTTTTAGAATGACATTCGTAAAAGAGCGAATTTTCACTCCATTGGGAGTGAATTCCACTCTTTTTGGAGTGAATTCCCTTACTCCAAATCCAGATATGGATTGATATCTGGATGTATCTGGTTAAATAAAGCCTTTATATGGCCACATCAATCCAGATATACAGCCACATTTAGTTGCCTTGGTATAATATATCAAGTTTTATAAGGCCATATCAAGCCAGATATAACTTGATTCAAGAAAGGCCCAGATATGCAAATAAAGTTTTATATGGTCATATTAAGCCGGATGTAAGTTGATGAAATGCCTTCACAGACATGCAAATAAAGTTTTATATGGCCATATCAAGCCAGATATAAATTGATGAAATACCTTCCCAGATATGCAAATAAAGTTTGATATGGCCATATCAAGCCAGATATAAATTGATGAAATACCTTTTCAGATATACAAATAAAGTTTGATATGGCCATATCAAGCCAGATATAATTTGATGAAATGCCTTCCCAGATATGCAAATAAAATTTTATATGGCCATATCAAGCCGGATATAAATTGATGAAATGCCTTCCCAGACATGCAAATAAATTTTTGCCATATGAAGCCTGATATAAATTGATGAAATACCACCCCAGATATACAAATAAAGTTTTATATGGCCATATCAAGCCAGATATAACTGATTAAAATACCATGACAGAATTACATATAAACTTTTACATAGCCATATTAATACTTTTTGGTTTAATTTGTGTACCTGTCCTACAAAAAGATCTTCTCTGGAAGCTGAACAAGTATCAGCAAACCAAAATGAGAACATTCAAACCATATTCAGCCATATTTTACTAACATATGCAATTGACTTTTCAATGTGGGCGTGATCAGGAATTTAGGGCCCGGCTCTGATTTTCTTTTTATTGTTATTAAGGAAGTAATATGTGAAAAATCATGAAACCTTCAACAAAATTTATGTTGGGATATTTCCCCATATGATTATTTAAACCAAAAATGCGGTGTAAACATTTAAAAGTAGGAATTTCAAAGCAGTTTTTTCTTCACTATTAAGTAATTTAACATCTTAAAATACTTAAGTCAATGTTATACAATGTGCATTCAACTTTGTTAAAGATGTTCAGATAGCCCTTAACATTATGCTGGCTCAGAAGGCTTCTGATATGCTTTACACAAAGGTAGTGCACTAATAAATTTTGGTCCAATCATATGTAGTCCAGATTTGGGACATATATGCACCATATTTGTCTCCTTAATATGGGATCAATACAGTAAATCTTTATATAAACCAAATATGGTATTGCGTCATATGGTTCATATCTGTTCCAGATAAAGACCTGATCCAGATAAAATTTTATCTGGCCCATATATGGATTAGATCTGGTTCTGCCACAGATCAAGGTTATATCTGCCCTGATCCAGCTGAAATCCATATCTGGCCCATATATGGAATGTCATATCTGGCCCATATCTGGATTTGGAGTAAGGGTTAACACTGTAATGTAGTGAATTCATACATTCCACTCTATTCTACTTGCTTTTAGAGTGTACACATATCTGTTTTATGTGGTATTCCATTTAACTTTATTGGAATCAGTGTGGAGACTGTCTTCACTCTATGACAGGACGAATTGCTTTTCACTTTGGTTAAGGGAATACATTGATCCGTTTTATGTGATCCATTACACTCAATTGGAGTCAGTGCTGTAAATTGAGACTAGCATTATGATAGTCATTTGATCGTACCCAAGCCCCAAATTGTTCTTTTATGCTACAGGGTAAGATCTCCAGTTCTCTCTTTGACTGGCGTAGTTATAACACTATTATTTAAGTCCTTCCGACTGTCTGGCAAAGCACCTATCGGCGAAAACAAACTATGAAACTGCTTCCCAAGGAAGCTACGTGCACTAAAGGACACCACTTAGCTGACCAACCTCACGGCCCCCAGAGTACCATTTGCATCAGTGGTCTGCCAGGTATGGCCCCACGGACTGGACAAAAAGAACAGGTACTGCACATGATCTTAGCCAAAAGACGGAGGAGCGTAGTTATAACATCAACACAAATTGACAGGCAAACTTGCGTTATTAAAAATCCTTTTTTTAGCACATTTCTGTAGTTAAGATGGCTGGGTTGGAGTATACGGGTAGTCTGACATCAAAGAGTGAAGTCAAACAAAGTGCAAACATCAGATTTTAACCTGGAAAGTGTCTTTTAAAACATTTGTCTTCAACTAGGGTGTTCACGCTTACTTCTCTGGTTGGCATAGATCATGCGCAAGAACGCATGCGTGATTGTTAGATGTTGCACGTATAAACGTTTGCGCGATTGCACGCAGAAAATAGACGAATTGGAGTCCATCTTGATTGTGACGACAGTGTAAGCGCCCGTTATACCAACTCTTTTGACGCCCAGTCGTGGCGGTATCCGTTCGTAAACACTCAATGAGTCTATACTTAGCGTAGCCTTTCAAACTTTTCACTACTACGATTTTCTTTTGATCAACACAGTTGCCGACATCTCATGCCCAAAGTTCGTCACAATTGAGAGGAACACTGGTGGTACTGTTGCATGTAACATCGCAGGAAATCAAACTGAATATGTCTGGTATAAAGGAAACGGTTCATCAACAAACCCAATTCTACGATTGGAAGATGGCAAGCCGAGTGGCAGCGAATATGGCAAAGGTCATTACAACATCAGCACTTCTGGAGCTATGATCATTTCATATGCAAGTTTGGAACATGAAGGTCTTTACACTTTCTTAGCCTATTCCAAGGACGAAACTAATCAAAGTCAAATAATCTCAGTTATGATTACAGGTAAGCTGTTGGTATGTGCTATAAGATCGAGACTCTTCGAAATCTATTTCTTTGAAGCGTAGAAGGCCTAGTTTCCGACGATAATCAGTTTTGTGTTTTGTGTTTTGTGTTCTTCATTATGTTTGTTTCATGAAGTTGCCTGAATATTATAAAAATGATGTTCAACGCTTTTCAGTTCAGAAACCCCTAATAGACCTTGAGAGTTGACGACACACTGACGTCGTCCTTTAGGCAGAACAATTAAACGTGGCCACACACATAGGAATTCGCCTTGCACCTGTACAAAACTGTGCGCATTTGACTGCTTGACAAATCAGCCGTCTTCAAAGGAGGGCGTGCTTTCTGCTCTGTGACATTATATGCACAAGGTCTATTGAAGGACCATGGTTTAGTCTCCACCCGTAGATGAATTTAATTATATAGGCATCAACTTAGGTTTTCGAAGGACCTCCATGTCATAGCACCTTCCCCTTTGTAGAAGGTTTAGTCTTCCCCACACATTACTTAATTTCATCGCCAAACTTTCTCCAATTAATAACCCTACATCAGTTTTGTGAAGTAGCCTAATAGAAGTTTTCTAAGGCATCTTAAGGAAATTAAAGGCAAATTTTTATAACTTCCCCGCTGTTCCTAGGATATTCTTTTACAGTCGGTCAACATTGGACATGGGGAATAGTAAGTAACAGATTGATTGGTTGGCCAGCTGTGTGACTATAGCTGACTGGTTGCACAACCCCCTAAGTTATTACTACCAGGTTTGCAAAGTACAAAATTACGGGGCAAATTGAAAAAAAAAAATGCAAATTGTGGAAGAATGGATCGAAGACCATCCTTCCGTAAAAGCTATTATTAAACGTAAGCACCCATTGTATCGTTTAGCTTTTAAATTTTGTAAACATCGCATCGTCTTTTTGACAGAATTAATTTAAAGGGTCTATTTGTTCAGGAAAAGTTGGCCATCAGAACTTTACAGGTCTGTGTTTGAAAGATGTCATAGGTCAGGGGGAATTATAATCTAGGTCAGTCTTTAGGTGCCTGAAAAACCAACAGTTACTACATTTTGAGCAAGAGAAACAATCTTAAAACAAAGAGGAACGATTGCTGAAAATTTTCCATGACAAATTCCGCTAGTTATTACATTGTTATGAATGTTAGAAAACACTAACTAATAGGGTGAGAGTGTGGGGTTAGTTTTACCGGTTATGTTAGGGTTAGGGATGTTTCCACGGTTTAGAATCAAGTAAGAGATCAGGGTACCATTGCGTTAAGTAACGGTAGTTTTCCTCACATTATGCGGCACCTTCACTCTCCGATAGAGGGCGTGCACTGAAGTCATAAGTTAAAATAACGTCACGTACACAACTTCCATCGAAGAAAATTTGCCTCTTCTCATAGTAGTTGCATTAGGTTTTACTTAAATAAGACCTTGGTGGGCCGGAGATTTGCGAAGTTTAGCCTACGTTGATGACGAATAAAATTAATTGGAAGTAAATTATTTTTTAGAACTAAGTAGAGTTAATTAACAGTTACGGTAGTGGTTTAGTAGTTCCTAAACTGCCAATGAACGAACATTTTTCTTTCTCTTCTATAAGATCAAGAAAACTGTACGACCGTGGATTCGAAAACACTCTCAGGTGATTCTCACTTTACTAGGATCCTTACTATATCTGCAACTGCCTTTGCTGCTGTGGTTGTCCTTGTGCTGATTCTCATTGTTGCTTGTTTTATCCACAAGAGGCGGAACAGGAAATTAATTACACGAAACGAGACTGGTGAGGATCAAAATTGCATTATTTTGTCAACTTGGTTCTAGATTTGTCAACTTTGTAAAAATTTGTTAAATCATTTACACCATTAACACTCTTCATGTAAAAGAGTGAAATCCACCCTTTGAAGATTTTTTACAGTGACCTCTTTTTCATCGACTGAAGTTTCATTTTACTTGGAGTCTTGGAGTGGCAATCAACTCTAAATGAGGGAAAAGTTCACTTAAATGGATAGTTGGCTGTCACTCGAAACAGAGAGTGACCACTGAAGTCAATCGTGTTGGTACATTTTTACCCTTTCATATTTAAAGCGTAAGATTTCGAATATTACGTCCAACTCATACGAACAGGAAAGTCATTCAGAAAGAATTCTCCTTCACTAAACAATAGATGGGAGGCAAATTTTGGCAGCCAAGATATGTAACCGGGGACTTAGATTCTCTTCTTTGGCTAATGTCTCATCATTTTTCAAGAGAATGCCTCGGTGATCTTTGGAAAAGAAATTTCCATAACCTTTCGTTATAAAATGAGAAACTCTCGAGATGGCATGCGACATTTTTATTTTCTGCAAAAATGTAAGGGTTAATTGAAAGTCCGGCTTACCTGGAACACTTGATATTATTTGGATGAAGTTGTTACGATGTGCGTAAAGCATAACATGCGTTTCAAGAGGTAGAGACCTGCAACCGTGACAACACTTGAACCACGGAGCTGTTTTAGGTGGACTTTTGAAGGATAATACTATGACCGAAATACTATAAAGAATAGTTTAGGTTAAGCGGTAAATCTTTTAGCGAGTGGTCTTTGAAATAAGGGTAATTATTTCGTTGGCTTAATATACCTAACCCGATTTCCATCCACGCCCTAATCTCAAAAAGCTTTACTTTCAAACAGTTCATTTCGACCAACCAGTTCACATGTACAAACTATTGTCAGTATGCTAATTACTGCAATGTGCATGTTCGAGAATGACCAAATATAAAACGTTTGGTCTCATTATAATCGATTCTCTGAGAGATGCATAGAAGACGACGTAAGCCGTTTTTGTGTTCCCTTAGCTCCAAACATCTTGGCTTTTTAGGTCTTTCAAAATAGAATAATGAAGAGACTATTATGCGCATTCTGCTCTCTTTTGAATGAAACACCAAGGCGTTACATTATTTAAGTGTAGTATATCCTAGCTTCAATAGTGGACCGTTAGGAGATTTATACAGAGCATCACAGATGTCATCGCTGGTACAGGCTTTTCAAAAAACGTCATTTTGAGTGCACAATGCATAATTCCCCAGTGATGTATTTAAAAGCTAAATTTAGAAGAACATTTGGAAAGGAAGAAAAGAAGATGCTAAATAGCTAATAGGCAAACTTTAATTTACTGTTTGCAACTGGTGCATTTAACTTTGTGAACTATTCATTAGAAATACCGGGACGATACGCACTGTTTTCACAAGAAATTTCCGAACTTGCTAACTATAACCCTAATCCCTAACCCTAACAAAGAAAACAATCGATACAATATAATGACAACAAGACAACAACCAATCAAGAAACACCTTGAAAACAGTGCTCAACTACCCGAAATAGTGAGCTTTAGATTTCACGACGCGGACGTAAGCTGCAACGTAATGACGTCACAACCTGCGTTTCCCCTGCCATTTAACAACTGAGTGTAGCGTTATTTCGCGTCGCGTTCGAAATGGCATCGATACAAATGACGTCATTTCGTTGTAAATGAGGTCCGCGTCGTGAAATCTAAAGCTCACTTATAGTGAGCTTTAGATTTCACGACGGGGACCTCATCTACAACGTCTAAATGACAAGGGAAATGTAGGTTGTGACGTCACTACGTTGTAGTTGACGTCCGCGTCGTGAAATCTAAAGCTCACTATCACAAGGACGACGGCGAGTTAAAAAGGGTTGGCCTCTATACATTTCGTTTCGGATCTCCCACTATATGTGGAGGACACTTCACTAAACACACATTAGAAGTATCGCAAATGAAATCAAAAAAGAAAATTAAAGAAAATAGATGTGGAGTGAACAACTTATTTTCTGGCATTAACCTTAATATATTCGACTTCACTATTAAATGTTAACGTTTCATAATTTATTTTTATATTTTTTTAAGCAGCTTTATCTGAAGAAGAACATATAAAGGTAAGTATTTAACTTAATCATAGCATTGTGCGTAAGGTCTTATCAATTTTAGGAAAGAATGGTGCCTTATTTTCACTTTAATATTTCGTGACGAAGCTAGCAATTTGTATACCTCCACCTGCCGTCTAGAACAACCTATGGAAGAAAAATTAATTTGAAATGGTTTAATATGACATTTGAAACTATCATTGACGTTGGAATGATTACATATTAAGTAATGTGGGTAGTTTATTCAATTCTTTAGGAATGTATTGACGTTTCACATGTTATCATCTATTTTAGCTCACAACTGGGCATGTTTCGCCTCCTTCAACTCAACCGAAAGGCAAGAGGCCTATAAAGGATCTAGGTAAAGAAAAAGACTAAGAATGTTGTGTAATGCTTTTATCGATTATTGTTAGATGATGTTCTAACTGCCCTGCCGAAATATAACATACTTGGCCGCAATAATCGTCAGGGAGAGGGACAGAGGTTGGAAGGGAATGATCCTTTCCTCATAACGTATCATTTCAATACCAGAAAAGCTGCGGAAAGAGGAAGTGATTTTCAATAAAGTAGTCATTGGCCAGGCATAGACTAAAAAAATCATTTTTATCCAGACCAACTTGTTTGCAAAAACTCTATTGAAAAGTCCTAATTCGGAGACATCACCGCAGAATATACGTACTTACAACTAAGGAAACGAATAACATCAAGATTGTTCAACGTAGACTCAGCAATTAACCAAAAGCGATCAGAGCTTTTTTACTAAACTTACGACCTAAAACGTTTGGGTTTTAACATAACGCCCTGCAAAAGATAGGCTATATTGAACGTCTGTGTTCGTAGAAAGTACCGCAAAAATTGTCCACAGCTAATTTTCTTATCCAAAAGAAACGTGAAATGATAATGGGCTTTTACTTTTACGTTTGGAGCAAAAGAATGTAAAAAAAAACTCCCTAAAATGTTGTTAAAGAATATTAGTCCTTAGAGAAAAGATTTCTAAGTCAAATCATAAACGCGTGTATATACGTAATTCAACCTCATTTCATAAATTGGCTCTTGATATTGGCCACGAAAGATTGTTGTAGGGTCGGAAGACGTCTTAGGAAAATCCTTTTCCAGCATAGCAGCTCATGTATATCTCTTTTGGTGAATATTTAATTATTATTATTTCAAACAGTCACTCTCTTCAAATCAGGGTATCTTAGGGGTATACTTATATCAATCCCAAATTTCAAAATGGGACTTTCATTATCCTTTAAGGATTCTACATGACACACGTGCTTCATAAAATACTATTATGATTATGAATGTGGATAAGCCATGGCTATCAGGAAAACATTCCTCAATCTCACATGGATTAAAGTATCTAATTCAATACTTTCTTGGTCGTTAGACTATTTTGTCCTTAACATTACCTTGACTTAAACTTGTGTCTTTGTCTAAATGATTCAAGTTTGTTTAGAAAATCTCAAAAATAAAATCGAAAACTCCATATTACAAAAAAAAAAAAAATTCATTACTTGTTCTTTCTGCAGATGGAAATTTTGTGCATCATCTCAAAAATGTATACGAGTCATATTGTTTTGTGCAACCTTTACCATGGGGCGATGTTATTCCAGTGTCGGTTCTGTACACGGGTTGCCAGTGTCAGATAACTGACGTAGATGGGATCACTTGGCATACATCCAGTGACAAGCTTTACATGCTGCAACAAGTAAAGAATAAACACATTGTTTTAATACAAGGAGAAAAGGGTTCTGGCAAGAAAATATTTTTTCAATACTTTGTTCAAAGGTGGATTGAGGACGACGAAAAGCAGTTTCTTACATTCTTAATACCTATGAAAGGTTGCACCATAGGTCAGTCTCTTGTAGAAACAATAAAAAGTGCCCTTTTCAAGGAAAATGATGACGTTACCATCACAGTTATCGAAAATGTTTTGAAAGATTTCAAATGTGTGTTTCTATTGGATGGCCTTCCTGAGATTTGCTTAAATGATGATGAAAAAGGGAAAGACCAAGAGACTTTCAAAACTGAACGCGATTTGACCATAGGAACTTTACTCAGAGGAGAAAAGGGAAGATTAAAAATGGACATACAGGTTTGGATAACGACAAGTAAGGAGGCTAACAATCATCTAGAAGCATTCCATTTGTCTGATGCAGTGACAATTGAAATAATGCCATTTGGTGAAACTGAAGGCAAAGAGTACATAAAGAGAGTGTGTTTCCATTACCATAAAATTGCAGACAAAGGGTATTTTAAACAAGATTCTTCAGATAAACAGCCTAACAACACTGCTCGAAAGACATTGAACAAAGCTGAAAAGAAGATTGACGCAAAAGAAGAGAGAGAGAGTCTTCTTAAAGACTTTAAAAAAGATTTCCATCGAACAGATTGCTCTAACTCTGTATATTCATTTGTTTGTGATTTTTTAAACAAATATTCTATTTTTACAGACTTTGGCAAAACTCCAGATCTTTTAACATTGATTATTCACATACTTGTAGCTAGGTCCATGTCTAGTTTTCAAGTCCTAAACAGAACCAAAATTGAAAACCTAGCAGATCTGATGGAGGCAGTTGTCATGTGCTTAGAAGCAAAATGCGCGAAAGATAATAACATATCGTACTCTTTAGGCGAGTGGAATGCTCTACGAAAGGAATTGGAAAAAGACGCTTTTCGACTTACTTTCAGTGGAGACACGCCACCTGGAAAACATCTACCTTTGACCTCTAAAATAATGAAAGAGGCAATGTCAATAGGTATTCTCCGACAAAGGAACTCCACAGAACTTAAGACGGACAGTAATGGGGGAAACGTAGCTTTCGTCCATAAGCGATTACAAGAATACTTTGCAATCGAAAGTATGGTGATGAACAGGGACAATTTTACATACCTATTAACAGAATTAAAAAATCTCGAAAGTGACGATGTCGTTCCCATTTTAAAATTTTTAAGCTGTCTAGAAAGATCGTTCTTTGAAGAGATCTGTGCATCATTAGTATCATATAAATTTTATAACAGCTTTATTAATTGCTTGCATGAAAGAAGTGACCAAGAAGAGAAGAAACAAATCCTAAAGAAATTTTGTGACCGTGATAATAACATTTATGTTCGGCATCTCAATAGAAAAGACCACGTGGATGCGGTGATGGAATTCTGTGAATCTTGTAAGGAAATGGGCGTAAGTGTAATTTCTCCTTCATGCAAATATTTTCAGTATTATCAAAGGGAAGAAGTAGCTTATAAATGGATGAAGCCCAAACTACTCCCCACCAATTCGATGGTTTTACGCGGAGGGGGATATTAGAGAGATGACAATTTTCTTATTTTTTATGGCGCAAATTACCTCTTCATTCCTCATGTGACTGTATTATGGTTCGAGAATATACCATGTTTTGCCTCTCCAAAAGTAAATCTCAATTGCTCTCCAAAGGAAATTACCATGGTTTGATACAATACCCCTGCCAACATGCCACTTGAGTCCGACTGGCCTCCAGCTGGGCTACTTGCTGGATCCCATCTGGGACCTCTTCGTTTTTGTTAGGTATTCCAATTCGTGGCACAACTAGGCTAGCCTTTCCCAGCTGTAGCCCAGGTGGAACCCAGCAAGGTCCTCTTAAATAGCTGAAGCGCGCAGCTGGGAATGTTGACTGGGACTGGTCATGTACAGCCAACCATCTCATCACGTCGAAATGCTTGACTTACAAGATAAATACAAACCACTGCATGTCTCATTTATGGATTAAGAACACTAAATAAGAACCAGTTTTTGCATATGGACTTGCACTGTAAAAGGGTATCAGCTGAAGTGCAGCATTCATTATATTTAAGTAGGTTCCATAAGCAAAATAAATGTTTACTTCATGGAAGACAGAGATTTGTTAATGAACTCCAAAAGCTAGCTATATTCTTCACCGCTTTTGCAATGACCTGCGTATTCCAAGAACATCATTTTCAAACGGTTAGTAGCTTCCTCATATGCCTTCTTAGAATATCATTACTGCCTTGCTTATTGCCAGTCATTTGCATAAAAAGTTACAACAAATGTAAATTTAAATCAGAAATTTAAAAAAAAAAGTTTAAATTTGAACCTCAATTATCTTCAACAGATTACAATCGGCCTGTTGTCTTTCCGTAAAGATTGCAGTTTGACATACCTAACGAGTCTCGATTTACCCAAAATATGCGTTTTGGAGCTTTTTGGGATGACCTTAAGCGTTGGCGATTTTGAAAGGTTGTTATTATATCTCACAGAAAACGAAGTCACCAACGAACTAAGGTATGTGATTTCAAACTTGTATAATTTTTAGGTACAATAGTGACCACAAAGCACAAGACCGTTGGTACTGCTATTTTAATCGTTTTATTTTAAACATTATTTCCAAATTCTTTAGTTACTGTAATTATCTTTTCGTCTACATTTAGTTGAAATAAATAGATTTTTTCCTCTTCCATTTTTGTTTTATTCTAGGCTGGTGGAATGTCAACTACCAGAAGACATGTCAGGAGATACCTTGAATTTGGAACAGTTTAGGGACGTAAAACTAAAGGGTGAGGTATTTTATTTTAGAAGTCTTAAGAATGATTGAGCCACACCATGCCATGACAAATCTTGAATTTCGTTTATTAAAAAGGCAAGTAGAGCATTCATCCCAACTTAAAGAAGTTTAGTAGACTGTCTTGTTCATGATGGGCTGTCGAGAGTCATATGACAATATTTTCTCTCTTCTAAGGTGAAATTTACTACAAGTATCTATTTGTTTTACCTTTCATATGCTATATTGAAATCATTACAAAATATGATGAAAAATTCCTTGAAGTGAAATAAGAAGAAAATCGTTACATTCAACTGTTGTTTCAAATTAAGTTGGGGGGGGGGGGGACTGCTCTTGACCTTTAACGCAACGTATATGTATTGTGTCTAACGTATTGCGAAATATGAATTGGCGTATTTCATTTATTTCAACAGTGACACAGAAAAGGGATGTAAGAGAGGCTGTTCTAGAGTCCTTAAATTACAACACTGCAAAATGGGAGAAGTAATTTCGGAACATTTCCTCTTGGGAAGGACGAAACCCTTCAAATGCCGTACTTACATCAGGTTAAAGCTGCTCTGTGTAGTTTTTGTGAAAGTACAAAGGGGATAAAGAATAGCAAATTTGTTACCTTTGCTTATTCTAATAGATTTGGCGCCATTTGCAAGTCTGTAAAGTATCGTACAAGCTGGAGCTAGGGCCGTGCTGCAGGTTCTTTGCAGATTCGCTGATTGCATTCACCACCCAACCTTTGGAACTTTCGTGAGCCGTCACGTTATAACAATCTCTTAATTCTCGACTTGTAGATTCTTGCAAATTCATAAAAAGATTCTACCAGCGATAGGTTACTGTTGCATTTCCAGTGATAAGAGTGTTAGGCTAATTTCCTTACTTTACATTTAGACATTAACTCTTTTGAAGCTTATGAAAACAAAAGGTTTCGTTTTTAGCATTTACCTAATCCTGATGCAAGGGTGCTGTCTATCAAGTAGCATTGGTAATTATGAACTATAGAGAGTCACATGAGTCCACTTTAACTGCAACACTTACACTTATATTGAAGTTTTCTGTGAACGACATAATGATTATCATTCCATGTAAAGGATCAAGACATATGTCACCGTTACCGAAATGAAGTGTCTGCAAGGGTGTTATATAAAAGAAATATTCAAATAAACTCCCTTAATGAAGTTAAAAATTCTTTCACCCTTTTAAGGATCTTGATATAATTCTGAAAGGATGTGATCTTCTGAAGCCAAGGCGTAACATTGGAGTCATTAAATTTTGTATTACCCTTGCTCTTATTTTTGTAAATGTTGTAAACAAGAGCGATGTAAATTACAATTTCCCTTATGTCAATCTGACAACTCCATTTGGGCAATGTCATTATTTCTGTGCACCAGGTTCTACTACCTGTCATCAACTATGTCAGATATTATTTACAGAAGAAATAAATAGAAGCCTTTGAATTTGCTTTCTTAATATAGCATGATAAAACAACTTTAATTTACCTTCCTCTTGACGCAGCAACGACTAAGTCCTAACTCGGCTAATTTGGTGCTATTGTCGGACCAAGGGGTTGCAAGGAAGCCATTCCCTGGTCCTTTAAAGAAGTCGACCTCTACGGTAACATATTTGCCTCCTCGGACGCCGATACTTGTTGTGAACCTTCCGTAGATTCTTCAGAACAGTGTGACCGCCAGACTTTTCTTCTGAGCGCTGGGGCAAAACAATTTTTCAGGAGGCTTCGGCGCCACCGACCGCCAAGGGAGAGGTTCTTACGGGTGGGGTCCAGTGGCCCTTAGACGGGCGTCTGGTGGAAGACAGGGGCAAAGCTCCCGTGGGAGTCCAGGGGAGCGAAACCACATGAAGCTCCTGGGTTGGGAGGTATTAAAGTAGTTGTTTAAGCGTAATTATTCTATTGATTAAAAACTAGTCTAAAAATTACTTCCGGGGTAATTTTAAGTGACCCTAAGACTTTTGGCCAAATATCTAGTGAATCTACTTCCAAAAGCGGGCCCGGCTGAAAGGGGGAGGGGGCTGAACTACAGATAAAGAAGTTTACGGACATATCAATGTGAGTCCTGGTAGGGGTCTAGAGGGCAAAGTCCCCTGAAACTCATGTGTTTTAAGGCGCTTGTGAGGTATAAAGATCGCCTTTTAGGGGTAATTCTGTTGTCTTTAAACTGGTCTATAAATTACTTCCACGGCACTTTCAAATAAGATTTTCTCGGTAACAAATCTAGTGAAACTACTACCAAGAGCGGATCATTTTGAAGCGGACAATTTGAAGAAGGGGAACTGAACTTGATTACTCGGATGGGCAGTTTAATGTGATTTTCTCACGAAAAATGTAATCCTTCCTAAACGGTTAAATGTGCTGTGCGCCACCTTCAATTGGCGTTGACTGAAGTATGCAGAAAATTTTGAAAAAAAAAAAAAAAAAACAGAACCCCTCAGGAAGCCGTAAAATGGCATTTCCCAGTTGTTTTCCGATATTTTAATTTGAGGAACATGACAATTACTGCCTTTACTGCATTTTCTTGTCAAAAGAAAGACCAAATCTTAAAAATGTGGTAGTCACATTCTGACTACAGAGTACATATCGTTTTTTGAAAATCCAAAACCTCAAATGGGGGGGAGGCACAAGGAGGCACAAGGTTTTCTAGGTGCCGGGGCACGTGCCTCCCTGACCCCCCCCCCCCCCTTCCTTGACGATGCCTCTGACCCTCTGAAAAAATGTTGTGAACTTTATTAATGCCTTGAAATATTGAAAAGCGTTCTAGGTTTTATTCGTCAACTTTAAGGAAAGGAGTGGGCACGGTTCTCTGAGCCCTCCCAAAGACAGCCATTGAAGGTTTAATATGCAGCCCTTTGACGCAATGCATCAATTCAATGCACTATAAAGTCAATGTCCTATTTTTAGTGTCTTTCATTGCTGGTTACATGATTTATCCCATTTAACCAACAGCACTCACTTGTCGCGATTATATATAAAGTATACCTCAAGTCTAGAAAATTCAAATAAAAGGTGCAAAATAAATCGAATTCTAGAAACTCCCGTTTTCAAAACTTGTTCAATTGCTGAGATATTTAATGTTGCGATGTATTCATTAAATCAAGTAGTCAAATTCAAATAGCAATAACATGCGATTTTCTTGTCTTACAACTCATATTACCTGCCTTGTTTCTCTTTGAAATTAAAAGTGCTTTTATAACCTTGTACACTTCCTGTTTTCTTGCCATGGTGCACAGGGAGGGTTTGCTTAATCAAATCACCCACAAATAACATTAACATTGCTATCTTTTCTCGGTACCATGTGTATGCTGCTTTTAGAAAACAAAGAAATACAAAGTTTGAGTTTTACAAGAATGACATCATAAAGTTATCGATGTAGAATTAATTGAGTGAATCAGCTTTAAAATTTTACATATCGGCTCGGAAATATCCTTTGAAGATAGAGGTTGAACTGTTGGAATTTAGTTTTTACAGTATGTATTATATGTTTTTGAGATTTTAGGCTTGAGTAACACTTAAATAATAAATCCTAATCAACGGCCCGTTGCAATATTTAGTACCCAAATGCAACATTAACATGAAATTGTTCCCAAGCAGAGACAATCCCTCCAGTCTGATAAACTGATGGACGAGATGCAGAAAAGGGTAGAAACCCAAATTTATTTCCTCCCCCACGAAATCAGAGTAGGCCATATTCATTGAAAATCACTTTGCTTAGTCTAATTTTTATAGATCGCTTGGCTTCATGTTCTTAGACCCTATCAGTAAATATCGACTGTATGTCTTTTAAAAATGTCTTATTGTATACTCTCAGTGATAGGTAAAATATGACTGAATGTTGGTGAGGTACAGATGAGTTTGTTTCTATGGGACGGAGCCGGTAATATAGACCTTTTGCATATGATGTCACATGACGGAATGTAGGCCCTCTGTTAGGGGCAAAACAAACTAGCACAGACAAATTTAGATTTGAATACACGCATAGTTCGAGGCTGCTACAGGTGCAGGGTGAATTGTTATGCGTATGGTCACGTGTTCCATTATTCTGTCCAAAGGATGACGTCAGCGTACTGTCAGTGCACAAGGTCTGTTTGGATCTTGCATATTATTTTGTGATGAGTTAAGGGAAACATTATGAAAATAGTTAGTTCCTTTCTTGTAAATCTCCCATTTACAAATTACAGAACGAACGGATCATTGAATAGAAACAGGATTATGTTATGTATGGTCATGTACACCAGTACGTCGGATCTCGATCTTTACGCACGAGCTGTCAGTAAAGTTTATCTGAAAATGCCATCATTAAAACGTCCAAGTTTCAAAGTTTTTGGTACCGGTATATGAACAAGAGGTAAAATGTCAACAAAATTTTAATAGGACACACACTGCAGTGCAGATCAGGTGTATGAGATGTATGCAGGAATAGTAGTCCTCGTGGACTGCAATTCTTTCCCTCATAAAATCTTATCATCTATACATACTAAACTGATATTTTGTAAGATATAGTCAACACGTAATTATCATTAAACCTTGCCTATAGGTCGGTTTGTTTGCATCTTGAATCTGAAGTCCTTCTTTACACTGCCTTATCGTTTCGTGTTTCAATAAACCATAAAATTGTGACCAGCAGCCCGTTTATAGTTTATTCAATAGCCAACTCTCAGCAATAATAATAGGAAGGTTTCAATGTTATTCGAAGTGCAAAGTAACGGAGTAGATCCCCTTGAAAAAGATATGATTTTTTAATAAGTTTGTCCGTGAAGGTATAAGTTAGTCCTTTTTCTACTTTTATGAATCTCCTGGCCTGTTGATTCTACCTATGATAACTTTCAAAACCACAAGAGTCTTCACGAAATAGAAATTTTTCAGCAGGGAGAATATCGAGCATTATATCGGTTAATTCTTTGAAAGCATAAAAGGTCCTACTTTTTTTTTTTTGGAGTACTGGCATTAAAACAGGTGCTTGCTGTTTAAAGACCATGAAATAAACAAACTTAAGGAAAAGAGACCCGTCCATTTGCAGAGACACATGTTTACTTGGAAAGCAGTGTGAAGAAAATAAAAAAAAAAAATAAAATGCCAAACTTTACTTGAAAATATGGACTTTGCGAATGTCAATAACTCTATTTCCTCGGCTGCAAAGAATTCACGGGAATTCACGTTTATGCAGCACCAGCAGGTATAAGTGTCTGTACCCATTTTCAAGCTGATGCCCAGTTGAAGCCGAGCTAAGCCCAGCTTCAACAACTGAAGCCTAGCTGGGCTCCAGCTGGGCATCAGCTAGAACAGGCTAGCCCAGTTGAGCCCTACGCGGGAACACCTGACAAACACGAATGGATCCCAGCTGGGGCCTAGAAAGTAGCCCAGGTGGAACCCTGTCGGGGCCCAACGTTTTGAGCTTTGGTCTCCAAAAATAGGAAAAACAGTAACTTTTGAAGTGATCAGAAAATTACCAAATAAAATGTACGACTATCACTAAATGAAGTAGTCTTGAATCTATTTGAGGGAAAAAGTACTCAACGTGGGGCCGACTGAAAAAAGATGCTAATGTAAATTCTATTGCGCCTGTTGGCTAAATTCAAGAGGCTGAATTGATGAAATCACCCATGTGATTGCCCAAATACCTGACTAAAAATGATTTTACTCCTAACACCTTTCGAAAAATATCACCTCGCGAGGTCGGTTTAAATCAGTTTTCAGACACCCTTAGGCATTAGGAGAAATTTTCACCCTGTATCAAATGACTTATGTAATTGTAAAACAACCTACAAGATTTTCATTATCGTCGCCCGAATTTAGGCTATAAAGGAAAGGCATTATGGCACACTTCAATCTTCGCCCAAATACTTTACCACTTTTGCAACACTACAGGATGAGGTGGGACGGGAACCATCTCCATAAGCTGCCCGAATGCGTCACAAAGTCTTTAACATTGCCATTTTTATCTTAGTTGTACTTTGAAAAAATCGGTTTTTGTTTTTCGGGCAAAGTTTCGAAAGACTTTAGATAATATGTCAGTACTGGCATTATGTTTCGCAAGATTTAAAAGCACACTAATATAACATTGTTGGTTGAAGTAATTGCCTTCTCAAATGTGTTGCGATTTATAGCTTTTGCTCTTTTTTTATTATTCGTATTTATTTTTACCCTGGCTGTGATAGTTTTTGAAAGAATTTGTATATTACACCAGTTCTTGCATTGTGCTGCGAAAGACTTCGATGTAAAGCTCACGGACTATAGTTTCTTGAGCTGCCCAAATGAATAGCCAATCCCTTTGTAATCTTGTTAATTTTTCATGAAAATGCTTACGGCGACTAAGTATTTCCCTTTTTCGGGCACATTATTCGAAGATTTTGGGCCCTTCTAGGAGCTTTCTGAGTAATTATAGCCATGCCAATTCATAAAGCTCAAGTGGCTGCCTGAATTTTTTTCCTACATTCTTGCCCTAATTGTAGACCTTTAGAAATCTGGGGGACAGTCTGCACCATCCTCCGCCACATACGTAAATCGGTTCAACTGACAATTAGTGCCTTTTTAACCTTGAAAAATTTGGGGGGCCTGGAGGAAGTTTTCGGGGGACTACAGACCTCACATGAAAGCCAGCATACAAAACTTTCTGCAATAAAAACTATATATAAATATTTATTTAAAAGGGGCAGAAACTTCGGCTAGCTTCGCGAGGAGCAAACCACGTCCCTGATAAACAGTGTTGTTCATACTTGAAAGAAAAAATCGGAAAATTTGGTGCTTGCTCTTTTCGCAAAAAAAATCTGTTAACCCACCCACCCCTTCACCTTGCTCCAACTCTGCGCCAACTGAAGGTGACCCTCCGTTTAGATAGCCTTTCGGGTAAGACTTTCGGACAGGGAATCATTGGCCTGCCTTACTCAAATGATGTCACATACGACTGTCATCGGATACCTTACCTTGGTTGAGTAGTGTGCGTTGGCGGATTCTTTACTTATTGAAGTGTCAAAATGTTGTCAATGTTCAGTGATTGCAGAGGGCATTGATATACTTGAATTATTGTATAGTGTTGCATGGTTGGTAAAGAACGAGTATTTCCACCTTTTTCAGAGCGCAGATTCATTTGAAAATGAAATGGTTTATCATTTTTTTTTTATTCAAAAAAATCGTTCTTCCTCGTAAAAAGTTGAAAATTTTCTTTTAGTCAATTGGGTTAGGTGATTTGCATAGTCTAAAAATGGTTCTATCCCCCTCCTTCCCCTCTATATTGCTCTCTACCTACGCCAAAGGCTTTAGCTAACAAAACTAAGCGTTCCGATTACTATGAGATTGAGATTGTTATAGGTATGGGATAGAGTCAAATGGCTGCACAAGTGGCATCTAGTACACAAGGGATTCCCGCTAGGTGTAAGGACAGAAGGAGGAACCAATTACAAACAAATACATGCTGTGACGTTTCTTCTTGAGAATGTAACACAAACACCCCAGTAGATCAAAGCCGGTGTGGCGTGTAACTGGTATCTGGGTTTTTTACATGATCTGTACCCTCAAATGAGCTATGCTTTCATTGCATTTTCACTGCGTGAAAGGCAACACACATGCTTGCCTAGCCTGTTAGCTAACAACAAATGTCACGTAATTTTTGTGTATTTTAATATATCTGTTACTGCCAATCAATTAACTAGATGTGAAACGTGAATATATCAAGTGTGCGTTTAGTGAGCTTCATTTCCCCCCTGAAGCGGTAAGAGGTAATCAGGCAGAGAACTAGGATGTAACAAAAAGTTAGAAGTACTGTTTCATCATGCACACCATGAACGAAAGGGCTTATCAAGTGGTATGACATTAAGGTCTTGTAAAATATGTATTATACAATTATACTACAATTCAGTTTGGCCCAAAATGATTAGAAAAGATGTAGTTTTAATTGGATCTAGTCAATTTTCTACCAAGAGTCCTGTTCGGCGCCCCTTTGAACAAACCTTTCAGAGGGAAGATCCAAGGACCCTGAAAATGCCTACCCAGACTGTAAATAAGACAAGATGAAATGCACATACTCAATTTAAGCACTGTATAATCAGGGAGACAAATATCAGCTCCCTGGTATAATATTGATGGCGCCCTTGATGGTCACTGAGTTTTTCACAGACTTCAATCGTTCCCCTGCATTCGAGAAACAGCGTTTAAGGATCGAAGTTCGATCTCATATTTGGAATCCAGTTTGTATTCGTAAGTAACATTTGTATATAAACTGTTATAGTAAAGATTTATGGGTGACATTGACGCATATCACGTGCATTAAGTTGCCATACTTCTAGGAGGGCTTTTCCGTAATTTTAAGAGTAAAATATGGTACCTAATGTTTAAATTCATATTTGGGCTAACCTGTTATGATAAAGTTAGGCAGACATGTTAGGTGATTATTTAGGCTATTCTGAGTGTTACAGTGTTCCTGTGAATTTCTCTTAAGGTGTGCTGGTCTTTAATGCATCTTATATGAAACTTTTTGATTAGGCCGCTGTCACCGTCAATTCTATATAGGTTAAGCACCATTGAAGTGCGTGTCCTGTTTACGTAATACGAGAATGGGACTGATAATCTCTTAAATTTCCGGAGGCAAAATTCATTGACTTCAAAATAAGCAGAAAATTTTTTCTCTTTCAGGAGGCAAAAACTAGTTCTCTCACAATGAAAGGAGGTCACGAACTATGCTGCACATTATTCCTATTTCCATACGTAAATGAAAGAACGTGTAGTAGTTCAATATGATTAATATTATTCGAATAAAATGTGTCAGATATAACGCCAACTGACATCTCATGCCACATGCAAACGTTTTCAAAAAAAGGGAGGGGTACACTCCGGCTCTCAGATTGGCAAGCGATCAATCAAACCAGGGAGTTGCTACAGTGCTTTCACTGACGGGCAAAAGCTAGTGTGGTACACTCTCTAAGTGTCGCTATTTGAAAAGCAGCTGATGATCGACGTGCAACTAAATCAAAAGTCTATGCGTGAAAACTGCACAGAGTGCAGCAGTTTTGGTCAGAGACTGGTGGACCAGTGGACCAGTGGGTACGTACGTACATACATACATACATACATACATACATGCATGCATACATACATACATACATACATACATACGTACGTACGTACGTACGTACATACATACATACATACATAACACATACATACATACATACATACAAATATTTATATAGCGCTAGCTCCAAATGATCAAAGCGCTTAAAAACAGAAAGAGAACGGTAAAGTACAATACAGTTAGAAAAAGTGAGACTTTAGGAGCTTTTTCAAAGTAGTGACTGATTGAGCTTCCCTAATATTACACGGGAGTGTGTTACAAAGTTAGGGGCTAGCTACGGAGAAAGCCTTATCGGCAATGTGTTTCTTTCTAGACGGAACTGTTAATAGGATTGTATCAGTAACGGATCTCGTTACCGGGGCTGTAGAGGGCAATTGTTACCATATCAAAGATTTTGTGAGATAAACTGGTCCGCAGTCATTTAGGCATTTGTAAACATAAAGACATATTTTAAATTTAATTCGTTTTTCGATAGGAAGCCAGTGAAGTTATTTCATTAAAGGTATAGGACTATCCAGACTACATGCAGAAAAAATCAATTTAGCAGCTTTGTTTTGCAACAACTGTAGACGTTTGAGGTCTCGAACATTCGCACCATAGAGGAGGGTATTACTATAGTCTAATCTAGAAAGGACAAGTGCACGTGCAATGAGATGTCGTGTACCCTGATCAAGATAACGACAAATGCGACGGATGTTACGGAGCTGGAAATTTCCAGCTGATATGAGGCTATTAATTTGTTTGGTCATGGACATATTAGAATCAAAGAAAACTCCTAGATTACGTATGTTACAGGATGGTTTAATTTGGCTATCACCCACTGTAAGATTAAGTTTCGGGAGGTTTAAAAGGCTTTGTCTAGTTCCCGCTATTAAAAATTGTGTTTTTTTATTATTTAATTTTATATTGTTTTGATTCATCCACCTTTTGATATCAATAATGCAATCCTGTAACAGTTGCAACTCCCTTACAGCAGCACCAGTTTCGTTAGGATTAAAAGAGCCGTACAGCTGAGTATCATCAGCGTATGAATGAAAATTAACATTGTTACTACGTATAATATCTCCCATTGGTTGTGTATAACTTGTGAAAAAGAATTGGGCCGATTTCAGAACCTTGAGGAACTCCAAGGATGAACTGAGACTGCGCAGAGAGAACATTATCAATACAAACACAACTGGATCTGCTAATTAAGTAGCTTCGAAACCAAGAGCAGTTCCAGACACTCCTATATCACAGTGCAAGCGCTTCAGAAGTATGTCATGGTCAACAGTATCAAATGCTGCAGACAGATCAAGTAAGACCACAAAAACAACCTCTTGTCTGTCTACCGCATCCAAAATATCGCTTTTGACTTTCAGCAGTGCGGTTTCGGTACTTGCATTTTCTTTGTAAGCAGACTGGTTAATTTCGCCTATATTGTGCTTGCACATAAATTCAATAAGTCGAACTTTGACCACCTTCTCAATAACCTTGGAAAAGAACAAAATGTTAGATACTGGCCGGTAGTTAGCAAGGTCATTTCTATCAAAGGATGGCTTCTTCAAAATAGGAGTAATAGCAGCTTTGCCGAGTGATCTTGGGTAAGTACCAGTTTCTAGGGAATCACTTACAATTTTCGTAAGTGTCGGAAGCAGAATATCAAGATTTGTTTTCAACAGCCACGTGGGAAATGGGTCTAGAACACTAGGCTTATTGTTGCAACTGATAATAATTTTACAGATTTCATCAGTTGAAGAGGTAGCAAAATCACTAAAAACATGTGAGCTTTGCATGTGTGTCACATCAGCAAATGAGACATCACTGTCAAGAGGATTGGTTGTTATCCTTTCCACTAAAACCACCCAAAGTGATAGTTTGTCGTGCTAAAACAAAATCAAATATCTAAGCCATGTCCTGGCGGCAATATTTTAAACGCATAAAGGTAAACAACTTCCCTTTAGATCTTCCCCTAGGTGGCCATTACAAATCGCCGAAGCATCAACATACAACTTTACCAGTCCAATCGATGGGACATGGTATGAAATATATGAAGTTGAAACAGGCATGTGTAGTTGTAATTTGTATTGCATGGACATGTTGAATAATGGAAATTATAGCACCATGGTAGGTAATGTAGACGTTATCCTATAGTTTTTAGGGAGTATTGATTCCCTTAAGCCCGACCCAAAGTCAACGTCAACATTCCCAATCTCAAACCCCATTAGAGATAACTTGGATCCGAACAAAAAAGAAAATAATCGTTACCGCAACTGTCATTTTTTTCTAAAATAGATCGAGACAAAGCACAACTTTGGAAAATGGCACTGTCCAAGGAGGAGGCGGTGTTTTTCTTGCGGGATGTTCTTGAGGTACCCCAGGCAGTTTTATCTAATCAACAACCTTCGGTCTCCTTCTTGAATGAAATTTTAAAATCATATCGAAATGTCGTTCCGTGGCAAAGCGTTACTTCATGGGCGTTGCCGCCAGCTGATCGTCACCTGCCCATCTGGGAGGAAGTGAAGGAAAGACAGTTTGCAAAAGAAGGTGGGATGTGTTACGAGAATAACTTATTCATGAAAGAACTGCTTACCGCACTTGACTTCGATGTGGTCTGCATTTCTTGCGATTTCTTCATCCCCGACGATCACATGACCATATTTGTGCGCGGGTTGACTGGCCCCTCAAGCAAACATTGGGTAGACGCGGGTGTTGTATTGCCAATGCAACAGGCAATCCAGATTGATTTCGAGACCGACTCTGTCGAATACGACATCAGTTTCCTTCGTTATAAGTTAGTCATGAAGAACGGTATATTAGAATGGCATTATGCACGACACTATCCGCACTTGGAAGGTACCACCAGTGTGTCGAAGGATGACGAATGGAAAAAAGTTGCCATATTGAAGGTCGATAAACCTTGTGATGCCAGCCTGATATTTCGGATGACAGATATCTACACGAATATAGCAGAACTATCGTTTTTTGAGGACCTAAGAGCATTAATTTTCAAGGAAGGCAGACTTATTGCCATTAAAGGTATGCAGTTGATGATGAAAACTAAAGACAGAGGCGTTGAAAAAAGAGAAATGGAAAACACTGAGGAGGTTGTGCAAACGTTCAAGACTTACTTTCCGCAAATATCGATTGACCTTGTCCGGACGGCACTAAATAATACAATAACGAACAAATTAAACCGTTCCGAAGATAATATTGTATGTAAATAATCAAAAAATTTTCAATTTCCTGAAAACACGTTGCGTCTTGGATAATTTTAATTACTGCTGATATATAGCAGAAATTAGGTAACCTCTAAAAGTTAACATTTCAGTCATCGTAATGAATGGATTTGCTGATAACTATCCTTGTCACTACATCTGACTACATCATTCATGCACACGGGTACGTGTGTGCTCCTACAATTTTGTCAGTCAGTCATTCAAATCCAACATTTTTAGACCAGCATCTGTTCAAAAGAACATTCCCTGGTGGTCATACAATTCAGAAACTGCATTTCGGAAAGATGTTTTTGTATACTATATTATTTAATACTCAGATTGTTACCTTTTTCTCCTTACGTCTATTTCTATCTAAGGTTGGTGCAAACATCGAGATTTTGATCACTGGCAAAAATCAACCTTTTACATGGGAAAGTGTATCGGCTTTATTACTTTATCATCATAGGATTAATGTTTCGATATAATCATGGTGCAAAGGTTAATATACTTTTGGCGTCCAATTGAACACAACTTATGGGTGTTCTTTTTAAATTCAATTGGGGGCATTGGCCGTTGTCCCCTCCCCTGGCCCTCTTACTTTGATAATATCAGTTCCAGCTTTACGTCTGGGTTTCTGTTAAGTTTATTTAAAAAATATAATGACAATTGTGATTTTAAATCCGTAAACATAAGATCTGTCGGCAGTTAAGTAAACAACGTCCATTTCAAATTTTGATTAGACAGTGTACTGCCTGTTCATTTTCTAATGATCCTAAGTGTGTAGGTTTCAAGGAGGTTTCCATAGAATTATTGCAAATGAAAATTAATTAATATTTATTAATAACATGTGATAGGCCTATATGCAACGTATCATACTATGTACATGAGAGTTGGTTTTTCCACACAGGGATAATTCAGTGTTTTGCGATCATTATTCGCTAGGTTTTGCTCAGTAGTTTGCTTTCATAGAATATAAACAGGCAATTCAATAAAGAATATTTTGAATTAATTATAAAAGTTGACTTTTCGCAAACATTTGATCGGAGAAGGTTAATTATAGTTCCCCTACAATCTTCATCATTTTTCACTTTAACATTTTGAATCTCACTTGGGGACGGATCCTTTAGTACATACCATCTTTGGTTAAAACCTATAAAAACCATTTTAAGCAAGTTTCTGCTCTGTAGATTGAAATCTGTCGCTATGTTGTGTTGGAAGCACAAGCATGCACAAAACCCAACCAACTTTCCATACTAGTCTAAACAATTTAAAAAATGATCATTTATTCTAAAACTATTATATTTCAATACCGTTTTCCGTTTTTAAAGTTATATTGCATTAAACTTCATATTTCTAGGGCAAATTTTTTTTAACTTAACCTAACATGCATATGTGGCTAAATTACTTTTTTAAATCATTTAAGCTTAATGACAAGAGCAGTCGCTTCAAAATTATTTTGTAGTAACAGTTTAATCTCAAAATTTCCATTTTGTACTCTTATCAAGGTAAACCAAGTAGCAACTCCTAGTAGTTTTCTCATTCAGGTAGAAAAATTCTGTCATATGACTCTAAAAAGTCAACATAAAACAGGACAGTGTATTAAACTGCTTCAGATTGAGGTAACGGGTTTTCCAATTATAAGATGATCTTCAAAATAATATTAATATGAAGTACAACTGTTTTGGCCATTGATATTTCTGTCGGTCAGTCGATCACTCTCTTTTCTGAATATGACTGTATGATAACATCAACTGACACCATAGGCCTTTGAAAATTGTCCATAACCATTAACTAACTTTCCTAGCAACCTTAGATATGGCTGAACATATTTGCATTGACAGGTGATAATCGAGTAAGCCTAAACTAAAACAGTTGTTTTTTCCCGCAGTGTCCAAATAGACAAAGCAATTTGGTGGTAACCTTTGGTCAAATCTATAGAATAGATATAAACGTTTACCCTTTCGACTTATCAGGGATATCTTTAATTAAGGCAATAATATATGTAATCTAAGTCATAATCATCCAAATTGTTTTATAGTTACACGCTTACTTTTGACTGTAACTGTAATACAATAATATCCCCCATGTACGGACATACACCTCATCATTAAAGGTCGTGTGACATGAAAATGACGAAGTTCGGTATTCGATAGGAAAAGCATTGAAAACCAAGAAAATAAATGCATTTCCCATCAAAATGCATACAAAATGATTTTTTTACAGGGAAATTTTTGATGTTATGAGAGGGACGTGCCATATTTAACTAATTTTATCCGTTCTTTACACAATCTTCATTTCAAGCACATTTGTAACATAAGATTGTCCTGAAGGTTTTATTTTTGAAGTTAAAATTGTGACATTGACCATCATCAGTATCAATGAGCAAACCGTAAATTATCCGATAAGTAATTGAGAGATAATAAATACAGGGTTAACAAAAGAAACACCAACTCTGTGCAACACTCCACATCATTATTTTTGCAAAAGTAACAAGTTGCTTTAGGAGCATTCAAACTTTGAGGAGGTTTACTTTAAAAGCGTAACAGATATTGACATAATATCAGTGGATTTGTACTAAGGTAAGTCCACTCCCTAACTGCCAAGTGAAGTCAGGGCATTTTGCTAACATGTCACACTACCTGTAACTGGCTGTCAAGAAGCGGTAAGGTTACTGAGTAAGTTAGATGAAGTTTTATGGCTTGGTTCCCAATCAATAATTGGTTTAAGTAAGTCAGGCCAACCACTGGTTTTTGTCCAGTCCAGTTGTCGCTCACTGGCTGATTTTTCCTGCACTTTTGCAGACGCTGAGCAAAAGCACAGCGGCAGTGGGTTCCACTATGAAGGTCTTCGATGTGACCAAAAGAAGTTACACATTTTCCCCCTGGAAAAAAATCATCTCTGGAAACTTCTTGGTCGTTCAGAATCTTGTGCACGTAGTTACGGGCCCTCACCCAATGCGCACATACTAGAAATGGCCCACTTTTTTTAGAGTGGGACATTGACGTACCATGAAGTCTAAGAAGGTGATGAACCGTCGAACCGACCTTTGAAAGTACAACATTACAAAGCTACACAAAAGACCTCATGGTGTTTTAGCGTTTACTTCTTTGTAAAGCGCAACATTTTGTATCTGTTTTCAAGGTTTGTTGATTGGGCATACGTGCTCTTAAACTTTGAAACAAAATTGAAACATGGCTGCTATTTTTCATAAACCAGGACAGGAAGAAGTTTCCACAACTGACCGGTGATTCAAAAGATTTTAACGATACCTGTTGCTTCATCATCGTAAAGAAGCCTGTTTCAGTCCAGTGTTCCCATTAAAAATGGGACGAGTTTGAAAGACTTAGGACGATTTTTCGTCTTTCAATTTCTATTCCGTTTGCACGGCTTTGATAGGCTAAAAAATTACTCTTTTATTCTTAAGCGTGAAAACTCTTTGAATGAAACTTCATCTCCTACCAAAAATGTTCAAAATGCATAAGGCGAAACTCTATGTAGAAAGCCGTCCACTAATTTTTCAGAATCCTCCAAGTCGTCTTATTTTTCATTGGGTTGCTTTATCCGATTCTACGACCTTCGATGTGATAAATATGGTATACCGTCAAAGACCAGCATATCGTGTACGGAAGCGGTGATTAAGATCGATACTCTTCATCATAGACTTCCATTGCGTTGTTGCACAGTTCAAAGAGAGTATCACATACCCCCATTTTTGGAGTCACATTAAACATTATGCTCATTATTATACATCATAAATTATGTTCATCGTCATCGTTACACTGTAGGATGGTATATGTTAATACAGAAACATAGCCATAAGTCCAGGAGCGATAGGCTTCCTTCAAAGGTCCAGGAGCAACTTCAGTATCAGTTGTTCTGGGATTGCAGTGTTATTTGGCACTAAAAGTGCAATTTCCTGCAATATAAGGGCAGCTGTGCAAAAAAATCCTCATGTCAGGACGCTCCCGCCGAGCGAACAGATGTTCGCTCTCCGTGTAAGTAATTCCCTCTCTTGGAAGCAATGTACATTTCTGTTGATAATGTAGGACACGTCTTCGCATAGAAACGTCATTAATCCTCAATAATTAGCTTACTTTACATCATTTCATCAACTGTTAGTGTTAGTGGTACAGTTTATCTGGTAGTCCAAAATTTCTTATCAAATTTCAACTTTTCCTTTTTTTATAAAAGTGAAAACTAGATTACTGCAAAATCTCAAATAGCTACTGCTTCGATTCTATTAACAAGCCTGGAAACAGGCTGTCTTTGGCCGGTCACAATTACTCACAATTTTCTCTACTCTCCGCTCCAACAAATGGTGGTGTTCCGCTATGATAGTCTTTGGGGGAAACCACCACCTCTCACTGGTCCCCAAATATCTATTTTGCATTATGCTTCCTCCTAAAATAGGCTATACAATTTTCATGTTTTTGCATGCTTCGCTCATTGATCTTGCTTGAAATGTTGATGGGCCAGATCGTTTTCCTAGTGCACAGAAACATCTCAATCTAATCCATTTCTGCCGCTCTTGATACATTTAAACGCTACAATTTTGTATCTAAGTTTTCTTGTTGTTATCGTACATTTCTTTTTTAATCATCGTAGATTGATATAAAATTATTTGTATTTTCACTTACTTCAACACGAAAATGGTAAATACGCCAGGAAAGTAATACCACAAGCAGCACACATGTTGTAGAAGAAACTATAGCCACAGGTGTTGTGGTTATGCATCACACACTTTGTTTTCATCGCTGTAAAAAAGGGAGACTTTTTGTAGATGACCCCCAGGCTTCTAAAAATGAAAAGGTACCCTTCCACCCCGCTTTCCCATGAACCACACCAATGGGTGGGTAAAGCAATTCCCATTAAAAGCTCGAGGTAAATACGTTAAATTTGGGTAAGATGGTACTGAAGTTTGGTCAAAAACAAATGCGGTCAAAAATGGCAAAAATTTAACCATCTGTAAACTAGATTACTTTCCTCCAGAAAGCCAAGTATGCAGGACGGATCAGTGCGTTTTCAGGTCTGGCACAGCGTAGGACGCCAGACGGATGCGGTAGTATTCACCGCCGGTTAAAGAGAATGTGACAGACAGTGAAAGCATACTAGTCACATGGAATACAACACGGCCGGCCTTTCATCTCCTTGAAGTAAGGTTTGTCCGATGTGAGCTCTGGTAAGATCTAGATGGTACACAGTAGTTTGAAGAGTGTAAATCTTACTTGTACTTTGTAAAAAAAAATACAAAACAACACATAACACCGTCACGTGTTATTGGCTAATCGTTGTACATAGAAGGTATAGGATGCCTTGTTTTATTGGCATATTAATATCTTAACCGAGAGGCAGTTAAGATGCCTTGGTGTTATTGCTAGTGTGAACTCATGAATAGGCTCATTCCATGCATTACCACCGCCTGACACTGACTTTTGCACTTCGTGTTAATCGTCTTATCTTTGAGGCGTTAACTTGTAGCCTCCTTTTCATTGTCCCGAAAACAACTGTTTTTAATCTTTTTTCAAAAATGTTCCCAAATATTCAAAAAAAAATGTTGTATAGTATGAATTGAAAGCGGAAAAGTTTCTCTCTCCACTGATATAAACTTTTATGGAATTTGAAAAATTATGAGTTTTCGCTCGAAAATTTACACACTTAACATATGAAAGCCTAAACTATACCTATAACGTTACACGTTAGTAAACAAAGACCAAAATGAAAGTTCACCGAGGATTCAGTTTGGTGCAAATTTTAGAGCTGTTGGATATTTCAGTTCCTAAAAAGACACTTGCAAGTATCTTTGGTGGTTGAATGGTCTTGGATTTTCATAAGTTTGGTAATGTTGGTTTGAGTTTTTAAAAGAACTCTTTAGTCTTCCATATATGTAGTACTTGGTATGGGGGTATATTAAACGTTTTATCTTTGAGATGTTAATGTGTTAATGAATTAATGCACCCTTTATCTTCATTGTTAAGTGATTTATAATTAACACGTTCAAGTGTTAATTAAGTGTTACTTTGAGTTTTTATAGTGAACGAACAGTACTCAGTGGTGAACCATTCTTTACATTTGAGGCTCTCTTGAGTCCAAACAGCAGTGCGGGTGTATCTAGATGTTATATGAAACCCCAAAATAGCACAAATGCATTACTTATATTGTGTGAGAAAGTCTTTTACACAGACGGGTCAATTAAAGTCCAGTCAGATGTGAACTGACTGTCCTACAGTAAGATGAATTTTTTCAAACGGCCGGTCACTTAAAGCCCACTCAGATGTGACGCGATTGTGGTACAAATGACGGTCTATCAAAGCTTACTTACATATAATCGGATTGTCGTTAATTTAGTTTACCTAAATTTCATTCAAACGAGAAGCGGATGAGCAAAAAAGGACTGCTTGCTTGCATGGGACGTGTAATTTATCGCCGCAAGGGCATATAACTTGGGAAAGGCCTGCACTTGGAAGAGGTCAAACTGTCTTAATATTTCACAGTTTACAAAGAGGGAACGATAACTATTGAAGGTATGATTAAGCCATCGAAATGAATGTATTGGACTTATTGACGTATTTAGTTGTTGATTTTCGATCATGTAAGATGAGCTTTGACACTCACATCAGACGGCATGGTTTTGTTTTCATTTTTCCCCTTTTTTAATCCAAACGTGACATGTCTCTACCCAAAGTGTATGAAGTTTATAATTGTACCATTGGATATCGTGTGAAAGGCATTTTCCAGAGGCAAAACGTATTCACTCTAAAATATGCAGAAAAAATCGCTTTCAGAAATGAAATTTTCAACTTGAACTGCATCTCAATAACGTACATCGTTCCGAAGATACTAATTTTCAAAGCAATGCAATTTTGTCTTGAGATTTGGTGCATTACGGGAAATCTGAGATGTGATCGCGGCGCATTAATTTGACATTGCTTTCATTTTCTTATAATTTTGATGACATTGCTGGGAACATTAGCCGACATCGTTAGCTATAGAATATATGATGTAGAGTAATGCCAGATTTACAGAGAAAGATATTTAAACATTCCAACAGTATCAACTTTCAAAGACAGACAGGAAATTCAATGGTAAAGAAAAACAAAAGGAACCTGACACAATGTGTCCACAGATATATTTCTGTAGCGTTGTTAAAGGTATTTTGTAATTACAATAACCAGTGAGATATCTTAGAAGTTAGAAACGAAGTATTGCATCAGAATTGGAAGGACATGGTGTGGAATAGTACTGTCGTTCTTATCATACCCAGTTCATTGCCACTGAAATATGCCTTTAACAATACAATTACCAGAATTTCCCAGTCTCACATCGCGATGGTTTGAGATAGCTATTATATCCCAACAAAACTATTCATGCAATGAGCAGACTGATAGAACTGAAGAGTCGAAATTGATAGGTATTTAACAAATAAATATAGTTATTAATTTTCATAGGTTAACAACTCAAACAGTTTTATGCCCTCATTCCACGCGGAATTTTTACTGCCTATCTAGGTTTGCTGGCACCTATCTGAAAGCATGATACGATTTTATTAATGTAGGGGCAAATCTTACGAAAATCACACAAAAAAACAACTATTCCAAGAAGCCACTCATTTCTTTTATTTAGTGAAGACAAAATACACCGTGGTTTTATGTTCCCAGTATGTGGTGAATACATTTGTACCTTTCACCACAAAAGATATATACAACGGAACCTTGTTATCCCCATGTGGGTGTCAAGTATGTCCTAAACCAGTCGGGATGGTTTTCAGTGACCCATCCAGGATTTGCAGGATAGGGACTGGCGAAGTCATGGTCATGTCTATGGAAAGTGTAATGTGTGTGAGGTGTTTAAGCCTGGGGGACGTTCACACAGCCCCCGGTGAGATTCTTTTAACAAAAAAGTCTCTATATGCCATGGATGAATAAAATAAGTCAAATTTTGAAACTGGCAACTTCAATTGGAACTGGGCTATGGTAGAATGATACCCTGCCACACGAGGGTACACGAAATAAGATGCTTTTCCAAGAGTATAGGTTCAAACTTGAGTAAGTTACTTACACCTGAGGTTTTACAAAACCATTTTTAAATACCCGTATGAATTTTTCAAGAGACCACGGAGTTGCTAGAGAACTCCCCGAAGAGACACGATCTTTTACCGCCCGTCGATATGTGGTATTCAGGCACGAATTGCGCCATTCGAAAAAAGGGGGGCTGACCTATGGGTAAGCAGGGGTTTGAGGTAGTTGCACTGCTAATTTCCCATATGTTTTACTATGTTGATGTGGCGTAAAAGGGGAGGGGCTGAGACCTAAAAGCCCCCCCCCCCTCATCCGCGCCTTAATTGGAAAGGACACGATGACACCTTCTAGACAACATGCATCTTTTAGGCCTGTGTAAAGGCCAAATATCTTCACCCCATACAGTTCAAATTCTCCTAACCTTGCTACTTAAGCTGCTCCCACAAATGTCTAAAACTCATCTTCATTCAGATGCAAATTCAGTTTATTGCTTCAGGGTGATTGTACAAGACCTAATGCGATCAGAACACCCTCAGTACATGTTGTGTAATATAAGTTACAGAACTCTGCTTTTCTTTCTAATTTGCTGTCAGTAAAAGAGCTTTGCCAGTTTACAATTTTTGTAGACTACAACTACAAAAATTGAAGTTTGGGTGAGAAGTGACTGTTATATTCGACTGGCACTCTTTGTTTTATAGTTTTCATTAAACTTCTTTTACTCACCTATAGACTTTATGCATTGAAGACACACTGACGCCAATTTGGAGAAATGAAAATGAAACATGTGGTCGCACCACTGAACTTTGTGTAGAACATATAAGGAGAGGGGGGAACACGCAAATAGATCTGTCCCACCTGCATGTGTATAAACGACTTACGCGGATCAGATTAGAAGCTCAAAATTTTTTCATTTGCCGATGTTGGTTTGTAATTCCCCCAGGACGGAGCATACTTTTTGCATTGTGGCATCATATGCACAACTTCTGTTGCGGTCAAGCGATATGCCTTTCACACGAATTAACCACCTCTCACTCCAGCCAGGGAGTTGCTAGAGCTCCCTGCTCCAGCTGACACCGACAAACTCCGCCTTTTGTGATTTGCCGAACTGGAGTAAGAAAGGGTTGAAAAGCTAATGTTTACGTCCAGACACAAGTCAGCATCGAGGTTAAAAGAGATTATATATACACGGTGACATCGTTCCCGTTTGGATAGAGTGAATCATTACTGATGGTCCAGAAAGGAACAAACCCTTTTCAAAGAAAACAGTGAAAGGTGAAAAGGGGGTTATGGACCAAGGGCATTCGATTTTAAAAGGCTCTTCACATAGGGAAGAACGCAAACGCAAACGTAGGCTCAAAGATAAGTTTTAACCACTCACTATTTAACAGTGGTTTAAGTCAGGCCGGCCACAGCCTTCTTTCCGATTTCGGTTCACTGGCTTGTTTTCTCTTCTCCATTGCTGAGGTTATGTTGAGTACGAATTGGTTACGTGTTTTCACTTTGAAAGAACTCTTTAATGGAGAGAACGGCTGAATTAAATGTCTTTATAAATTTGTGCACGGAGTAAAGGTAACATCAAACTCATGTAAGCCTATTTTCATCATGTTAAGAATGTAAATAAGAATTTATTTTGCTGTAGAACAGCGATTCTCAATCTGGGGTCCGCGGAGCCCCAGGGGGTCCTTGAAGCTTGTTTGGGGGTCCGCGAAGGACAAAGGGGTCCGTGGGGGTCCGCGGAAAAAATAGGGGGCCCGCAAAAGCTAAAGAACTTTGAAATCCAAATAGACGTAATAGAAAATTATAAATCATACAGTACCCGCATTCCCAAACTAGTAAGGCTCGTGGTAAAATAAATTTTCCTAGTGAGCAGTAGGTATAGTCCCCTTTGATTGAAAGCAAGCTACTACGGACCAATCTTATTCGAGTTTTGAACCTCGTAGCTTTAAAACAAATTGCAGAGCTTCTTTTGTAACGGTGACAGGTTGATCCGACCCGTCAGTCTAACCAGGGATTAACACCTCCCTGGTCTAACATAGACTTTGCAAACTCTTTCCCGGCGATTTTAATCCCACTCTTAAAAAATGTTACAATGTTCATCAGTATTAATTCCAGTGCGCGGGAACGGAATTTAGTCTAGAGTGTGTGCCCCTACACTGATCCCGTCCGTCCTGTGTGTGCTCTTACCCTTATTCCACCCATCCTGTTTCTGCGCTTCCGCCGGAAAGGCTTTGGGCACCCAGAAAATATATGTATACATGATTTTTCATACCATAACGTCATGGCTAATACATATTTTAATTCAACGTGTTGGTCGTCGGACATTAACCAATAGAAGCACTCGAACAGTAAGTGCATAGTCAGATAAGCCTAGGCCAATGTTAGGCTCATCGATATCACTTGCGAGCGAGCACAGAGGCAAGGCTTGGTACAAAATACTCTTCCGAAATCCAGTTGGAAGGCTTATAAAAGTGACATTTCTGTCCAAGATAGAAAGAGCAGCTTCCTCCTGTTCTTCTTTCAAGTTCTCTGGTTCTATTCCGAGCAAAGCGGAAGCACGATGAAATTTTTTTAGTAACTTTTAGCGAGGAGACGTCTCGCTGTCGTTGGAAGCCATTGTTGATTCTACATACGTACGGCATGTACGTACGCGTACGTACAGCTGTACTACAGTACCGGCCTATCGCCTGGGTAAGGTTGTTTACATTGCCTGATGAATATTAAACTTGGTTTCTACCGATTTCGGTAGCAAAAAACAAATGATTTAGTACAAAGTCTCGTGCTTAATTATATCGAGTGTCCAGAGTCTGTGAGGGCGGACGCTAAAAGAGGGGGAAGAGATACCCCTGGAAGAGCAATGATTGCAGGTCTTATTACAGAGGGAGTGAGGCTTGGATAACCCGAGCAGACTCTGCAGAGTCTAGGTCTAACACTGCTCTAACTGCACTACGGTACGGTTATAAAACAAGTTATAAGAACCGAACAGAGAGATCTTATTAGTCATAGAACTAACTGTCACAGGACTATTATAAAGACTCACAGTAACTGTATATACGTTTTCTTTTCAGTTTCATCACAGACAAAACACTTAAAGCAAAGTAAAACTATGTTTACCCATTTTCTCATTATTATTTTTTGTTTCGTTTGTTGGTTTTTCAAGTTCTATGATAGCCAAGGACACATAAAAATCCATTTCTTCGCACCGTCTATAATTTTCTGAATATAATCCGAGCACCTGTAATCTGCTCGATGATATGCAGCAACTCCGGTAAACAACATCTCGCCTAGGTGACCTATTTGATTTTTGCTAGAAGAGGTGAGATTCTTTAATAAAAACTCCACATCTGTCATAAAATTGCCATTATTCCAGTATAAGCTTTAGAATTACAAATATTTGCTAAAAATATCACTAAGATTTTCAGTATATTTTCCAATCACGTTGGATAATCCGAACAATAAGAAACCCAAACCAATTTAAATCACCTCTACATTCTACTTAATTTTGCTCTAGTAGAGCAGATCAGTTATTTAAAATCCTAACTTTCACATCCCCAAAAGCCCAATTATTTCATTAAAATCCAAATTTCCTTAATATTAGCTCTTAATTTTCAAAACTTCATTCAAAAAGGTTAAAAGTTTTTGGAAAATTTCCGGTTTCTTCTGAGAGCCTTAGTATTAAGGCCAGCATTAAAACGGTTGAGCGCAAACGAATTTCAGTGACCCACTTAACTTTTCCGATTTTGCTTATATATAGGGCAGGTTCTTCAATACTATTAATAGGTCCTTACAAACTTGAAAGCCGAATTCTTCCAAAAAATTTCAGTTTTCTCTTCAAAACAAGTTCCTTATTTTAAAATAGTCCAGTGTAAAAAAGCCAAAATATTTTGCGCACCCCGACAGGGGTCACTCAAAAAATGTGGAAATCTCTAAGGGGTCAGGGGATGGAAAAAAGTTGAGAACCTAGGCTGTAGGTAACGACTTGATGATGCACGCCAACAAATTTTGAGACTTTCCCTGGACTTAGCTATAGTTCACTGGAAATTCGTTCTTAAACTATTTATAGTTGGTACCACTTCGATTGTGACCATTGCACAAGAAGATTGCCCACATTTGGAAACTGGGAATGTTTATCTGACCAGGGGTTGTCAAAGGATATGCCCAGTGAGTAGGCTAAGCTTCCGTTGGAGATTCAGCAACCCGAAGCCAGGCAGAAGCGACGGTTTGCCTATATAGAATGCCGAATGCAAAATATAGGCACGCGAAGCCCCCCCCCCCCCCAACTCCCCCCGGGAACTTACTTAGTTCGTGTAAGGGAATGTTGGATTTATGAACTTTCACTTTACATCCCAGCAATTTGAATGTTCCCGACTTGTTCATTTCTAACCCGGAATCTGTCTTGACCCCCCCCCCCTCCCCCCATCCTTCGTTCCGAGCCCTTGTGCAGACGTAAACCATATTACCTTGCTCTTGTATTGAGTCGGCATTGCCAGGTTGACAGATACATCATACAGGACATTAAAATGTAATTATAACGCTCTCTGTGCATGTTGTATCGTGTGACGGTACGTCGAAGCTTCTGATTTTGTGTCAAATCCAAAAAGTACAAACGTGCATAAAAGTCCCTTCTACTACCATGGACTCATTCTAGAGACACTTAACATTCCATGCGAAATATTGCATTTGGCACATGAATCTTCCACAATCTAATCAAAGGAGAACAAAACTTAACTCCGAATTGCGTTGCCATTAGCCACACCAAACAACAATTTTCTAACTGTGAAATTTTACCTTTATACAACCAACACAAGGAAGAAATCATATCTGAAACTGGTGTTAATTTTTAATCGAAGGGAAACTGAAGATGAATGCGTGCGAAGGGGGCAAAAAGTGTCCTTTCCTTTTGTAAATTCCGTGGGCGATCATTTAATGAGTAAAAGCTGTTGGAGTATTTTTCCAGTTCACCCTGAACGGGTGTACCGACAAAATCAGGCAGTGTACCAACAAAAAGTCCCAAAACCTCGAGGACGGGAAGGGGGGGGGGGGATTTCCCATTTCCCGTACTTTACAATTTGACCTGAACGGATGTTCCTAACAGACTTTTTTAGATACTCCCATCTGAATCGCCCCTCTCTCACTCATTAGAAGTCCTGATAAAGCATGAACCAATTCCAAACCAGAATAAAGTTGGATCAGTGATATGAATTGTCCCTGTAATGTGTTTAAGATCGGCAACAAATTAAGATAAGGTGAAATCAATTTACGAATAACCTCAACAAATACAAGATGTTTTTATGGGATGCCCATTTTGTGCATCCACATGCTAGGTTAGTGCAGGGAGTTGCGAGAGAACTACCTGGTTTAAGTATCATGGAAGTCCAAGGTAGTATTTCCATGGTTAGATGAGGCTTTACGACTCATACCTTGCGTGGCGCCTCTGTGGCTGCAACCCCCTTAGGCTTTCGCTCCTGAGTTGTTTTTTCGTAGCGGTGAGCTGAACGAAAAGACCTCGTCCGCTCCGCGCGCTACACGACCCAGTGTCTAACCAACTGGTTTCGCCATGGAAGTACTTCCAAGGTTTACACACCATCTGTAAACCGGTATTGATCTGAAACAAAACAAAAATGGCTGTCTTTAGTCACCGTTATTTTTTTCTTTTTCAATATCTAGCCTGCATATGATAACATCATCAACACAGGCCTTTGCAAGTTGTCCACAGCCATTAAAGATGGAGAGTCGTCACTCAAAAGAATTAATTCTCAAATGAACATTTGAACATTTCAGATTTTAATTATGAAGTCACGTGGTCGTGACGTAATCCGTGAAAAGGTTACCGAAGGCTTGCGTTTTGAGAATTCTTTTTCATGACGACACTCCATCTTTAAGCAGCGTTACCACAAAACTTTGATACATGGCTGCAGATATTTGCATTCGAATTTAAGAACCGAGCAAGAGAAAGATTAAAACAGCTGTTATTTCCTTTGTCGAAAGGGACAAGGGACTTTGGGAGTAACCTTTGGTCAAATCTAGGGTAATTATTAATGTTTACCCTTTCGACTAATCAGTATTTTCATCAATACAGGATAAGGGCAACCAATATGTAACCTTAGAGAACCAATGGAATATCACTATGAACAATATATTCCTCAGAGACGAGCAACCCATCATTAACCTGCTTACTGAGTGTGGGTCAGCCAGCCAGCCTCTCAGCCAGCCAACCAGCCGACCGGTCAGTCAGGTCAGGCAACATTCAACCAGACAGTCGGTCAGTCAGTGAGTCAGTCAGTCCGTGAGTAAGCCAGTCCGTCAGTCAGTCAGTTCGTCAGTCAGTCAGCCAGTCAGTCAGTCCGTCATGTCCGTCGGCTCAGTTTGTTACCAATTGGTTAAAGTCGGGTCGGTCGCGGCCTCTGTTGCCGTCCAATCAAACCTCACTGGGGTGTTTCTCCTACTCCATTGCTTACATGCTACGAACCAAGAGCAATGACAGAGGTTTCTTTTTTAAAGTCTTCGGTATGACTCAGTCGGGAGCCGTATTCCAGACCTCTCGACAGAATTCGGTTGTTATTGAGTAATGTTACTTACTTAAGGCGCATTTTGCATCGAATGTTTATCTTCACAAAATCTCAGCCACCCTTACAAACCGGTAAGAAGGTTCAACATCTCTTCACTTTTGTGGGTAGACAAGGCGCTACCTGGGCAAGAGGGTATTTGTCCTCCACAGTGGCGTGGTCACGGGGGGCCTGGGGGCCTAGCCCCCCCCCCCCAGATTTTCTACAGGTCCCTAGGTTTTTGGCGTCCTGATAAAGAAATTGAAAAAAATAAAATGTTTGAACGGAAATAAATTTGAAGTATTTCCTTCAAAACAGTAAATAAATAAAATGTGTAACAGTTAAGAAAACAATGCATGAATGTGTGTAAAACACATTTTGTACGCACGTATGAAATCAAGTAATAACTTCAAAATGCCTACTTTCACTAAGTTAGATGCCGTAAGTACGTGATCTGCACTGTCGCTTATTGCAGTTCACTTCGAAGATGAAACGAAAGTCTCGGTGACAAACTTTAATGTGCCTTGTTAGGTCAAGCCCTTTCTGCCTTCCGGATGGTTGGTTGATTTACTAAAATAAAGGCAATCATACACTTGAGACCATTCTTACACGACCATTCCTATATTTTATCATACACAAAATATTCCGTAAGCAGGTAAGGGTAAGGTACTGCCTTCGGATAATTCTTCCCTTCAATCCCTTCTCTACATAGGCCATAAGTAGGCCTATGTAGTGCCTCACTCCTGCCCATGAAAAGTTCCACTGTAGGACGATATTTTTCGACAAGTCCTCTTTTACTAGTTGGCGCTGGCGTCCAGAGGATTTGTAAAATGTCCACAAGGTCCGGATTTCATGTGTTTCCCACATAACCCATACTCCTGCTTTGCGGTTCAAATATTTTGAGAGATTTATTCGTAGTATTTTAATTTTAGATATGTAATGTACCGATGAACAAATGCTGCACCATTTTACATCAAGACAACACTGAAAACCGGAAACATTGTTTCTTTGGAAGTATGTATGTCTCGTGTAAAATCTCTACAAAAAAATATTTTGATATTTTTCATGCTCCAAAAAAGGAAAAATGTTAAAACTTAGGCCTATAATCAGTTCAAAGTTTCGCCAAACAAAGCACCATTTTGCAGCTTGGAAATCTAACGCAAAGAAAGTTTCTCAGAGGGGAACACAACTACATCTGGTTTTCGTGTTAAAGGGTAAGGTACTGCCTTAGGTAAGCTAAAATCCATTCATATATTGCGTTCTAAGCAATATATGAATGGATCTAAAAAGATCTGCATTTGCGATCTACGTCCTGCTGAAGTTTATAATTTTTCCCAAGAGAAAGGGAGATACCGATTCCCTTTAGTCTCATCCCCCAGGCCACAGATCAGAAGTACAGTGCCCAGATTTGGGGTCCCTTAAAAGTGTATGTGTTACCATTTTTCATAAACTGATTTTTATTCTCATTATTTGAGAAGTCGCAGACATGAGAGATTCGTATTCCAAGGCTGGGTACATCCACCTTAAAACACGTGGGAAGTGCCGTTTCCGAACATCTGGAGGGGTTTTGAAGCCCAAGATTTTCTTGGACGCTCCGCGCCAAATGATGGGGGCGCCCCACTTAGATGGTCTTGCCGTGCATGACCCTCGGAGGTACCAGGCCCCTCACTTGTTACCTAGGCCCCCCAAAATCCCATCCTGGCTACGCCACTGGTCCCCCTACCCCCGATTTTGTCCTTGCTCCCACTTGCCCCCTTAGGGTGGTCAGTTAGTTGTTGGATAAACCGAAAAATAGTATATCTCCCCAGAGACTTAATTTTTCATCCAGAGGTATGCTTAAGCCTCAAAGCTTATTGGGGCACCCTACCCCCACGAAAGGGTGATTTGGGCTCGATTTTGCACTGCGCACGAACACTTTTGCCCTCCAACAGTATCTGTGCCCCTAATCCCCCCCCCCCATTTTGATATTCTGGTGCCCCCACTGGCTATACCCTTCAGGTCCTGGGGAAACTTCAGGAAAGAATCGCCCAGAGAGTTGGAACTTTGCTGTTGACTTAATAAAAAAATTGAAAATTTCCCATCGGGGAAAATCTCCTTGGACCAGTTCTGGCCCCCTTCAGGACTTTCAGAAACTCTTTGCAAGTAAACCAAAACATACAAGAAATAAATTCCAAGGTTTCCAAATGAAAATTGGACGATTTTAAAAGATTTTGGGGACCTTCTGTCATCTATCAATTTTTTCATACTGCTCACTTCTTCAGTGTGAAAAAACCCTCCCACAAGAAACTATACTTCAAACCAAAATCCCTCAAAATGCGTTTGTTAGCCGAAATTGAAAGTTGATAACACCGCCGTCATCTTGAAAAATCTTCCCAGTTGTCTCATTTTTCGTTGGGTTGTACCACCAGATTCTACGACCTTCGATGTAAGATATTTTGGTATTGAGTCAAGACTAGCATATCGTGTAGGAAGACGTGAATAAGATTTATAGTTTTCTTTAGAATGAATAAATCAAAAGTATTCCTTCGGTAAGTTGTACCAGTCTTACAGAACAGTCTTACATAAGGTAATGCTGAGAGAGTATCCAGGAAAAAAGAAAATTCTAAAAGAGTATGGCACTAGCATCTGACTGGTGATAGACAGAATGAGATGGGTCCTATAAACTGTCTTAGGGGAGGGTATACCGTACCCAGTTACATTTGAAAAAACGAGTGAGGGGTGCCGATACGGCAAATAGGGCATACATGTAAGGACAATTTTGCTTTAAAATTGTTAATGAATGGACAAGTCACAAGTTGTGTTATTTGCAGATTTTTCCGTAATACCTGAGGTCCTTCCTTACATGTACTAATCCGGAAAAACAAATATGATATAAACTAAGCTCAGAAAATATCATTATCAAAACTCATAGATTCCTTGAGGTGTTCTACCTAAAATACAAAGATCGCATGCACATTGGGATAGATAAGGAACCCACTTTTTTAAGGGTGTCATAAAATTTTGACTGACATTTGAAAACCCTTTACGTGTCGAGATACTATGCGAAACTGTTTTGAGGAAATATTGAAGTATGTTAACCCCACTGCCATGGTTCTTTAAATCTGCCGGAGAGGTTGTTAATCTCATTAATGATTCAGACAATCCTCACTCATTCAACTTAAGCTGTTAAGAGTCACGCAATGCAGCAAGACGAATACGAATATGCAGATCAATTTTTCAATATCGTCTTTCAATGGCTTTGTTGCACTGTTCATAGAGACTATCACTTACCCCACTCCCTTGAAGAGTCATTTTAACACCATTTTCTCCAGCACGAATTTTTATGCACTGTAAGGATGATGCACAGTAACTAGCAACAAAGTCATAATTTTAATAACGAATCATTCACTGATTTACGTTTTAAGTGAGTTTCAGTCAGCCCCCATTTGATGTGTTTTAATTTTGGCGATTCACAAGGCATGCCGGTAGACCTCTTCATGTTTCCTTGAACTGTTAAAGTTCCAGGAGCATAAAAGTCTGTTTTTCTGGGCGCACAGTATAATAAAGTACAAGGAGTGTCAATTTCATTTTCAAATCCCTCTGAAGGAACGCGTCCGAGCGAGTGGTTCCCGCTTCTTGTCAGTCTCCTAGCGAATTGAAAGAAAGACACATTTATGACAGGTTTTCGCAGATATGCTCATTTTTGGTTTCGATGATAAGAGAAACCAATGCAATCATGATGGCGTGCGTGTGTGTGTGTGTGTGTATGTATGTACGTGTGTGTAGGTGCGCGTGTGTGTGTGTGTGTTTGTGACATTTTGCTTGTTAACATGATCTCTCAAGATATCTGACAGTTTTCAAACTTGGTACATAGATGCGCCATATTAAGAGGAAGGACCCTATTGTTTTTAGTGGAGGTCAAAGGTCACCTGGGGTCACCAGGGGTCAAAGTCTGAAAACCTTGTTAACACAATATCTCAAGATAGGAAGCTTGGATAAATTTCATATGTGGTCTGTGGACGCGTTATAGTCAGTAGATGGTCCCTATTGTTTTTGGGGTAGGTCAAAGGTCATTTGGGGTCACCAGGGGTCAACGTATGAAAATCTCGTTAACACGATATCTCAAGGTAGAAAGCTTGAATAAATTTCATATTTAGTATGTGGATGTATTATAGTCAGGAGATGGTCCCTATCGTTTTTGGTGGAGGTCAAAGGTCATCTGGCGTCACCAAGGGTCAAAGTATGAAAAACTTGTTAACGCAATATCTCAAGATAGGAAGCTTGGATAGACTCATATTTGGTATGTGGATGCTTTATAGTCAGTAGATGGTTCCTATTGTTTTTGGGGTAGGTCAAAGGTCATCTAGGGTTACCTGGGGTCAAAGTATGAAAGTCTTGTTAACGCCATATCTCAAGTTAGGAAACTTGGATAGATTTCATATTTGGGTATGTGGATGCGTTATGGTCAGGAAATGGTTCCTATTATTTTTGTTGGAAGTCAAAGGTCATCTGGGGTCACCAGGGGTCATAGTATGGAAACCTTGTTTAGGTGATATCTCAAGTTAAGTAGCTTTGATAGATTTCATATTTGGTATGTGGATGTGCTGTGGTCAGGAAATGGTACATAATGTTTTTGATGGAGGTCAAAGGTCATCTGGGGTCACTGCTGGTCCAAGTCTGAAAATCTGCTTATGCAATATCTCAAGATAGAAAGGAAACTTGGATACATTTCATATTTGGGTATGTGGATGCATTGTGGTCAGAAGATGGTTACCGTAGCTTTTTTGCAGAGATGAAAGGTCATCTGGGGTCTGCAGAATTCAAAGCCTGGAAACCTTTTTAAATGTGATATCTCAAGATAGCCGTTTGTCCATTTGTTTGTCTGTTGTTTGTCTTCCTAGCTATGTATGGCTTTTATGGAGGTCAAAAGGTCATCTAGAATGACAAAATTATTTTTTGAACATGCTAGTACAGTATAACATTTGAATGAGAAGAAAATGGTGCATGATGGCACTCTTTGAAACGGAACATTTATGTATCATCGAAATCTCAATGCATTTTTGCATTCTGGTTCAATGGTTAACTTCCTTTAAATTACCATTTATCAAATTTAAATCCTATCGTTTTAGATGAACTTTCAATTTTTCCATTTTATTAATTAAAGTGAAAACTTTATTTCAAACAAAGGATCAAAATAGCAACTGTTTTGATTCTACTAACAAGCCCGAAAGCACGATTTTTCAACATTTTCTGCACGTTTCAAGCCAACCACCTGTAGCGCTCAGCTTAGATAGTCTTTGGAGTAACCACCACTTCTTACGCTCCCCATAAGAAAATCACTTTTGCAAAACGTCCCTTCCTTACATATATCATGTCACATGCTCTTGAATACTTCGTTGATTGGACGGTTTCGTAGATACTATCAAAATGTGATCGAAATGTTAGTGGATAGACCATTTAGTTCCAAGATCTTTCGCAACCCCAGAAACATCACAATCTAATCCTTTTCCACAGTGATCTCGCCGTCACGATTAAAACGTTCTAATTTCGTGCATAATTTTGTTCTTACTTTGTTATTGTCATTAGAGTACGGTAGCTATTAAATCATCGTTGATTAATATTAAAATATTTATGGAAAAAAATTCACGCACACTAGAAGTCCACACTAGACGAACTTTCAACACGAAAACGGTGAATACGCCGGCAGAGATATTTCACGAATAGGGTGCATTTAGTGAACGAAACTATTGATTCAGGTGTTGTGGTAATTTATCACAGATTTTGCTTTCATCTTTAAAAAAAAGGTGGGGAGCCTTTGGAGATTACCCCTTCCAAAAATGTGACAAAAACGAGTCCTTCCCAGCCCCTTTTCTTTCATAAACCACTCCTATTATTGTTTACCGCATTACTTGCTTAGGTACTTTCACAGGTACTGAAGGATGATCGGTACGTAAACTCATTTGCTGCTATGCAAAGTTTCAGTTTTACTACACCGAAAGTGAGACAAGAAGTGTCTCGGAATACAAAGTCGGATCTAACATAGATACAAACTCTAGACAAGAAATGAATGTGCTGAATGATTTTGGTAGTATGATACCATTACAGGAAAAGTTAAAAGACAAAAGAGTGCGTTTTTATATATATATATAGAAAGGACTAAATCTTCACAGTTTGGTGAAACTTACTGTCAAATAAGAGGTATGCTTTTCAAGATAGCAGCAAATAAAGCTACTTTTTCCCAAGAGTTATCTTTAGAGAGCAATGGAGGATAAAACTTCCTCACATTGACCTTAGACCCCCTTATTGAAGAGGTACCTCAGTTAGTTTGTATGGAGTTTTACGGCCCAGTGTTCAACCTATTGGTTCAAGATGAGCCGGTCACGGCCCTTTTGCCAGTTGTGGCTCACTGGCTTGTTTTCTCTACTCCAGTAGTTATGCTCCCTTACATAATGTACCCAGAGAAGTGTCTCCACGATAAGATTTCAGTCGTTCCACATGAGAAAGTCTCTGATAAAGAAGGGTCAATTAAAGTTCACTCATATGTACACTGATTGTGTTACAGTTAAATGATTTTCATCAAAGCGCCGGTCAATTAAAGCTCACTCAGATGAGACGTAAAAATAACTAAGTTTTTTATCAAAGCTGGGCGAATACGAGAAAAGGGACTACTTCATGGAACGTATTTTCTATATTTGCAGGGGAATAAAACTTGAGGGAAGGAATGCACTTGAAGAAGGGAAGCTGCCTAAATTTATCGACAGTTTACGGAGTCGAGGCGGGGAAAAACACATTTCAAGGAAGAACGATCATTATTTTACGTTTGATTAAGCCAACTAAACGGATACATTGGACTCAAAAAAGGTATTCAACTGTTGATTTTTCCATCATGCACTAACGTTACTTTTGACATTCACAAGATACGGCAAACGTGTTTTGGGGCTAAAAATATTTCTATATTCAAAGTGTGTTAAGTTTCTTTGATTAATTGTACTGTAAGATATCGTATTTCGATTAAGTTACCGTATTCTCAAAGATTCGCCTGGCGATGCTTTCAGAAAATCCATAAATCAGCAGAAACGTGAGTATTTATGCCTTAACGGGAGGGTAATAAAGACAAAATTAGTTGGTGTTTTTAAGTTTTCCGGTGATTATACTTATCTGACGTAATTCCACATGATACGCGTCCCATGTTGATTAAATGTCCTATTTTGAGGGTAACCATGGTGCCAGGCGGTAAGGTTGCATACACCAGGCATTGTACAGACTTCATACCACAAAGCTGTTATCTTTGTGCAAAGAGAAAAATATGTAACGTTGACCACGTCACTGTGTGTACTGCGTATCCTTATCTGTGTTAACATTTGACAAATACTCTTTTCAATAACTTTTAAGACCACGAGCAACGCCGCCTGTAAGCTTGCCGTCAGAAGTTTTGTCATTCACGTGCCCTATACATATCATAAGGAGTTAAATCTACCCGGAAGTTTTTAGAGACAACAACTCTCTAGCTAACAACTCCACCTGACTTGAAATTCTCTGATCCCACAACGGACACAGTCTTTCAGTTCAATAAAAATCATGTATCTGTCTTTTTTTAAATCTGCCTAGTCTCTTTTTATGTACGTGTTTGTCCAGTCAAAACGTATCCGCCCAAAACATTTTATTTTTCTTTATAGCAAATACGTTGTCCTACAGTTTTTTGCAGAGTATACTTATAATATTTGGTATGGTAGGCCAATTGTTAAGTCCAAAATATTCCTAAACGTCCAACTTAGCCTATAGGATTCTGGTATTCATTGCCTGTTGTATCAGGAAAGAGAAATGGTGAATGGGAAAAAAGTAAGGGAAAATCAAAAGTAGGAACGTACACCAAAAGAACAAGTAGTACAAACAGTTCTCACACAAAATTGTTTCCGATGAAAATTTCATTTCAAATCGTTATCTCCTCATGAAGAGGGATTCTTCAAGGCTGAAATGAAACAAATACTTATTGCCGCCAACCGCTTTGATGGTGTATATGTGCTAAACACAGAACTAAGTTCTATTATCTAATTGTTTGCTTGTAATATGCAAATACTTTGAAATGTGGAGTAATACTATCTGTAAATAGTCCAAAAATCTAACACTTCTTATCACACTAGAAACTGTGTACGTAGGCAGCGAAAAGCTTCAAACCATTGAATCCGGGGACTTTTGACCAAAAGTAGAGACGTTTTAATCAGGGACCAACCGATTTTGAAGGATAGATATCAAAGTATCATCCGTGTCCCAGCAAAGCGGTAAGAGATCACGTGACTGTGTTTGTATTATTTTCTTTATTAAGGTTTTAAGGCGTTTACCAAGGCTAAGTTTGGGTCCAAATCTTGTTCACATTATGGTCAATGCATTGTGAACAGATTGCAATACTGGTTTTAGCAAAGGGTCATCAACGATTGGAATCAGTTCCCAATTAAAAACGTTGGCTGGTTTTTTGTTTTTTGTTTTGTTTTGTTTTGTTTGTTTTTTTTTGAATACCTCTTAGGCTTTGCTCACCAAAGACCGCTTGAAATACGTTTCTGACTCTCTTTCTCGTCAGGAACCCATGTGCTGTTGTCAGCCCGACAAACAGGTGAATAACACATAGGCTATAGAGAATTTACGAACTTACTTAACATTCCACAGAAATACTTCTATTAGGTGGGAACTTTGGGAAGGCAGACAGTAACAGGCAGGGAGTTGTTAATCCAGGTCAAATGAAGACATCGTTAAGTCCTTTTTAACGTTTCAAACGTCAAAAAGATTGATGTCTCTTCGTACGTATTCAGTGTGGCACTAGAGCTGATAGTTTTGATGTCCTCTAAAAAAATTCGATGCCATCAATGAAGAAACATCATTGCAACATTGATATTACTGTCTTTAGTCCATGGGCTTAAGCAGGTGAATCTGAAGATTGAGCCATGGATTTTGCTGAGTGATCGCCGACCTAAGGGAGGGGTTTAAAATTTTGAGGGAACAACTAGGTGATTGTCCTTATATGTGCAATCTAGTGCTATGTATGCTACCGTTTGAATTTAAACTTGTCACAAAGTTTGTGTATTTTAAGGAACTAAAAAAGAGTATCAACGATCTTTGGTGTGGGGGAGAGGTGTAAGAGGGGGGATTTTAGGGGATGGGTCCCTCCTCCCATTTGTACACTTGTAATAATTGCGTGTCCTTACATGCAATCTGGAACCACTTATGTTGCCTTTAGGAGTAGGATTTGTGTTACGTAAATCAGGTATCTGAAAAAAGGCGTCTGTGAGGAGGGAGGAGGTTCAATGGTCCCCTACGTACGCCACTGAGAAAAAGTAAACCCTCTATACGTAAAGAGCTACAGCTCAATGTCGAAGAAAACGGGGAATATAGTCGAAAACAATCACTGTCTTTTTTTCTGTTGCTTTTTTTTCCCGGAGCTTGAGGAACTTTCTGATTTTCGAGGTCTTTTTATAGCATTGACTGATTAAAAAAATTAAATTGAATCGAATTGTCTGATTATTACAATCCCACCGAAATCATCTGCCGGTTAATTACAGTATAGGTTCTCCTATGAGTAAGCAATATGCATTCTCGTCAAAAACCGTGTACACTAATAACTACATGTTTGTTTAAAATCCAGTGCAGTGGAAAATTATTTACTAAATTGGAAGCAACAGGCCTCCTGGTATGCCAGACAAACACAATTGAATAAGTTTTAATACAAAGTCCATAGGCTTATTTTAAGTTCAACAGTTTGGTGTTTTCAGTCCTGTATATAAACTGCTGCTACCTAAATGTTTAAATCTCCAAAAGGGCAAATGTCCTTTTTAATATTCATAGGTTGATAGCTCGAGCGGTTTTATGCCATCTCTATATGCGGAATATCATTTACAACCTATCTAGGATTGCTGAAGTGCTGCCACCTCTATGAAACTGGTGCCGGTTCCGACCAAATATTTACTGGAGGAGATACCTTTCCAAAAGAGCATTTTTTTTTCTTTTTGCGTAGACGAAAAAACACCATACTTAAATGTTCCCAGTTTACTGTGGCCATTCCCCAAATTCTCTCGAGATATTTTACACAAACAACTCTCTACATGTCACAGCTGAATAAAATATGTTAGTTTCAGTCACAGTCCGTCAGTCCGTCAGACCGTCAGTCAGTCAATCACTTAGTTAAATGAGACTAGTTTAAAGCTCGGTTTTTCACCAATTGACTGAAGTTGGGCTGACAACAATCAAGTTTCTCAGTTAGAGCTGACCCTTTTTCCCTTCTCCAACGCTTTTGCTTACCACCAAGCTTAATGACAATAGGTTCAATTAATTAAGTCTTAGGTATAATATAACCCATGTAGGGAGCTGAACTCCAAACTTTCCGATATTGGTGTCAACGGGAAATTGGCGTTTCCCATATGAGTAAGGGAGTTATTGTAGCTTAACAAATTAATGAGCCCTTTTGAAACAAAAACCCAGGTTAATAAGTCCGTTTGAAATTACTCCATGTCATATAGTAAGTGAAATTACATTAATCACTATTTTGTGGAGATATAGGGAAACAGGTTGTAAGTAAAGACAAATCCTGGTCAAAAAGATAGACATTTAAAATGAAACAAATACAACAAGATAATTACAATTTTTAGAAAAGGAAAGTAAATCTTTACTCAAGATTAGAAGAAACAAACCACACGAAACCAAAATGACTGCAGAACATAATTTAATGGCCTAAATAATGATCAGTGGGTTTTTCCGACTGATGAATTTTTCACGGACTTTGGTTGTTCAATCGCATTCTTTAGCGATCTTTCCAGCGTTGCAGTTTAATTCCAGGGGTATTTTCATAAGTAAGTATAAATAAGTGTGATCATACGCTGCACTGGATGAGCACATAGTCTAAATAACTTATTTTCGTTTTGCAAAAGAAGAATTCAATATTAATATTTATGAATGCATGAAAGGGAAAAGCCTTTAACGCTTAAATAAAAAATTTAAAAAGCTATAATGGACTGGAATTTCATCACCAATATAGTAGGCAATTCGAGAACATTATCCATTATGGTCTTTGCTCCCTGTACGTTTATTCCCCCCTCCCCGAGAAGTTTGGGGACAAAAAGTCACTAACAAAGTCTTATTCATTTACTAGCAATGTGTAAGTATCACGCAGCAGGTGTGACGAAAATCACGAAGTTTAAAACTCATTTTACTATCGACGTTTCTTCTAAAGGCTGCTTTCCCTTTTACTGTATTATTTATCTTCCAATCGACTCGTCCTATCTCCCTTATGATTATGTCTTTACCATACACCCCAGGCGTTCTCTTCGTCAAAAAATTCATAAAATAACTTCTTCATTACCATTTTCTTATATTCTATATTTTTCATTTCCGTTCATTCAGCGTCCCTCTCAGAGTCTCTTATATTATTCTGTGTGTGTGTGTGTGTGACACGAATTGTTCTCATGTTTTCGCGAGCATTTTGTTCCGTGTCATTTGACGTAAATCTCCACTACGACTCATGAATTACCCCTGTTAATTTTAAAAACATTTATATACGGGGGATTCTAATTTCCTTTGCACCTATTTCTGTTTTACAATGTCGTCTTCAAATACATATTTTCATTTTTCTCAGAAAGTGAATTTAAAGGAACAGATTACCACATTGCACGATAAAACCAACCAACATGTCTCTAATGAACTTAGAGGACTTCCCATCACATTACTGGAAATCACAAAAAATATTGAAAGACAGTTTTTACGATTGTCCTCGTGTATATGACATCGGTGATGAAGTCTTCCGAAAGATGGTTGTTGACGTTCTGCCGAAACCAGAATCATTAAAGATACTGGGGATTGGTAGTGGACAAGGTAGGGTTATTGAGAAACATACTCATATAATACACAAAGAAAAATATTCTAACTTCAATCTCTTTGTGGCATTGAAAACGAATATCCAATGCTTTAAATGTCGAATGCCCTTTTAAACTTTTTTCTGCGTTTCGGTCGATTGACTTGTAGGCAGCGGGCCGTACACGAAAAAGTGCTTTCGTTTTTAACTTTCGTGACGCACATCTGAGGGTCGGCATAAAAATTAGGCACGAAGGTCAATTTTAACCTTTTGAACATCATATCAATTACCACAAGCGAACGAGTTGGCCTACGAAGAGAAATTTGAGGGTGAATTGTTGGCTTTTTGTGGCCAACGATCATTGTAGATACTAGTTCCACGAATTTTCTGACACGTACAAAATTTGTACAATATGCGCCGGGCAATAGGCATAAACTTTTATGTCAATTAATTGACCGGGGGGGGGGGGTATGACAGCTTTCCCCTCATCTAGGGAAAGGTTGAATAAATCAGGAACTGGAACGAGAAAGGATAGCGAAAGGATAGCGAAGAAGGAAAATGAAATAGGCCTATGGACAAAACAAGAATAAGAATTTGGAATAGAAAAGAGGAAGGAAATAAACACACTTGACATGAAAAACAAGAAACAGAGAGAAGAGATGCGTTCAGTAAGGATACCAATAGATGATTCACATGATATTGTTCAATCAAGTCTGGTTTGCAGCAGAGTTATGAGAGAGTAAATAACGTACGGCATATGGTCAAGTGGTTAAAGCATCCGACTTCAGGCGCGAGTACATGGGGTGGGGGCTTACGCCCCAGCCCTCTTTTTTTCGCCACATCAACAATAAAACATATGGAAAATTAGCAGTGCAGTTCCCTCTCACCCCTTTTTTCTCTTAGGTCAGCCCCCCCCCCCATTTTTTTTGAATGTGCGAATCCGCGCCTGGACTTGCACTTGGGAGGTCAGGAGTTCGAGTATTGTCCTGGTCATACTGAAGACTGTAAAAAACACAGCGTAAAGCAATTGAGTAGGAAAAACAAGCCAGTTAGTCACAACTGGAAAAGCTAGTCCGCATATCGAAAAGTTTTATACAAAAACGATCATTTGCTAATTCTATATCAAAATTTTTTAAATGTTCTAATTAAGGTAAGCTAAATCGGTTATGCTTTGGAATGATATGTCAAGGTGAGAGGAACTCATGAAATGCCGATTTTCATTCAAAGTACTTGATTTTTGACGATTTCAAAATTTTGTGACGTCATAATTTGGGGAATTTCCCCAAATTAATGGGCCATTTTATGCCTTTACTACAAGCGTTTTACGACAAAAAATATAGATCCAAATAAAAGCAATTCTTCTCCTCCTGTTACCTGTGACATGCAGCTCCCAGAAACGCGTTTAGCTGTGTCAATATATTTGTGGAAAGAAGTGTTAATCCTCTAAATTATGTAAAATTGGGATGAAAAACGTTTTTTAGCCCATAGACATCAAATCCCATAAATTAATGATTTACGACAAAAGTTAGGGGGGGGGGGGTGTCCAGTCAAAAAAGCATTCACTAGAGTTTGCAATAGTATGAACATCACAAATCCAGTTTAGCCAGACCTTAAGACACAACCCCGAATACTACATGAAGCGAAAAACCTAAAAATGCAAAATGCGCCAGCACACTGTAACGCATTTGGGAGGTTTACGATCAAAACTTTTCGATATGTGGCGGCTCGACATAAACCAATTGGTTAGAAGCTGGCCAAATGGGCCGTTATGTAAAATTCCGTCCATCATAACCGACTTTAGAGGAAAGGCCTCAATGGACACTCCTTACGGCCAAGCAGAACTTAATTCCCATTGAGATCTTTTGTCCAAATTAACCAAAAGGTTTCAACAGTTTCCAAATGGTAACGGGTTTTCAAAAGGGTTTGGTTTATAAAAAGGGTAATTTTATAATTCCCTTTGAGTTTTGACCAATTTCCATCATCTACCAAAGGGACTGCCCTTTAAATGAAAAGGGTATTTACAAAAGGTATCACTTAAAACCCTTTGGGTTCAAAGGGTTTAACCCAAAAGGGTTCCAGTTTTCAGCTGGGCTGCCAAAATACTTTGACTATACCTTAAGCTGTAAAGTATAATCTCTTCTAGTGAGCATGCCTGCATGATTTTGAACCAGCGTCGAAACTCCATGAAGCCTTGGCCGTTCACTCCAAGTATAAGTTCAAACTATATGATCTATCATCAAAGAACCAATCTCAAATTTCCTGCGAGAAACTTAGCATCATGTAGTAGAACTGATCGCCAGCATCTCTGTCTGCCAGGAAAAAAGGGAACCGATCGTGGGGTACAGTTTACAAAATGTGAAAAGACCGGGGTGAGAGCTGTACTGTATCAATACATTATCTTCTTTCAGATGGAGAGGGGCCCAAGATTCCTAGAGATATAATCACAACAACCAGTGGTTCGAAACTGCCATGCACTTATTCATAACGCTTGATTTTGCATGTATTTTATAGGTAAAGATTTCATTTGGAACCCTTTGAGCACAATTGGTTTGAAATGGTAGGCATACCTTTCGAAAAGTAAAAAGAAAAAAACTTTTTTAAGCATAGGAGTAGGAAGCGGGGGCTGGGGGAGAAAGCTCCCCCCAGTGAAAAATTAGGGGCGGAAGCATGCTTCCGCTCCCCCATTTCCCGTGAGTCAGAAACCCCTTTTTTAATTTTCCAAATCTCAAAAAACAGCGAAATTTCCGGCGCGCTTTGCTCGCCGCATTATGCAACATAAAGTGCGCTAGTTCTCACAATACTTTTCTGAGCTATGGACATAACTTGAACAAAATCGCATATTTAAATTACCATTGTGACACCACATCATTAAGAGACACCGGCAGCTATGTTGCTATTTTTGTGACCTGTCTTTCATAACATTCCAATTTTTCTACAATTAAAGTTCTTGATTTTGAAATATTTTGTCTAAAAGGACAACAAAATTTGGGAAACTTTTGAAATGTCATCGGGGTCTGTGGGTCTGAGGGGTCGCGATTTTTCAAAATTTTGTATGCGCTCCGCGCCAATTGAAGATAGTCTCTCGAGAAAGACCTTTCCAGGCAGGGAAGCTTTGGCCTACCGTAGTCAAATGTTCTCATACACACCGCATGCGGGACATCGAATCCAAAGTAGCGCTTGCAGTGACCTTCCGTATATCTTTGCCGCACCCGCACCAAGTTCAAACGAGTTTCAAGGATTGAATTTGTATCTGACTTTTGAAGGAATCGAATTCAGTCATAATTAGACACCAAATGATCTTGAACCAAGGAAGTCGGTCCAGCTTTAGTGAAGTTATGCTCAACCGACTGAAACTAAGATTAAAAATGCGGAAATAGAAGGTAAAAAATTTTCAAGTTGATATATTTAAAAAAAAAACATATCGGGTACCGTCATTTCAAAAAATCCACAAAGGCGTAGGCTACGGGAAGAGGCGGATCCTGTTTGCCGTGAAGTGAATATAAGTTCAAGTCCTATTTTGCCCGGCCGTATGTCAACACGGTCCGCTGCAGGCCGAACTGACTAGCTGCATGCTACCCCTTGCCCATAAATATATGTAAATGTCAGTGCCCTGAAATAAGCACTTCCCCTGCTCTGGGAGGAGTGCAGTCCCCCTACCCCCACCTGAAAGATCTACGCCTAGAAGCAAAGATGCCAGGTTTGAATTGCGATTTTCTATTGAAAAACCTGCCCCTGTCTAAAGCTATCGGCCATGTCATGACACCCAGTCTCCAGGGGCAGGAATTTCTGATGAGATTTTGTGCCAGAAAGATCAAAATTTTAATGCATGGCTACTTTGTCGAGTGTCACAACAAGCATTTCATCGGGAAAGGGCTGATGGTTTTTACAAAATGTGGTCAGTGTACCGTTTTCAGTTTGGCACTAGTACTGAGCTCAGAGGCTCATATTGGGACCAGAAAATTTAGTACACCGAATTCCGATATTTTTTCGGAAGGGAAACCGTTCCGTGGAAGTTGTGTGTCTAATTCACCTTCGCCAGATTTTGAATTTAAAGGGATATTTTTACTTAATTTTTCTTGATCCATAGGCCAAACGGATCGCTTGTGGTAATTGCATGGGTTATTATTTCATCTTTTTCCATCGATTCGTATTTTTTTTCAATCAGACCCTCCGAAGTGCGTCACGAAGTAACACGAAAAAGCAGGACAGATTTTGGTCTATTGGATACGGCATTTGTTTGTCATCCTTGTACTGAACTGCGATGGGCTGTGGCAATTTTTTGTCCACTCCGCAGACGAAAAGTGCCGACGAAAAGTGCCTGATTATTTCTAGGTTCAAATCCATCTATGATACGTTAAAACTTTAAGTTAGTTGTAGGAAATGTTTAACATTTAATGGATGGTTAGGTTCATTTCAAAGCGGTAAGTAATGGATGCGGAATTCTCCCCAATTGATTTTATTACTTAAATCACTCTTCTGAATGTTATTTAATCGCAGGAGAACTAGACTGCATTAATATGCGTCGAATGCTGACTCGTGTTTCACGTATTGATAATACCGTCGTCGAGCCATCGATAGACGCAATTGAGGTATACAAGTCTCTAACTTCAGGAGACCTAACCGAACAAGTAAACACTACTTGGCACCCACAGACGTTCCAACATTACCATAAACAACAAGGAATCATAGGTACTTCACCTAAGTTTCACTTCATAAGTGCCGTACACTCGCTGTACTATACAGACAAGGACGGGAGTATCATCACAAATATGATTGATTTACTTGAGAAAGATGGCGTGCTATTAGTAGCGATCCAGAATGGTAAGAACTAACGGGAAAGCTGCCATTGACAATGGCAACTCCCTGGACTAATGTATATCGATCTTTTTAGTTAGGGCCCGTAATGTCTTCCTAACGTTATGAAACACTGGCTAAGACCAGAATATCGGGAGTACGAACGTATTCCTAGCACTATTCATTTTCTTTTAAGGTTCTGACATCAACAATACGTACAGAGTAAATGGTACACAACTAGCGTGCATTTGAACAGATGATGTACAACAGACCATCAATGACTTGTTTTATGTCTATCGATTTTTCTTTGCTTTCACCAAAACGTGACTAAAACCAAACATTAGATGTAATTCAGTACAGCAAGCTTTCGGGCCAAATCAACTATGCACCAATTTCTTTCCAACCAAATCAAACATGAGCTAAATTGACCGAAGGATATATAAGACGCTTCGCCAAGTCGACTCCAATCCCAGCTCAGGTACATATTAAATTGGTTCCAAGAAAAAAAACCTCTGTTTTCGTTTTTTCCAATAGAGATGAGTTGATCGGAACCAAAGTCGCAAATGAAAAAGTGTTCACCTAGTATATAGAAGCAAAAACTTTTACTAATTTCTTGACAAAAAAAGAATAAAAGTTATCAATACCTGCATCTTGATCAATTGCATTTACTAGCTATTTCCGGAATTTACACGGTTTAATCTCCACAGGCTGCATGCATCCTTTGACCTCCATCAACAAGCTTTGGGTCCATATGTTGACCAATATAAGCCCAAATTAAGGTTTTAACTTCGTAATTTTCTATGCGATAACTCGTTACAACAGGTCAGTTTCAAACAAGGAATACGACAAACGGCAAAGGCTCCCAAAATCAGTTCTCGAGCTTTACTGAAAACTTTCTACAGTAAAGTAACTTTTTTCAAGTTCTATCATACAACTTTGGGATAATTTGTGTTAGCCTAGTCTGTACAAAAACAAACATCGAGTAATTAACAACCTTCATATGAATTTATCAACAGAATATGATATCAATTGAAGGAAAGTAAATTCACATGGATAATCCGTAATGACAGCATGTTAACTGTTGTGGGACCATTATTATATGACAAACGTTAAGTTAATCAGTTAAACTGAACGGCCTGTTAATTATCATGATTAGAATTGCCCTTGAAACAGTTCACTCTCTATCACAGATGACGACAATCTTTAAAGGAGTTTTCGGAAATTAAATTCATTGACCTCAAAATATGCAAAATAAAATTTTCTTTTTCATGAGGTGAAAATTGTATCTCAGTGGTATATAGATTTCACAAGGTATTAATTCTTATAGTAATGTTTTGCCTTTTGAGATGCAGTGAATTGTGGGAAATCTATGATGTCATCGCAGCACATTAATTTTACATTAAACTGAATTACTTACTAATAATTTTGATGGCACAACAGGGAGTACTAAGCAACATCGTTTTTTATGTGCCAAATTTGGTGTAGGGTTTTGTTATATCTTAAGTTGGACATTGAATTATAAAAAATCTGATACAACGTGCTCATCTAACATAACTTTCTGTGTTGTTGTTGAGAGCTAAGGTATTTTTAACAAATGTAACAATGACAATCTTTGAGGTGAGATACCGTGAGGTAGACAATGGGTAAGCGAGATGGTCTGGAGGACATCATGTGGAGTACGTGATCTGTAATACGTTTGTCTTCCTTGCAAGATTTTAGAGAAAAACCACTACTTAGCGATTAACCTTGTACTATAACACATTTCTCCTTTTTTTGCAGACGAATCCGGGCTCATAAAGTTCTTAAAGAGAGTTGCAAAAAGTTATGGATCGCGTTACAATAATAAGACCCAAGGTTACATGACGTCACAAGTTGCCAAACTTCTAGATGCTGACGGCAGAGTCACTTATGACATTGTGAAGAATCGCCACAATATTGACGTCACTCCTTGTTTTGACGCCGGATCGTCCAAAGGATCATTATTGTTAGACTTCTTGGTCCATATTGTAGACTTTAAAACTACTTTTTCAAATGATGTTCTTCAATCCCTCTTAGATTATCTAAGAACGCCTGATTGCTCAGAAATTCTGGGTGATGGTAGAATTCTTTTACATGAAGACTGGGATGCATTTATCATTACGTATAGAAGGTAAAGAGAATTCTTCGATAAATCAGAATTTCGAACGTGTAACAATTACTTTTTCAACTTCCGTTCCGTTCCAGCTTATAACTTGGATTCGAAAGTAGGTGTTGGATCTGTTTGATTTAAGAGGAAATGCGCTTTCTGTTAAGTCCTTTTCGCAGAAATTAAATCTGGAGTCCTCCCTTTCCTTTCTTAACGCCTTTACTTAGAAATGAAATCTGGATTCCTTCCTTTCCTTTCACACCGTATTAAGGTTTAGGGGATAAAATAGTGACCTCAAACTTAGCGAGATGTTGGATGCATTTGAGCACCAATTTTTTATACAACTTTTTTTTATTCATAACAAAAATAACTACCGCGTTCACGGTCATCAAAACTGGATCGAATTTGGCTGAACAATAAGAAGAATGTTTTAAGCATACTCTGGTGTTCTGTAAGTTAAAGGGACAACACTTGCTTACTTTCAATTTTTAATTTCGATTAAACAGAATTCTTATTATTCTAATTAGAATAAGTTCGTTCTGCATAAATGATAGGAAAACTCTAAATGACTTTTGTAGTGTTGTTGTCACCCCACTCAATTTCTTTTAGAATGTTGAATTAAGGGTTTTTAACAGAAAAAATTATTTTCTAAAGATGACATTTTTGGAATTTTATAACAAAACGTTTAATCATTTCTCATCCTTCACTTCACGTGTTATGTTTTCAGTAGAAAGTGTCAGAAGGAAGGTTTTGTTACAAGTTTGAATATGCCCTCTACGTTGAAAACTATTTTCAAAAATTGTTGCAAAAATTAAGAGTAAAGATATGAAATAGTTTGAAAAACTTTCAGTTCTTGCCGTGACGTCTTTTCTTGAGAAAGCAACATAGACAGCCCAGTACATCAAAGGCGGTGTGGGGTGTAACTGACATCTAAGTTTGTCACATGATCTGTGCCTTCAAATGAGCTAAGTTTTCATTGTGTTCACACTGCGTGAAAAACAATTAACACATGCTTGATTGACCTGTTAGCTAACCTCAAATTGTACATAACTTTTTGTGTATTTTAATATATCTGTTACTGTCAATCGATTAATCATGTGACTATATCAAGTGTGGGTGCAGTTAGCTTCATTTCCTCCCTGAGGCGATAAGAGGTAATCAGGCAGAGAAGGGGAATGTAACAAAAAGAAAGAAGGAACGTTTCATCATGTCATTTCAATGAGTTATACTCCTATAATTATAGGTGAGGAGTGAACTTTGACTAGAGGGGTCTCTGCCAAGATTTCAAAAAGTTGTAAACACATGTGCCTAAACGTTTTCTTTCGCAGCACATTCAGACATTGCATTACTCACTTAGTCACTTGCTCACCTACTCACACATTCACATGAGTGGACGATCCACATTGCGGAGTTGCCACCATGACTCATCAATTTTCCTGCTCCATCCAAAGCTAAAACGCAGATCTAGTCGGATGTTTTACTCCCCAGATAGCTACAATGCTGTCGCACGCTGCACAACTAAAGAAAGCACGATATTCTGCATGCAACTAGGTCTATTACACATTGTTCGCTGAATGCATGAGAAGTCCACATGCGTACGTGCACAAGCAGACAGTGTCGAGTGAGTTTACACTGTGCTGTACTAGTACATAGCTAGTGTAAGATATATTTCTGGAGGGAGGAAGAAACTAATAAACAACCATTGTTGTTGTGCTATACTCGCGTCAGATGACGATACACGTCAGACGACGATACGGCAAGTTCGAATGTGGAACCGTCTTCGCATGATTTTATTATGTGTATTACCTGTACCATCAAAAGAGGGAATTCACGAAAAAACTCTAATCGTTTTTTATCAAAAATCTTTCTAAAATAACCAAAAATGTACGTTAGTTTGATTTTCGTTTGTTTGATTTTCGTTCTGTTTTCTTATTCCTGTACATTTTAAACGGCTTAGGGGTTCCACAACAGTTTTAATACAAAAATTTGGCTTGCCTTTGAGCCTGACAATTGCCACAAATAATACTTCAAATAGCTCAATGACTCAATGAGCCACGGCATAGGAAAACCTACATTCGTTCATCGACTTCCCGCAAAGGATTTTGATTGTTTTCCTGTAGGGGTAGGGTGAGGTGGTTTTTTTTTCGGTGGGGGCATTGGTTTGTTTTGATCAGATTCTGTTAAATATGATTCTCAGTCTACAATCAATTTTTGCGCACCCCAAGCGCTTTACACTTTACGTTCAATTGTCCGTTCATCACCATCTTTTGTTATCAACTATAGGAGAAGCAAAGAAGTAAATTTAAAAGCTCTGTTAGATTCATCATGTAGAAGACTCACGTTGTGTTTGCAGATCGGTTTGTAAGGGAATTGAACTGTCTCCACGAAATGCCCTATTTGGTCCACAAACATTAAATAGCAGTAAGATGGGAAACGTGGAAATTTCAAAAATAACTAGTCAATTTTATCCGTCTATGACTCTCAAAACCTGCGTATTCAACACCAACCAAAAACTTACGTATAAACCACCAAATTAACACAACCCTAGATTTAGGGTATGACTTGAAAGTTTAAAATGTTCAGTTAGACACTGATTTTAAGATTTTTTTTTTAAAAAAAGGTCATTAAACGAGCCAACAAGCTTATTCGAAGAAGTGGACGCAATACCAGAATTTACGATAACCACAAGTAGAACGTTCAAAGATGGGTTTAATGTCACACAAAGATTTGAAATTTGCATTAAAATCCTTTTTGTATGGTTCCCCAGATATCAGAAAGTGAAGATGTCACATTTTCAACAAATAAGTGAATATGAAGTAAGCACATATGACATCACCAGTTCGGGAGGTAACCTCTTTCAGGGGAAACCAATTTTCACCCGATCGGGGGGTTACTTTGTTGTAGGGGCGCCATTTTCAAATATTTCCTACGATGTATTGCGATCCTACCGCGCAAATTCAACGGAGATAAGGTTTTAAACAGCCTTGCAATTTTTATCGATCTTAGAAAAGAGAAATTCGGGCATTTTAAAAAACTCTGTTAATAGGGGTATAAAAAGCTTCGTCATGTTTGGTTGTTCCCCACGCCGACTTTGAGAAATCGAGCAATTTTGCAACGTTCTTTGTCCTAAGCTTAATTTATAGACTCCACGCAGCCGCAAGTTTTGTACACCATTTTCCCTTAAAGGTGTGCAAGTTGGTAGAGCTAGTACATATGTTTGTAAATACGTAGTTGAAGGTCCATGGTAATTTCGTTTTTTATATATAAACTATTACCTCACAATTGAATATAAATACATTTATTAAACAATCCGACGACTGTGAAGAGGTGACACTAAGTGCTCATAAATATTCATACCGTTGAGACAGGCAAATTTTCCCCCAATCCGGGTTATACTCATTTTCTCCCTAAAGCGGTTATCTCCCGAACTGATAACATCCTCACATTAATGGCGAGTCTTTTGTTTTCTTTAAAATGTGCAGCCAGTTTTCTTGAACAACCCCATATTATGTGATCGCATATTTGACATGAGAACGGTACAATTTTTGTTTTCTTTTCAACAAAGCAGTCTGAAAAATCAAAGGGAAACAAAGGATTCCTTGTCAATGTAAAGAAGTGGTATAAACATCTACTGCGGCTTAGACTCACTTTGAAACACTAACCTTGTGACATCTTTTACTGATATCTCGAGAAATACATGTGATTTAATTGGAAATTTTACTGCACTGTGTAGATTTGGTTCCTCTCCCACATATGTAAGTAAAAATTTTTGTTAAAACTCCCCCATTTTAATGTAAGCATCACAGCATTCACATTTACGTTAGCATGCATGCTAATACCGAGGCTAAATTGAAACTGTAAATATTATTTTATAAATACGCGATAATGTCCCAGACGTTGTCCATCAACGTCTGGGACATTTTCAAGTAAAAGGGAATTTTTAGTGTCCAATATTTAGAATGCACTTCATAAAGTGGAACCAGAATGATAGCTCAGAGACTATCTGACAAATACCTAACGGTGCCCGTGAGTCTCATATTGTGTGCCCATGGGGGGGAGGGGGAATTTCAACTGCTTCGTGAGTATGTTCGCTTCCTTTCCCAATACAACAACGATCTTTCAGAAAGACATTGAATGACAGGATAAGTCTTCATGTCAGGTCGTTATTATATTTGCAGTTCGAAATTTTGAAATTTGTGGTACGAATAAAGTAAATTTTAAATTCAATATTCTAACCATCACATCACGAAACTTCAAGTGACGATGCACGGAAATAAATACACCGGTACCACAGAGCTTTCGTCATTCCCCACTTGGATGCAACGAGGATTAACCTGGAAGGAAAAATCGATTTCCACTTCAATCTACAATTTTGTAACACAGAAGGATCTGCAGCACGAAGCATTATCTTCTTGCGACGAAAAATGTCGGGTCGACTATGTAGATAGAGGACGCCTACCATTCCTAACACTCGTAGAATAGTCCTCATTTTATTGTTATTCGCAAACTGTATATTGTTATTAACCGACTTTATAACACATTAATGTATTCACCTTACCCGCATACAAAAATTTGAATCGACGAAAAAGGTCCTTTATGTGTTTTTCTTTTTCAAATATTGGGGGACATTTGGTATGATGTTAGCCCCAAAAAATATTATGGGAACCTCATGATTGCTGCCTATGGTTATAATATACATTTAGATAACAGCCTTCTGTAACTGCCCAATGATATCAGCCATGATGACTAGCTGATTCTAACACCGCTTTAGTAACTGTAAACTCCGATTTATCGAAGACACAACTTCGATAGGGATTGCTCTCGTTACCACGTATTCCGAAAACGAAAGTGTCGAAGGGAATGTTCTAATGAATACATGTCCAATATGAACATATTGTCACACCCAACAGCTGCGTAGGCATTAAAGGGGATTTTGGCATTTTCGCCTGTTTGTATGGCCTGATACCAGTTCTCAAGCATACACATTTTTATAGGCACGTGTTTATGCAGCGAACAGCTTCGCGTGCGAAAGCCGGGATATTGAATGTTAAATTCCATTATATCTCACTGACAATACTAAATGGACTGTGTATTACAAAATTGGTCGAATTGTTCATTATTATGATCTAAAATGTTGCTGAAACAAGTTTTTAATATTTTCAATTCTTTAAATGATTAATCAAAATGTACATTTCACGTACATCCTAGACTCGTTGGAACCTTAAGTCTGCAATCCTTGCAAAATTAAAAGCCGCCACAGAGATTCCCACGGGCTCTAAATCAACGACCACTCTATCAAAAATGTCTAATTCAATAAGCTGTTTAGCTGCCTAAATCCAGTGACACGATTCAGCTCAAACTGCGCAAGTGTGGATCTGCCACAAAAACTTATAACAATCACCTGTAGGCTGCTTGAGAGGTGAAGTTATATGCAGGGGACACTAAATGTTGAGTTAGTGGCAAACATTTTGACATTGAGAAGTGAGAAGGGCAGGTCTTTTGCTTGTATATGTCGATTGAGATTTATTTTAAGCGGCGCTAGTACTTTTCGATTATCCACTTTTTCACTTTGTTCATCTTCGGTGGCTCTGATCTGCACTTGCATGAACAACGACATTTTACTTGTGTGGCCATTCTATAAACCTAAAAAATTCCTGTCAAGTGCAAGGATTTGAACGTATCTAATCGAAAAAAGAAAAGTGTTAATCCTGCTTAAAGCAAATGAAAAATGTGAATGAAAAAATGGAACCCTGCAAAATAAGGAAATGCCCCATATAGATATGAACCTGTAAAACCGCATAAATCTTTATCATGTCAAACTGTAGGCTGGTGAGTAATGCTTTGAAAATGAGGGCTCCTGTATCAAATAGCGTCCTTTAAATTACAAGTAGCAGTAATGTACTTGCATTTGTTCACCATCGTTTGCGAAATCAAGCGTCCAGCGTGTATCCTGTCTTCCAATTTCGTAAGTTTGTGGGTAGAATTTTACTGTTGTTAGCCTACTTAGTAGTTTCTGAAAGAATTGTCCGTGCTTATGTACGAATATAATGATAGCACAATTCGACAATCGAGGATATTTCTTGTGGCAGATTTGTTATGAGCTGTAATTGTTCAAAAGGACTTTGGTCGCTCGTTCGTTATACCGAAGCTAAGAAGCGCATCTAATAGTTATGTTTAAGAAACGTAGCTAACGTTAATCGAACATGTTTCGTACAGTCAATGTCATTTGCAAACCATTTGTTTATTAATAAAAACCATGCCTTTTCAGTTGTGGATCACGAGTTTGTTTTCCCTTCTCGATTGCCTATGCAAAGTACCAAGCACGGTAGGTTTCATTTTTGAAGTCTAGTGGGGATGTTGGGTGATTTTCCCGTTGCATAGCATGGAGCTAAAGGGAGAATAAAATAATCTGTTGGGTCTTTTATTCAATCGTATTTCCTGGAATCACTGAGATTGGTGGGGGCTGAATGTGCCGGACAGATTGAGAGGAATTGGGAATACAAACCTAGTGCAGCAATTGCTGCAGTTGCTCAATCCTTCTGTTGTCATGAATTGTTCAGTTTTTAATTATTTTGATAACAATCATGTTCCACACGTTATTTACAAACGGTTTTACCCGTTTGCTCAAACCATGATGTAGCACTTTGCACCTAGTGTTTGGTCAGGTTTGCTCTTTAGATGCAGGTAGTGTTGCTTGGTATATGGCAAGAGCAGTCACCCTCATGTGATTTCAAAGCAAAACTGAGCTTAATCTCACAGTTTACTTCATAGTTCTCTTTAAAGTATCTGTCGCAACATATTGTGACTAACATGCTGAATGCTGAAGGTAAACCAAGCAATTACTTCTAGTAAATTTGAATTAAAACCGAGGAACAGCTTCGAATAAAACGTAAAAACAATCATAAAAAAAATAAGACAGGTCTACTATACAAATTCAAGAAGGAGTGACTACACTTCCACTTTAAACAGAAACTGTTCCATGCAATTGATTTCTGAATGGAAAGAATGTCTTGAGTGAGAAAAGTTAACATCTTCAAAAACCTTGAAGGCTTCTGCTACACCATGAAAACAGGACACGATGGGCCACATGTAGGAACTTCCTGGATGAGCAATGATCTATCTGCTTGAAATGCCCTAACATGGCAAAGACGACGGGCTGCATGGTGAATTGGCTCGAGCATCCGACTTACAGCCGAGAGGTTGGGAGTTCGAGTCCTGGCCGGGTTAAACCAAAAACTTAAAAAACGGAACATACTCCCATTGTGCTTGGTCTTCTGCAAAAGAACTAGGGTAGGAAAAACAAGCAAGTGGGCCACAACTGGAAAAAAGCTGGGACCGGCTCAACTCAAGGCAATTGGTTGGAAACTTGGACACACAGTGCTATCGAACTCACGAACACAAACGGCAAAGACATCCATGTAACAGACACTAGCATTTTTGCAAAATCAGTTTGCTTTCAAAATGGAAGTCCCACGTACAGTTCTGTACTACGTTCATGCTTTTATGAAAACCCTGCCACTATAGTTCATCAATTGTAAACATAAGACACTGACATCTACATAAGATATGCAATGTCTCTTTGCCACTGAACTCATTTAGGGTTTGCCTTGAAGTTCTTCATTTCAGTTCGGTGGTGAGCATGCCCCTCCAGATAAAGGTAATTAAATCACAGTAGGTCAACCATGTTGTAAAACCAAATATATTCAAGGAGTAAGACTACAAAAGGAATACCAAAAGAAGAGAATAGCCAAATATCTGACCATGAATACTTTGTCCAATCACCTAGCCAATAACAACATGTATTGCCATGCTGCATGCTGTTTTGATCGCGGTAAAAAAGTTGATTTTCACCCTCAATTATCTATTGTACAAGTGAGGTTTATCAAGTTTCCAAACCCACCGCTGGAGGTCTATTTTCATCACTTCAGCGAGCTTCTGTTCCATAGGTTGCAAAACATTACACGGTACTTTGGGCAGGAGTGTAATGAAAACTCCCCCTGCATGCACTACACTGCGGCTAAGGTTTTTTGAGAAGGACTGAATGTCTATGAATGGGGTATGATTGTCTGGCAATCATCAAATTGTGTAATTGCCAAGGAAGGAAACCATGTATATATTTTACCGTGACATGAAATGTGATACCTTCCTTCGCAAATTTCACAGGGGATGGCTAGTATTTAATTCAGATAATGTAGATAATGAAAGCGTTTGAAGGGGGAGACAGACATTTCACCCGGCAACATCACAAAAGTTGTACCCACTTCGTGGGTTGAGCCTACAAAGTGTGACTGAAAACTTTAACTTGAGGATAATTTGAAGAACACTACGGTTACATGTCTTGATTTATATCCAGATGTCGATTTTCAAAACAAAGTATATGAAATCTGGTTGTAAAGACATATTTTCCATAGTTATTTCTGAACTTTAACCTCTGCTGTCATTTGTTCCCCTTCTAGAATCAGAAACAATGAAAATGTTAGAAGTTCAGGTGGTAGTTTTTCGGAGGCAATTTAAATACAATTACGATTTCAACGATTGGTTGTCTCATTGTGTTCCAGAGTATAATATAAAATTTGAAAAATCTGTTACTGAATAAAAGAGTCCTCTGTCTGTAATGGACAAATACGAAACGATAGAGTTAATATAGTAATTGTTTCACATGTATTAATGGAACAGTAGAGTGGGACAATAGAGTTTATCTATACCTACATGTAATCGTACTCTTTTTAAAACTTTATCCTGCTGCAGAGAGAGAGACAGTTAACATCTTAGATGGCGCTCTCCAAAGAGGAAGCTACAAGTTTCTTGCGGGATGTCATTCAGGTACCAGACTCATTGTTCTCTGAAAAACAGCCATCTCTTCCTTTTTTGAATGGCATTATTAAAGCATATAAGAATGTTGTTCCCTGGCAAAGCGTTACTTCTTGTGCAGTGCCACATAGTGAACGGCACCTTCCCACTTGGGAGGAAATAAAGCGACAACAGTTTGCAAAGCAAGGTGGACGGTGTTACGAGAATAATATGTTCATGAAGGAACTGCTGAATGCCTTCAACTTTGATGTGTGCTACATTTCCTGTCACATTTGGGACCCTAGCGATCACATGATCGTTATGGTGTTAGGACTGACTGAAACTTCAAGCAGACACTGTGTAGATGTAGGGAGCTCATTTCCGCAATTTGAGGCCATCCCACTTGATTTTACGGAATTTTCCGAATATGACATCGGTTTCTTACGCCAGCGATTCGTGAAAACGATCAACGGTATCATTGAATTTCATCACTCACGACACTACCCTCCTCCTCCAGGTAGCAAACTTACAAGAGACGGTGAATGGTACATAATTGGGAAGATAATGCCAGACGATCCTTGTGACGTAAACACCTTCCAGCACCGGATGACGATAAGGTACACAGTACAAGAAGAAAGTGTGTTTCTACAGGAAGCAAGGGCAGTAATTTTTAAAGAGGATAAGCTTATTGCTATCAAAGGCATGAAGTTGGTTATGGAAAGAGACGACAAGACCATTGAAAGAAAGCCGATGAGTACGATTGACGAGGTTGTAGAAGCATACAAAAATTACTTTCCTCAATTACCAAGTAATATTGTTCAGGAAGCACTGAAGAATACAGTCACTAATAAATGATTATGTTCAAACCGATGATAAAGTGTGCAAATTAAAAAAAAGTTGTCATCTGAAAAGCTAACATGACTTAATTGTGAGTAACATTACACTCTTAGCAATTGTAAGACCCACCTTCTTACCCTGGAACAAATGGGTCAATGTTTTTTGTAGAAATCTTGACGGATATTACGAATGAGTACACACGTTGACAGTAGAAGTTAGTAAAGAAAAAATTCACAAGGTGAAAATATTCATCACTTTTTACACAAAATTCCATTCTACGAAATAACGTTCCAAACAGCCAGCCAGCCAGGCATCCAGCCAGTCAGCGAGCCAGTTAGTCAGTCAGTCAGTCAGTTAGTTGAAGATATATGACGTATAAAACAACCGCCTCCACAACTGACAAACATTTGAACCACCAATGGGCCTTACAAGTACAATCGATAAGTGTTTTTATAACATCGACGGTATATTGTTACTTTCTTCTGCTGATCAGCTCTCTGTGCGGATGCAGACTATGTTGGGTAAGATCACTTTTAAAACAGAAACTACCTACTTGTCTTAAACTTCCCTAGTAGGGTTGGCTCGTGCCAACATTCTCCACGATTCACCGACCTTGGAAAAGCCAGTAATTTATTCACATCAGTTCAAAAAACAACATTGTTCTCCTTTTTCCGAAGTGGACAGAAATAAGAACCAATCAAAATGAAACTTTCATCAAGACAAAACGATAGGGATCCAATCTTTGAGAGTAAAGGAAAATTGAAAACTTTTAACGACGAAAAAATTATTTAATATAATCCGCTATGCTATCAAGCTTGTGAATATATGTCAATGTAATTTTAAAATACTTCAGAATTATCAAAATGGGTACATTATTGAAAGTAACATTCACTGAAACGAAAGTGTTTGTTCATTGTGATCGGATGCATTACTTGGAGCTTGAATGTGTAAATATTTAATTGTGCATAATGAGCTGGAACTTCCCAAGAGCTATAAGGCCGTCAGAACAGGGAAATAGTAACCAATGAGTAAAGAAAACGGGTAGATAACAATTGGGTATTGCATGCAATATGCAAAAAAGTGCTGAATACCTTTAACAATGGCAAATGCTGATGTCACGTGAACACATTAAAGCACTTAACAAACGACAGTGATATTGGATTGGATTACAATATGGTTTCTGTGATTTATTGTTCGAATCTTCTTCATTAATGGTCAGGAAAAAAACCCAAAATTACCAACCCAAGTGAAAATATCGTATCTTGTATCGCAGAACCACGAAAACCAAATTGCTACAAATTATTGTGTGAAGTCTTGACGACAGACAACTTTTATCGCGTATTTTTAAAGGCATATTCTGGTGACTTTTAACTGTTAAAAACCTGTTAAAAACCTGTTAAAAAGGCCTAATATTATTACATTAAAAATCAAAGAAATGCATAAGAATCCTTGCTGCCTTTGCAGCAAGGATTCGCTGGAATTTCTCTGTTTTTGTTACTGTAATTTTACAGACATTTTACCAGTATTCGGTCTCTAAACCTTGTTGCGATACTTTTTTACTAATTCAAGATATATCTTTTTTCTAATAACGCTTATTTTGATTAAACATACCCCCAATTCTCGATAAGGTATTAGGGTGTTACAAAATGTGGGTACATTCCGTAAGATCCCCTTTTTTCTTTTATTGATGTCCTGCTTTTCCTTGAAATTTATAGTGTTGTAATGTTTGGATGTCTGTTCCTGTAGGTAGGGCTGTGACCATTAGCGATTAATCGCTAAACGATCGAAAGTGGATTAGACATTAAATTAAAGGCTACCTGCGATTAATCGCAAATCCCATTCTTTATTTATCTGAATATCTGCAAATTTCTGTCTTTATTGTCGAATTTCCACCTATCAGAACTTTTTACTTTGATCACTGGACAGTGTTTGAATCACTGTCTTATCATTCTTTTCTACTCATATTAACAGCATAAAGAATCCCGGAAAATGAAATTTTACAACATGTGTGCGAGGATTCATGTTGTACTGACTACCATACATACAAGCGTTTAACAGTACTGTTTTTAGTAGCCTGGTTATTATCACTTATCTTCAAACGACTCTATGCGGGTTTGCCGTCGGCTGCTGAGTTGCTAAGTCTTGTAATTAAAGCAATTCACGTTAACTGAACTGTATATACAATACGTTCACTAACCACAATTCTCAATGTTACATAGACAAAAGGAATTCATTGAAATTTTGGAGCTCATAGCTCGAGCGGAGGAAATAGGTTCAAGGCCCAAATTTGTTAAAATGTGATGTCTGAAAGCATTATAATTATACAAAACATGAACATTTCATCAGTGATGATTTTGCTTGCACTCTTAGCAAGAGATCATGTGCATAGCCACACTGTTTGAGTAATTAGCACCTAAATTTGAGCACCGATTTAACCTGTTCCTTGCTAAAACACTTTGAACAAGTCAGGAAACACCATTTCTTATGGTTCATATCTTCACAACACAACAAAATACCAGTATGGGACAAAGAAGCAGTTCATCATTTGTATCCCAAAATGCTAAGTTGTATAGAACTAGTCTTTCACAAGGTTAAATACCTCTTAAAATGTCTTTGCCTGGTAAAGCTTCACGAAGTTAGTTAAAATTTTTGTTTTGTGATCCTAAATTGCAATGTTTTGAACCCTGTCCAAAGCAATAAATACAGGCTAGAAATCCTTGCAAGTGTGAAGAAGCTCAAGTATGAAGGCTGAAATACTGGTAATGACATGTTTCTCTTCTTACAAACCAAAATTCTATACAGTCTATGCAGCCAGCATGAACTGTAAATTAGAAGTATAATTGCATGTACTGTTAATAGTACATTTGCACAACAGTACTGACTGTATGATATTGTGCAGAAGCATAGCATAACATAAATAAAGAGTACTCCGCTTCTTTAACTTCAAGTGTAAAAAGAAATGACAATTTTTAATAAATATTTCTTCAAAATACACAGCCTTGGTACCCTTCTATATTTATATTGTCATTCTGGAATATGAATTATGGGTTGCTACTTTGTCCCTAGTTATATCTTGTGCGGTTGTAAAGATATGGGCCCTTGAATATGGTGGTGGTCTGCGACGTGTTCAAAGTGTTGTAGGTCATCCAGCAAAGAAAGGGTAAGGATACCCAACTTTACGTTTTAGTTACTGAAAACATAAAGGGCAAAAAGGACTAAAATTTTTTGTGGTTGTGCACATAAAGTCTTGCAACAATTGCAAGTAAAATCTCTTTGATTTAATGAACACCGTAGGCTTATTGATTTAAGGATGTTGACGCAAATATGAGACGTCTATACAACACGGTGTCTTATGTTGCAAAAAATTCTAATTACATAGTATGCCCGACTAAGCCCCGACTTTCACTCTAATGGTGACAATGAGTGTATTATTTTCATTTAGAAATGTGATATGTCACATGTTTGCATTCAGTCGGACATCGTAACATCTTTGCTGCTTTCGGCGAATTTTTTGTTTTTCTCACCTGTTGAATATGTGGCAAAGTGAAAATTAAACCATGCCTACGATGCTTTTTTATTTGCAAACAAATTCTTGAAAAACTATCAGCATGCTGAACTAGGAGTTTTCTATCGGGTACAGCTACATTCAGTTCGGAGCACAAAGTGCACGGTTTTACGAACAAAATCAAAGGACCAAAGACCTGGATAGCACTACACATAACACCTTTCGTTTGTTCTTAACGTTGTGGTACTTCTTTTCGAAAATTCCAAAGGTCATTTAGGCCTTTTATGGTACTTTGGCTAACGACGGACACGACGAACCAGTGAATGGTACTTTATAGTATCCCCTAGCCAAACACTTTACAATGAATTATTACAAACATGCTATTACTAACACCATAGGCTACTAACTAATAATCCACGCACCCTTACGTTAAGTAATTCACAAACAAAAGTATGACCACATCTCTAACCAGGGAGTTTTCAGGGAAGGAGATCCAACATTCAACGGTCCTTTGAGCCGAGGTAGTTACCGACATTAAGCTGTTCATAATCTGGCTCTTAAAACATATTTAAGGTTTAAAAGGGATTGGGTACTAAAGACAATGGTCTATGTCGTCTGCTACTTCTCAAAGACCTATGATGATGCTTTCATCCAACGCCTTTACATTGCCAGTCGTCGAGGATAAAAAGAAAATTTTAAGTTTGATTCGCTCGTCGTCGCATCTAAACTTTATTCAAACATCTGTTGCGAGAATTTTTTAAAATTCTCCTTTTCCGAAAATATTTGATTATAATGTGTAAAATTATCAAACCTGTAAATGATACAGGTGAACAATGTGTCCAGGAGGCAAGTCATTAAAATCTTAGACAGACAAAAACTTACGGTAGTTAAACGTTTATATACAGTCGTTTTACAACAAGTCGTTATTGAAGCTTAGCACCTGTAGGCAAAGACGTTTTACTTCAAAGAAACAGTTACAAAGGACCTTTCGTTCTGGGTTACCTCGGTTTGTAATGAGTAGGCTATCATTACAATGTGAAAGTCAGACAGGAAACACCAATGGAGATAAAAGGACCTGTCAATCAAATTTTGTTACCTGAAAAGGAATTAAAACATTTCAAGTACACATTGTCTGCTGGATTTGCACGTTGGATTTCCTTGCCTGACAACTCCCTGGTTAGAAACTGAGCCCCTAGAAATCTAACTTAACTAGTTAGCGCCCAACAAAATCACTTGAGTAAATTATATTTGGACAGAGCAATGGATCAAATTGCACTCGTAGCAAACTACAACTGGCTGGCTGGCCGGTTGGCCGGTTGGCCGGTTGGCCGGTTGGCCGGTTGGTCGGTTGGCCGGTTGGCCGGTTGGTCGGTTGGTCGGCTGGTCGGCTGGTCGGCTGGTCGGTTGGTCGGTTGGTCGGTTGGTTGGTAAGAAAAGATTTAACGACACACCAATACGAATGTTTTAAATAGTGGCATTCTGTTCAAATACCGTTTAATTTATCCCGTTTAGTCGCCTCTTACGACAGGCCGGGGAATGCCATGGGCATATTGTACAACCCCCAGCCTAAAGGGGAGAAATTCTGGAAAGAGTCGAGTCTAGTCAAATATTGAAATTCTGGAAAGAGTCGAGTCTATTCAAAATGTTGAAAATGTTGTTGCCCAACCCATTGAAAGCTACAAAACGAAAAGAATTTTCAGCACATTATGGACAAGGTTCTTTCATGCCGCTTAACTACTGAATCAGAATATTCCCAAATCTGTAACAAATATAAAACTGTTTTGTGTTGTAGTCACCTCACATTTCCGAATTTACGGACTTTCCCACAACTTCACAGTTTGAGTTCGAAATTTGTTTCCGAAAGGAGAATGATCCTCTTCAGACAAGCATAGTTCCTATTGGGAAGAAACTGAAATATACATTTAAAGTTCGTTGTTCCAGGTTCAATCCAATTTTAATATGTTATCTGTTCCCGTTGAAGTTTGCCTAAAATCCATTGAGTGGATTTCAATATATGAAAAAAAAAAACAGCAAGCACGTATCACATTTTATCCTCACAAAAATGAGCAGTCGTTTGTTTTTGTTGACACCGTTCTTATCCTCAACAATCCCATTCAATCAGAAAGTGTGATTACATTAGCAGTAGGAAAACTTTACAAACTTTGAATTTCCTTTTCTTTGTTAACTTCAAGGTTAGCACATTAGATTGAAAAAAGAAGGCACCCTGAGGAAGTGATATGATATCTGCTGTCTTCGTATGAATGAAAGTTTCACCAAATTGTGTACGGTTTGTTCTTCTTTTACAAAATTAAAACATTTAATTTGACTTACGCCCCCTGTAATGTGTTGCTCTAAACTAACGTCATATTATGTAATTTAATGTACTAGGTACATGTCACTGTAACATACAGAGATGCCATTTCACATTCTATTGCCAATACATGCACATCGTTTTCTACTTATTTATAAACGCTGATGCTGTTCCTTGTGGATATTTGTGCCCATTTCCATTTTGAAATTCCCTTTTTTACTATCAAAGGGAAAGGTTCATTTGAGGGCACGGCTCTTCGGTGGTTTATTGAGTTTTACCATAGATCTTAATGGTAAAGCATCAAGTCTAGAAAATAGCAGTGATATGGTGATCAACCAGGGGCGTAGCCAGGATCGTGTCATGGGGGTTTGAAGCGCGACATGAGGGAAAAGTGTAAGGATAGAGAGAAAATATTAGGTGTTTTTGCAAGGTTGGATCATGAGGGTTCGAATCCCCCCCCCCCCTCTCCGTGGCAACGCCACTGCGATCAACGATTGCAAGCATATCTTATGAATCGTTACCAAACACACTATGTCGTTTAGCATAAGGCTTTACCATAATTAAAGATAAGCATATAGAATGCCTGCATACAGGACGATGCTTACACTCGCATCTCCCCACTCGCTCATTGAATTACACATTCCTTTAAAGTTGTATAACCGGTAGGCAACTCGTGAGATGGTGACACTAAAGTCGATTTTCTCCCAATATATCACAGAATAGTGAATACTGATATTAATGAACATGCGAAATTATTCGCCAATAACTAAATCCCTTCACTATATACGTATCACTAATTTTAATGAATTCATCAAGTTTTAGGACGAAATAAACTTGTTGATTGTAGATGTGAGTATTAAATCCTTAGACGTATTCCTATTCTGTGAAGTTGTGATTACGACCAGGAAGATATCACAGCGCTTGCATCTTGTCCTTAGTGCGTGTTTAAACACATGCATGGTTCTTCGAATGCGCATGCCTCTCACATCCAACCTTGAAATATGATCTGTCGGCGTCTCATGAAAATTTAATAATTAATAGCGCACCCTACCGTTTTGAAAACGTTCTCCTTATCGGCGGTGCATCGAATCAGTTTGCAATCTACAGTACTGTAAGTTAAGACAAGGCTATTATTCTGTTTCATCATCCTGAATCCTACATACTCATGAGACGATAGGTCATCTTTAAAATATAAATTCAATAGCGTTCTAAAGTATTTTAAGTTAAGCGTCCGAAAAATCCCAATTTGGAAGTGATACCAAATTTGAAAAAAAAAATACCTACTGTAATGTAACTGAAGTCATACTAGAGTGATAAAGCAAGGTTTGGTAAGAACGAAGATATTGTCCATTGTCCTCGAAATCTGCAACCGGTTGAATGATTTTTCATTAGCAATGAGAAAGCACCTGACCATGCCGTTAGATCGATAACTATGGGGCGGGGGGTGAACCCATATATGGAAAGTGGATAAAACGTGTCCTTATATGAAAGAATTCCAGGAAAAAACCTTCAAACTATAACTACCGAGAAACGTATCGAATTTTCAAAAAGGAGTCGAAATTGAGTAACAGTTCATAAGCGACGTTACCCTCTTTAACCCTATGATTTAGATATTGGAGTTTAAATCTAAAAGAGTTCAATTATTGACCAACCGAACGTTCGATTGGTCACTAATTCCATTCTTTAGATTAATTTTAACTCTATGAGACCAAGTTCTATATCTATTGAATAAAGAGAGTAAATTACTGTATTTATTATGGATGATGAATCGTGTACCATAAAGTCATGTGAAATGCATTTCCGGAGGCAAAATTAATTGATCTCAAAATATGCATTGGAAATTTCCTTAAAAAGGTAAAAACTATATTTTGATAGCATATTGCGTTTGGAAGAACCTAACTCTCAAAGAAATGAAATTTTTCCTTAAGTATGACTCGACCTGGGAAGCTAACCCGGACCTTTCGCGTGAGAGGCGGGTGCTCTACTGTTAGTACCAAACACGCCGTCTAGCTTTTTCTTTAGATTTATTGTATAATGGGAAATGTGATGTCGCCGCCGGACATAAACATGGCTTTGAATTTAATTCATTCATAATTTTGATGCCACTGCAGAGAATATTAATCAACATTGTTTGCTAAACCCCGTATGTGTTGGTTAGTTACTAAGATGGAGTTTTACGGCCCAGTTTCCAACCTACTGGTTCAACTCGAGCTGGCCACGGCTTTTTTCCAGCTGTGGCTCACTGGCTTGTTGTAGGATAGTTCTATCTCTACAGCATTCAAACATTCCAACAGAAACAAATTCTAAGCACAAACACGACGCTAATGACATACAAATACAGTGAGCCCACGTTAAATAACGTCCCGTCGCTTTGATTTAGAGTGGAGTTATTTTTTAAAAAAAATAACCAACCTTTAAAGTGAGATTACTTAAGTTAGGGAAAGGTTTTGCGATAGGGTTTGGAGGAAATGGTCTGGAATAAATTCGTCTCTCTTGCAAGAACCCAGTGAAAGTAAAGTGAATATATCTTTAAAGGAAAGAGGTAGCAAAAGATAGGGCATCCGTTTCTATTAAAGGAGGACTGGCTTCAAATCCCAGGTCTATTCTTGCAAAGATGTTACCCACTGTCGTTGGGCGTGATGCTCCGTCTAAGCAATGGGGAAATTAAATCCATTGTCCCACACGGCCGTGGTGCTCTCCAGATTGAACTGGAAGATTACAGGTTGAGGGATGAATGTAATTTTTAGCATGTGGTATTACATTTCAACCATGGCTTACTTTGAAGACTCTGCAAATCAATTATCTTTACTGATTTTGTAAATTGTCTAATATAAATTTTAATTTTGGACATTCTACATTTTGGTATTCATCTTAAATCTATATAGCCAGCACCTTTCACACGTCATTTAGTTATCATTGGTTTTAAAGAATTTTTACCATTGATTTTTAATGAACGTTTCCCACAAATGACGTTTCCCGCTAATCAGTATACACTGCAAGAACATTGCAAGAACAAATTTGATGCATGGCATTGTAACAAGTATATGAATACTTTAAACACAATGAAACAGAGCAGTCATGCTAAGTTAAACATGATATCTTCTTCTCTTAATTTAACTCGGTCCTTTCTTGACAAAATGCAACCTTGTTTAGTGGCGCTGTTAAAGGGAAAGGTTACATGCTTTTTATGGAATGTGTTCCGAATACTACAGTCAATTTAATCTGAACAACAACCTCCTCTTAGGTCCTTAAAAGAATAAGTATATCATATCAAAATGTGATCCACTGGTGAAACGTTATTTCCTGTGCGGTGCCGCCCAATCAGCCTCAGTTTCCTCACTTAGGAGAAAAGAAAGCAAATGCAGTTTGAGAAACAAGGAGGAAGGTACTACGAGAATAACAGATTTCGACATCAAGTAATTTCCTAATGCATTCAACTTCGATGTATACTACTCTGCTGGACCCTTACGATCACATGACCATTACGATGCGCGGATTTATCGGCCTATCTAGCCAACATTTAATAGACGTAACTTTACTATCCATCAACTTTTTAAAATAAAAACACAAATTCCAAAATTCAGAAAAATCGGTGTCAAAGAGTGGCACTATACTCCTTGCGAACGTCGGGTTGCAACCTAACGAAAGCCTTGTGAAGTGAACGAAAAGATGATGTCGCTCTTTTTATTTAGATACAACCACTTAAACGGCGTTCCATCAAACAACGATCTGTGTCTATAGACGTATTTATGGCGTGTATCCAACTGGCGTATTTCCAAGTAAGGGGTGTTCCCATACCCCTTTCAACATATTCAGCGCGACTCTTTTGGATGCACGTATAGTAAGTAAGGCACTTAAATTGTTAGCCTTGGATAATATTAGACTCCTGGCGAACATATTTTAAAGGAAAATATTCATCACCCCAGACGGTTCCAATTTTCCGAACCTCTTACCCCTCTCCCACAGCTGTACAAAACTCATCGTTATCTAGGCACTATCCTAGTTTATGCACTTTAGGGCATGTCCTGATGAGCACAGAGATTCGATTGTGTAAAAACAAGGCTCCGCGCATGCCGTTTATGATGTGTTACTGTGCATTTTTGATTTATGTCAATCAAAAGAGCTGTCCTGATTAAGAAGTTTCATAGACTACCATTTACTGCAAATTCTATTTTGAAGCGACAAATAACTGCCTATAAACACAAAAGCACGAAGCAAGCACGAAACCACGAAGTGGATTTAGTCACCTTTAAACACCGATCTATCGGCCTATTGTCACCGGCGTATGCAGGGGCCATGCCCCGCTCCCTGCATTGATGGGGAGAAAATGAGAGACTGAAATGAGGCGGAGAAAAGAAAGAGGAAAGAAATTAAAAGGAGGAAAATGAAGAAAAAGAATAAGGGAATTAAAGTGATTGAGATGGGAGAGAGAGGAATGTTGCGAAAATGGTTGCAATAACGCGAATTGCAGAAGACCTCTCCATAGACATTGGAAGTGCAGTGAGTATTGCGGTGAAAAAAATACCTCCTCCAAACACCCTAACCCCAACGTATTGTTGGATGAACCAATATTTTTGACGGGCGAGGTGTGTGTTGTAGCCAGCTTTCAACGTGAATGAGTGACGTCATAATACCAACTGAAGCATAGAAAATCTCTCCCCTTGAGGAAGTGCAAAACGAACTGGCCGACCAGGGCACGAAATGGCCGATTTTTTGACGTCATTTAACCACAACGATTTTTTACTTAGTCAGAGCAAATATTTACCCTGTACGAGAGCCTGGAACTGGCCATTCTTTTGGTGCAATTTTTATACCAAAAATGATCTATAATTCCACCAAACCTAGACCGATTTTTCTGGTTAAGAATAATTTGTTTTAACGTCAATTTATCCATGAAATTCAGTTTCAGCGAATAATTTTGTATTACTGAGAAAATGACGTCATTAACCCTTAAGCCACTCGATGTCCCCTGCAAGTGAGTTAACCGCAAAAATGTGACACCTGGAGATTTAATCCTTGAAGCTGGTGAAGGCAATTTTGTCCTTCCTTCAAGGGAACGATTCTCTAATGGCAATCCTTAATTGCACACCATCCAAAACCTCTGAGTATATGTTTTCTTCGGCCGGGTTAAATATCTGCCCAAAATCGATGGCTGTACTGCCACAGCTCTTGTCCAGTATTTCTATTTTAATTTTTAAATTGGAGTGCTTGGTAACTGATTGTTTCCTGCGATCAGGAAGAGGTGTTTAGTAATTACTTCCCCGCTCCAGCTGATGGTGGAGATCAGCGCGCCAAGTCCCCCCCCCCCCTCCAAAAAACTTTTAAGGTCTGGAACCAGGGACTGCCGTTTGACGGTGGATGCATCTAGAACTTGGTTTTGACTCAATACATAGCATCTAAGGACCCTCAAACATTCACATGCGAAGATTGTTTCACATTCGTATCGTATCGTCGTGTATCGGTATCTGACGTAAGTATAACACGACAACAATGGCTGTTAATTAGTTTCTTCCTCCCTCCAGAAATATATCCTGTACTAGCGCAGCACAGTATACACTCACTGCACTATTCACGTAAACACGTGTAGCAAAAACAGACTTTTCATGCAATCAGCGTATGTAAACGTAACTAGGAGAGGGAGACACCCGACTAGATCTGCGATTTAGCTCTGTCTGGCGCAGAACACTTGATGAGTCATGGTGTTAACGTCGCAATGTGGATCGACCTCTCATGAAAAAGTTTCCAACCGGAGGGGGTGGAGCACTGGGTGGGTCATACCAAAGATGTCAAAACGGAGCCTACACGCCGCTGTGCATGGTGCTCCGCATCAAAGTAGGGACAGACGATCTAACTCGCAACTGTAAAAAAGGCCGTGGTTGCAGCTAGTTACACCAGACTGTTAGAAATTAAGACGCAAAGCTCAATTTTAACAGCTAAATCCAGCGATCTGGAAGTCAACTTTACTAAAACTTTGGTGTTCGTAACAAGCCAACTAATGGTGGCGCTCCGCTTAGATAGTGCGCCTGCTGTCATGCACTGTTTTGTACCGATATTTGTTATTTCCACCCCCGCCCCACTCCGCAAACGCGCTAGGTCGCTTCATTCCCTCGCAACATCCCCCCCCCCCCCCATGAAGAAATGTCTAGACACCCACTTGTCCATTCTCTAGGAGGTTTCATCATGCAGGCACAATATGAAGAGCAACACTTTTACATCTTTGATCGCCGCCAAAAGTTAATGATGGCATTTCATACTTCGTTTTTTAATAAGGTGAGAATGCAACTTACCCAAGACACCCTCTACGATCAATATTTTGATTTGTGTGAACATCTTCAGGAAATGACCATTCTGAAACGTGTAATTTTCGAAAAAATCAGTCAATGTTGTTATGCGGTACATCATTTTCAATCAGACGAATCCATAAATGATTATGGCGCCTTTTGACCCAGTGCTGAATCCACTGTCCAAAATCACGTTACCTTATCGTATTCAAGAAAATAATCAGTAACCATGACAATTCCAATAACAGCAAAATTTAAAATTATTGGGAAGACTACAGGCAAAGAGATACCGATAACAGTTTCTAAAGCTGTTTAGTTGTTAAATTTCAAGGCAGGAAACTGTTCACGAACGAAGATGCAAATTTGGTTGTCATTGTGGAGTTTGTTCCATCTCACTTTGGTTAGTAAACACTGTTTTTCTTTTAAAAAAAATACGTTGTACAACTGTAACTGCGATCGTACAAACTGTTTTGTTGCAGGGTAGCTGTGTGGTAACTACTGTGATTTCCAGCCAGATAAAACTCCTTTCAGGACTTAGAAATGCTAATCCACGAAGAAGGTGAGTATGAAAAGGAAAGATATAGCTTACGTGGTTGTAAACAATTCACTTCGGGATAAATAAAATACAAATGTAAAGCAATAAATAGCTCAACGAATTGGTGGAGTTTGAACTCACATGCAAAACAAAAGGGCCCTGAGTTTTGAGAGAGCACATTGCATGGACAGCTGCGCCGGCAGCGGTGCTTAAAGACACTGTATCGTGGCGCGAAACGGGGGCGGCACCATGTTTTTAAAATTGTTCTTTTCTCCTTCGCGCATCAAAAACTGTTACAGCGCCATCACCTTCCTTGGCCGTGAAAAATGTTCGTACAATCGAGGGAAGATGAAGCATGGAAGTACTAGATGGTACTCATTCGTGCTAACGTAGATTTCTGCGAGACATTTGCAAATACCACATAAAACGAACAATCGTCGGTAATAACAAGAAAAGTCGGCGAGGACAACTTTTCCCAAAATTAGCAAGATATTGACGGCCCGGCTTCCATGCAACGCTTTAACAACGTTTAATAAGGAGTAACTTGTGATGGTTAAAGCTGCGAGAAGGTAAGGAATATAGATAAGAACAAATACGGAGGCAATTAGTAGACATTGGCAGTAATTCTGCGAAAAATCCTTTGTTTGGAGATGTGTAGTATTACGTACGTGTATATGCCATATAAAATTGAACAAGGGAGCAATTTTCCCAAGATTATGGGGACAAATTCCCAAGGTCCGATACAATACAGCAACAAACAAATTCAACTGCTATCACGTTGCATGTGGATCCTTGTTATTTTGTTGGGTGTATAATTAATGCTACAGTAGTTTCTACCAGGATACACCTTCAAATTAAGGCTGATATATCTTATACAGCTGTGAAAAGGGACAAAATGTTAGTCATTGCCAGTATGAAATTACTGCAAGCACACCTCTTTGGCCTACAATTGAGTTACATAATGTTTTAGTAAAATATATCCAACAATTAGAAAGAGTTATGTGCGTTGACAGATTTCAGACTACACTCTGATCACATATGATGGCCTAACTAGATCAACAGTTGGCTTTTCACCCCCTAAATTAGGACAAAATCAAAAAAGAATAGTTGTGTGATGCACAAAAGTTTAGGAAGGGTTTGCTAGATGAAAGCATATTATACAGTATGATTAGAAATAAATTGGACTGACCATGTTCAAAGGATAAGAATGCTATCCAACCAGCTCAGTACTGTTGTAATAGTGCCAACAATTTCCACTGAATACTTAATTAATTGACATGTGATGGCAAATTGCATCTAGGGATAGCCTGGCCAGGATGGTTGTCTGAAACAATGCTTGCACACCAGACCCCAGGAGAACTTAGTTAATTAGACCAAAGACTTTTCAGGGTGCTTGCCATAATCCATTACCTAACCTCATTTTAAAATATCAGGGTAATAACTAGCCCTCAAACAGGGCTATGTCTTCTATTAAATGGCCTAATGAAATGCTGTGCATGCTAAAGAATACACATGCAGCCCTGTTAGCTAGGTAATTGCATTGGCTTCAGAGTTGGGATAAGGACTGGAGGACGAAGAGGGGGGGGGGGCGTAAGAACTTTGCTCCACTGATACGTACCTGAAGTGTAACTGAATATAAGTCTATCAATCATTTAAAGCTCCCCCCCCCCCACCTTATCCTCCCAATTAGGAAAAAAAGGTTCTAGCTACCCCTTGTCAAGCTATGTTTGTCACTGCTAGACTTCTTAAATTAAGCTCAGAAGGCTAAGACCGTGAGCTCATCAAAAAGCAGACAAACTTTTGTTCCTAAGAGACTAACCCTGTCAAGTAGCTGTCATGTTTAATAAGTCAGAACAATTGCAGTGCATTCAAGTGCATGTTGTAATGAAAGCATTCTCTGCCTACTGCATCTTCTGAATTTGTCAATGGAAGAGCATTCACTTATTGCAAAGGTTACTCTCTCATAACTAATCAACCTGGTGATGAGTGTCCATATTTTTTGAAACTGATTCCCGTCACAAGCTAGGGTACATCTCTCATGTTTCATATGATATTTTGCATTTTAATTAACATCATATGAACTTAACATCATATGAATCGAGGCCTATGTGTCATTCATGTAACAGCTCAGTAGCCTCTACCTGTCACAAGAATCTTCAACATGGCTATATGTACAGAGCATGAAGTTAATTAAAATATCCTATATCAGAGTAAGCTAACCTTCATGTCTACAACATTTTTCTTAAACAGTCTCCTGAAACTAAAAAGTTGTTACTACATGTGACATAACTTATTTATATTGTGCTCTTCTTTGTTTCCTTGAAGGTACTAGCACTACAGGAACTACATCAACTTTTCTGGAGAAAGAATCACCTACAATAACTACTATATGGCAGAACTCATGCATGGGAACCTACCATTATCTTCTTGTTAGGCTGGAAGGAAAATGTCTTCTCTTTAAAGAAGAAAGTGCTGGCCAGGTCTGTATGGTGGCTTTGAGAACTACATCTCCACTGCAAGCTGATTGCCTAGAGAATTCAACTATTGAAACTTGCTTCGTATGCGTACTTACTTAATGCAATATTCCGAGACTGGGGAGGCAACTGGTGTCATCATGTTAGGATACAGTGACAGGAGTGCAAGAATAGGGGTGGAAAAACCAGAAGTTCATTGAAATGGGAATTGCATATCATGATATCAGTAACAAAAAATGTACTTGTAGACCCAAACTATCCTGCAAGATATATCATGAAAGTTGCATGTAAGCCTCGAATTCCTCGAATTAAAAACTTCATTTCCAAAGGTGGTAGCAGTTTTCATACCACTTGAAATCTAACTTCTTTTTTGGAAAAACACCATAAGTTTTTGTACCATTTTTGAAGTGAATTCATAACTGCATGCAAAATAGAAGAGTTATGTTTTGTTTGGGAATTAATCATAGTGTCTATTATTATAAAAAAAAATAAGAGCTTTCCACTGTTCTGCTTGTTGATCAAGAAATGTAGCATGGCATGATGGTGGGAAATTTTAAGTGTAAAACAATAAAGTGAAACAGCTGGTACAAGATTCCAGTAAGAATATGGTACTCTACCTGATTTTCATCTTTTCCTTTATGTAATATTTCTGTCAATTGACTTTTTAGGAGTTCCAGTAATTATTATAATTTTGTCAAAAATCATTTAATATTACTATGAGGTATGAGTGAATTACATGTTTCCTATACCTTTATGTTTGCCTTGAAGACTAGTTGGGTCAGTCTATTCACTTACAGAGGTAGATCAGAAAAATGATGGGGTATTTACAGGATGTAGAAGAATCTATTTACAGTGGTTTACAGCAGTTATGGTAGTGTTATAAATTGCATTCACTGGAGCAAGGACCTGTAGCACAGATGTATACTTACCATATCTTTTGAATGAGAATAATGTCTGTTAATGACATATTGGCAGTTTTGATAATTTTGAGTTTGCAATTAATGAGCCGTTCATTCTCATATAGAATCAAGCATGCACCTAGTGTATTATTAGCATTCTGGACCAAAATGAGGGGTGGGGGGGGGGGAGAAAGGAGAAGGTGATACTTACCATACACACAGCTGTCCTGCAGGTTGAAAGGCTGACAAGAACTCCTACTCCTCCAACATCCCTAGAAAATGTATTGCCCAACTTTCAGCAGATCACATTCTGCTTTTTTCTGAAGGGCAGCAAGGTTTTACATAGCTTTCAGACTTCAAAAAGGATCACAATGAAGCCCTATTTTAAAAGCTGTGTTTACACACTCTAGTACCTTCTCCAATTTAAACAAGAACACCAGCCTAGTGCACCTCTGCAGTTGAACTTCAGCAAAGCTGCATTGAGTTTCAAAAGTCTACAATTACATACAATTTCATTCTTAGTGGGGACTTCTGGGTAGCAGTAGGGTGGACCTGGGTGGACAATGCACAGGGGTCCATGGAGAATTCAAACACCTCAGAGCTTGTGTGTGCAAGGTTTCATTCCTATCCCATACTCCCACCCCCCACCATGAATATTGGAGCTAGAGGCTTTTAGAAAAATGAATTTGGGCACCCCTTTGCAGTTTAGCTTCCCCATGCATCTAGAAGGCCTCTTGTTATGCCATTGATTGAGTACACAATTACCAGTACCGTACCCAAAAAACATTTATCAATAAGAGTGGAGTTATTGTTTCAATTCATATCCAAATTTAACCAATTGGTACTGATCTTCATGTATAAAGTGCTATATATTCCTAACTATCTTTGTGGATATGCTACATTCCCTTCAAGTATAGTGGTGCTGTTTGTAAGCAAGGGCATATACTGTATGCATGCAATTTGCACAAATAAATTTTCTCCTTCTCATAGCAACAACTTAATTCTGCATCATAGCAAAATCATTCTATGTCTAAATGTACAAGTCCCTCCATACAGTAACTAACAGCAAACAATGATGGATACTACCTGTTGGACATATGTGAGACCCATCGAAGCAGTACCACAGTCTCCAATTAAAGAGGCACCATGCACCAGCATGCACCTTTAAAAGGCTGGTTAAATGGCACTCAGGTGTGGACACATAAAGTACTGCACAATATCATAAATAAACAAGCTTGTGTTTGGTGTAGGATTAAACCAAATTAGTGGAAGAGAGCTGATAAAAGAGTTCTCATGGAATGCTCAATACTAGAATTAAATGTAATCAAAATTATCATTCAAGTCATATTTGGTCCGTGGGATGTTGGCATAACGTACATGAATGTGGCAACACAAACCCAAAGTATGTCATGACTGAACCTGAAGGAAGTTCTGATCAAGGAGTGATGTCAATGTTTCAGCACAGATGGGCAATGCTTACAGTAGCAAGTCCTGATTTTACAATTGCTCTAATTCAAAATGAAACAAAGGGATTTGGTTTTAACTCATTAATAGAAAATGTCAAGATTGAAAAATTTCTGTGTCCCACTAACCATGGCGAGGGCTCCAAACATGACGATAGCTAGGAAATGTGTATTTTCAGCACAAATAAAATTTACATTGGAAATTAAATGTTTGTCTATAAAAAAAAAAATTCTTCCAAATTTTCAACAATTCTTGGCAAGGAACTTCCCATTTTGCTGGTTTTTCCACCCTTGCTCATGGCATATTCAAATCTAAGAAAAGAAATATTTTGATCATTTGTAAAAAAAAGTTTTAGAAAACACATTTGATCAGTGCAAGTGTAGGATATGAAACACAAGCTTGCTCCAAGTTCGCAAAAATTGAATTAAAAATCTGATAATTTAACTTGCATATATTTTGAGCATCCCAAGAACTGAGTTCAGAATTTTTAGAGCAACATTCTACTTCACCGTATTAAACATAAATTTATTTGAAACATTCTTTTACAGGATATCTTTTAAATGAGAATTAGGGTCTACTTCTGGAGGTAGATTATTCAAGCTAGGCCGAGTCCTCTCACTACTTCGTACATTCTCCCAACCTGGTTAATTCTAGCTATCCACAGCTGTTTAAAACTTTTCATTGTGCAGACACAATCCTGGTCTACTGTTTGAAGGGTATATCATCATGGTGAGCATACAAAACCCTGTTGAATCAGACTGCACTCTCTGTCGGGATATGCGCCACTCTGCATTCTTGAATTTGATATCACAATTCAGGATGATGCATAAGTATTTCTTACACAGTACAGTTACTACAAATAAATAAACTATAATTATCAATCTGAGTATCCTGAACATGCAGTTTCAAACTCCCACTTCCTTTGGCATACCAACGTCTCTATTATTAGCTTAAACACCTTTAGAAGGGTTTCTGCCATCATTGAAAACCTGAAAAGTCATGAAATTTGAAAAAATATTAACAAGGGCCTGGTAAAGGACGTTTTCCAATTCAAAAAATTGTGTTAACTAAGTCATACGAAATTCATGGAAATTTTCACAAATTTTCATTACTTGATGTGTAACAGTCCCCCCCAAAAAAGTCGTGCAAGTTCTTTTAATATTTGGTCCTGGAAAAGTGAAAATTTATTTTCCAGAAATGTGGAAACCCTGCTTCAACTTATGATTCATTTGAAGCTTACAAAAGACACATGCTCCACTGAGTGCACCCAAAATTGTTCCTAAATTCTTGTTGTCTTTATTATGCATGATATGATAGTCCCATTAGTTGTTTCATGCTGTTTAGTAACTGGAATAAAATTCAGACCTAAAGTTTCAGGTATAGCTGATGTTATAACATATAAATGAAAGGCTTCAATACAGTTACAAGCTGGTTGGCAATACTGTTCCAGTATCACACCATCTTCCTATTCACAAAACTTCATTCCCCAAATACATTTGGCCAAGAAAAATTGCTTTTGTGATGTAAACCATAAAAATGGCAACCAATCTTTCCAGTATTGATGTGGTTTTCTGGGTTCTGCCAGGATACTCAGAATCATGCATAACTCCATCCTGCTTGGGAAGCATCAACCAGGTGCCTTTTACACCCCGATCGTAGCTGAGATTTTGAATCTTCAGTCCAGTTGACCGTGACACTGTAAATGACTAGCATATGCAAAGGTGAACTTGACAACTTTGGGTGAATCCTTGGGCTGGTCCTCCTGTGCTAAAAAAAAAAAAACAGAATAATTTATGAAATGCCCACAGAAATATTTTTGCTCTGTTTTGTTTTGTTCCCTTGCTTACTTGAAATTTTTCTGGATTGCTTAATAATCTGCATTGGCACTTCTCCAAATTAAATGTAATAAGTAGGCTCAGCTGGAACTGGAAATGTATGAAAAACACTTATAATTTTTTTTCTTTGTTCTCCTTGTCACAAATTCCAAAAAGATGAAATTGTTCTCATATTTCTCACTTTCTTGATGAGAGAGAGCTACTCATAAAAGATTTCTTTCAAACTTGTGGTGCCAAAACTTGCTTAACTGGACAAGGCCAGAGCTTCAGAGGTGAGGTTGGTCCGTTGGTATTACTGTCAGTAGGTCTTGGAACTGGGGATAGGCATACTACCATTCTGGAAATATTTTGAGCAGAATCCAGATCAAAATGGAAATTCAAAAGATGTAACAAAAACTTGATATTTTTCCATCAGGTACAAGGTTTCTCTTTTCAAAGAAACTGAATTCAATGCATAGTGAATGTACCTAGATAGTCTACTTTCATGATATTGTCTGCCTCTGCCTCATCAGTTTCATTTTCATTTTGGCAATTCAGGCAATCTTCAACTGAACTGTTGACAAAATAGATTGTAATGCACTTAGACCTGTACTTAATGTCACCTCTTGTCCAAGCAGGCAACAATAATGCAAAGTTCGGAAACTACATTTTATCCTTTATATCATATTTTGAAGATGAATGAAGAAACAAACTGACAAATGGCAAAAAAATTTGCAACTTGTGTAAAGGTATTTTTTATCCATGGATGTGTTTATGCCAAATGCAAATGGTGAATGTTCCTACCATGCAGTTTCATGATACTGTTTCAATCTAGAGAAATCTCAGATCATCTTTTCTGCCCTTTGATATCAAAGCATGATCAATGAAAAGCTTAAAGGGCAAGTGCAGTCTCCCCAACTTGAAGTAGTGTAGTACACCATCCCTCAGGCTGTTTCATGATTGGCTGTTCACAGTCATGTGCCATTTTGGGGGGAGTCACTGCTTGGTTTTCCTATAATATGTAATATTGAAGTCCTGAAAAATTATTACAAATACTTTTAAGAAATTAAGAGAAGTGAAAATAAAATTGTGAGCTTTAGCCTTTGCTTCAAAATACAGTAAGTTTGGGATGACTGTTCTTGCCTTTCAATGTGGAATACTGACAACAGCAGTCATGTACACTGGAGTAGTATGGTTAAAATGGGAAGACCCAGTGATTGCATCTGCCAGGACTGAGCCTATACACCACATTAAAAAATTACAAAACAAATTTTGTTTAACAAAGGATTTTTTTCTTTCCTGGTCAGCTTTTTGATGTTAATATCCGACATTTCGAAAGCATGTTGGAAAACACGTATATGTTTTGCAAGCATGTGACTGCATTTGAAAATAGTCAATCAGTTATCACTAGAAAAAAAACTTGCATTTTCAGAGTTAACACCCAAAGAAACAGATTGGGTAGTATCTTGTTGGAATAATAGATCAAATAAGTAATAATATAAAAACATAGGACCTAATAAATCCATTTTGAAATGATTAGAGTAGCCTAGCTATAGGTTACAAAATAAAAGGAAATATAACTACTGTGAGTAGAAGAGAGATGCATGTATCTGACAGTTAAGCTACAGTATGGTACTGTACTTCAGAAGAAATGCTTACTGTCATGAAAAAGTCAAAGCTTTTGAACTTTATGAACAATTAACAGTAAGTATAGCACCCTCTTCTCACACTGTGACAAAGACATCACACTTCCACTGCAGTAAGACAAGGAAAGACTACATGGCATCCAATACCCCCATCCCTTTTTGTTTAGGTAGAGGGCAAAACAATTCAGCTAAAATCTTGAATGACCCTTTGTGTTTTGGCAATTTATTTGGCCATAAGTGTTCAGTAAAACCAGGAGTGCCAGAGAGGTGCTAAGGGGAGCGAGGTGGGACAGGGGATGCATTTGAAGGTTATGATGGATGGTCCCCACTGTATACAGGAAACATTTTCCATTCTTCACAAGGGAGCATAGATGGGTATGTTATTTATTGTCCAGAAAGTGGCAAGTAATTCTAATGGTGTACTTCCTTCTAATTCTTGAAGGAAATGCAATTGTTCTTTAATAAAAACCACAAAACTTGAAATTTAATTTTGAAATCCAAATCAACATTGAATTTAAATTCCAAATATTCAATTTTTCTTTCATAACATTTTATTCAAAATAATTCCCAGACAAATCTCTGGGTTTGGCCATAGATTTGGGCTGCTTGAGCCTCTTATGAAGAATTTCATCATTCCCTTGGAAAGAGACTGCATGGCACCATGCCAGCCAGATGTTGTGACTTCTTATATACAGCACGTACCACAATGCTATAATCATGGGTGAAAAGAGTTGTGAAGCTGAGAAGCTCCTTCCCAGGAAATTTGGACATCTGGAAGGAAATTTCCCTTTCCTGTTCATGAAAATGCAGGGAGAATTGTGGGAAATTTTACTCTCTTCCTGGGAAATAATGCAACTCCCTTCCTGGGAAATAAACCTTTTTTCCAGCCCTGGCTGTAATATATGTTGCAGTTAGTTAGATGGAGTTTTACGGCCCAGTTTCTGACCTATTGGTTCAAGTCGAACCCGCCACGGCCTTTTTTCCAGTTGTGGCTCATTGGCTTGTTTTCCCTACCCAACTGCTTACACGGAGCATCGATCACGCAAAATGGCAGTAGGTTCCTTTTTAAGAGTCTTTGGTATGACTCAACCGGAGAAGTGAACCCGGGCCTTCCGCGTAAGTGGTGGATGCTCTATCATTAGACCAAACACACCGTCTGTGTAATACATGTTGTATAAGGGAATCGTGCATGTATAGAACATGCATGATGTTTGTCTGAACTCAATGAAAGTCCAGCTATAGTCTTGGGCAATAACTATTGTTTTGAATTGGTTGAACAGCCATTTGCAATCCTCCCTGTGTTTGCAAGGCTTCCATAATTAACTGTAGTTGCTGTTGAGGGACAAACTGGCTCTAAAATACTGTCATAGTGGTCCTTGACAGGAGTAGATTTCAATGCTGCAATTCAACGGAATATCATATTTATAGCTGGTGATGCAAGTGTGCAGCACAGGATGAACTGTGTGGATGATGTTCAATTATTATAACCACACTTCTAATTACTGTAAACTTGATAATAGGGCAAGGTTTGTTTTTAAGGAGGTATCTCACAATTTTCTTCTCATTCTATAATATTGGATATTCAGGCAAACCAAGCAATTAAGTAAATTTCACATTTAAGGAAAGAATATATTGTCACCTGACTCTATACTGTAGCCAATCATGAAACAGGGCAGTATAACTACTGTACACTATTGTATTTACTGGGGTGACTGTAGTGCTCATGTCTTCAATAAAGGGAGCACAGCACATCATATCAACATAGCAACTAGCCCAATTTGCAAATGTAAACTATTCAAGCACATAACATTCAACCTTATAATTCTGAAAATGTTGGCAATGTCAAAACATTACCATAGTGGGTATACCATCTAACATTGTGCAATTGGGAGAAAATAATATTCACTCAGGCTTTGTGGACAACTAATTGATACTGCAACTCTACATCATTATCAAACAAGATATTGGGTAAAGGCCTAGCAATGGTCATAAACTGTGCAATACTTTAGTAAAGATGAGATTTAAGTATACCCAACAGGAACATTGTGTCAGTCAACTCAATAAGAAGTTCAAAGTTAAAATTTACTTTCAAGTACTGTTCAAGTGCAAGTTAGTTTTCCCTTTAGTCACCTCTTACAGTAGGCAGGAAACAAGCTTTGCCCCTGGAAGCTCTGAGGTTTTAGCATATACTGTATCTCTGAATGAAAAATGTAGTCTCTGAGGGATACGTTATTTCTTTTCAGTCAACCCAAACCCAACTCCTTTCTGACCAGCTAACATTTGGGCAGGGAGGGGAGGAGTGAGGGGGGCCAAGGACAAAATCTAGGGAGGGCATATGCCCCCTCTTGCCCCAACATAGAGCTACTACTCACGGCATGGCACTAATTAAAGCCGCTAAAACATTACGTGCAATTCTGAACAGCACGAGGTAGATCTGTTCTGTGCTATAGTGTTGTGAAACCATGGAAGTACTACCTGGAAGTTAGCTGGGAAAACATGCTTTTGGAGATTGAAAGACTTGTTTTGATACATCCTGCACTTATTTTCACTCACCTATGGGTGTAACAGCTAGCAACTGTATGTGAGGTTGGTCATTCACTAATTGGCTCTGTCTGTGTGGCCCACTGCATGTACAGTACTTTGAAGAACACCTGAAAAGTAAACCAAGACTATTTGCAATGAAACAGTATTTAATTTTAGGAAAGAGTGTGCAAGTGTATCAGACTTCCATGATTTCAAATCACATGCCCCTCAATAATAAAGGGGTGGTGTCAAAATTGGTTGTTATTAGAGTCATAATCATGATGATGATGTGAAAACATATAGGCCCCATTAAAACAGAAAGGGACAAGGGGGGGGGGATTGCAATCTATTCTGTCTAAAGGGAATTTTAAATCCACCTGCCAATTACCAGTGGCATCAGCAGTGGCCCTTGTTTAAAATATTTTTCACACAATTTTAAAACAGAAGGCTAATTATGTTCATGTATTATTGGTCTTGAAGAATAAAAAGATGTGATGTTTGAGAGGCAGAAAGTCAACACTCCAGTCTGAAATATCAGTGGTTATGAAACTATTATGGAAAAAGTTGAAAAAGTTTATCAATCAGCAGTATACTTTTTCAATCCAAGAGGAAAATGGTTGTCCACGGGACAACCAACCTTTAATTTATTGGTAGTCCGTATGGAACTTTTTTGTTGTCCCAGATTCCGACAACCATGAAAATTGATTCCTGTAGCCCAACTGGTTACTGGTAGTAGGCCAACAGTACTTTGGTATGAACTGAATTTAGAATGCAGAATTCTTATTTAACCTTAATTGTAAGGAGGGGGTTGTGGGGTGGTGGTGGTGATTAAGGGGAAGGAGATCAGCATAAGTTTTCATTGCATACAGGTACAACCAATTGTTGAATATGTTGGTAATTATCCCTAAATAATTTTTACAAAGTATGAGGGTGAATTGGATGTAACGTACATTTCAAATGTCATTAACTGAGTATTTTAAAACTAATTGGCTTGAAGGGTATATAGTCTGTACTGTGCAGGATTAAACAGTGTGCACATGGGAGAGCAAGCTTAGACTTGAATATCTTGACAATAAGCCCTGACCCAGGAGGGGGCATTGGCGGTGATCAGGGTTCCCCTTAGTTTTTCAATGACAAACTATTCTTTTTACCAAGGAAAATATGCAGAAAATATGCCTCTTAGTTGGTGGAAAATTGTATACGAGCATATAAGCAGAATTCAGATTTTATTGGAGGCCCGGTGACCCCCAATGCCCTGGTGTATGCTTGGTTTGTTAATCGATGTTAATCCCCTCTTTCTCAAAACCCTGGATCTGCGACTGAGCCCAAAGTCTGCAGATCCAGGTCTTCTTAGGTGACTGATGTAGGCCTAGCTAACTTTCTATACTATAGCATTGTTCCACACATGGGGGGAAATATATGGCCAGGTCGACATCATGGGAACCGCGGAAATGTTCAAATACCAATTACCGTCAAAAAGAAGTTCCGCGGTTTCCCTTCCAATGTGTGAAAAAGTGGGGTTTTGTAACAAATCATTATACTTTCACTGCAATTGCAAAATAAAAATCCAAATGGAAGGGGGGTTTAACCGATCGGATGGGGGAGGGAGCGCACAGGGCTTACACTTTGCTATAGTTTGCGTTTTCGAACTGGACCTATAGCTAATTCGAAAACGTGGAAAACGCGGAAATTTATTATTATTATTATTATTATATTTTTCCCTTCCAATATATGTGGAAATGGGATTTTGATATCAAATTATTACTTTCAATGCAGTTTCCAATCAAAAATCTGAAAGGAAGGGGCGTTTTACCGGTCGGATGGGGGTGGGGCTGCCTCGTGCGCCCATTTTGCTAAATACCCCTTTGTAAACACTCTTTGTGAAGACGGTTCAAAATTCCTACAACTATATAGTCTCTTTATAAAATTATCTGCTGCAGCGCACGTTGAACATGTATGTGATTTTTCATATATGGGCGATGTACATAATTGAAAACCTATAGGCCTATATATGGGGCCTTACCTTACAATAGGAAGGCAGTTGCCTTACAACTCTTTTAACCACATATCTGGCAAACCACTGGCACTTGGATGGGGACCCTTACCCTTACCATGAATGAGTTAATTTTATAGCATTCAATAAGCATTCATTATGCCTTCTGAATGCATCTTTTAGCATTCGAAGGCCTAAGCTGAATGCTTAATTTCTTCCTCAAATGAAGTCTTCCTTGCATTATGAATAAGCCTTCACAATTTCCTTTGAAGCCTACCAAGCCTTCAGTTACTGTTTGAATGCATTCATTAGTTTTTTAATGTTTTGGAATGCATTCACACATGAATGTGAATGCTTAGTTAAGTCTTCAGATATATGAATGCTTATCAAAGCCTTCATTTCCTTTTTTGCAAAGCATATAACTAGTATCAATTACTATAAATGCAGCTGGAGATCACTCAAGCATAAGCAAAGTTACAGAAATCAATTACTAGATAATGGCACCTTGATCCTGCCCACATCGTTGCACCAGGTAATCTTCATTTATACTACAAATCCGACGTGCTCAGGCTTACAGACTTGTTCTCATCAAGTCTCTTTGGCAAATAACTGATCCAGCAAAGCTGAGCACTAACTCATTGTCAAGTCGACTGTAGGCTAATGAAACAGCTAGGATCATCTAAGTGATAGCATATTGTAGGCCTCTGCTTGATATAGTTTTGTGATGACAATATTGGGGAAAGTGCAAACTCTGTGCCAGGCCTTCTGAGTGAGAGATCATAAGTGTAAACTAAGATGGGGCATGTATATGAACAAACCAGGGGCATATGTGCGGCTTATTCTGAGGTTACGATTTTGATGTATTGGTAAATGTACTGCTGATCACTTCTGCTGAAACCTATGCTGGCTCGTCATAAGTTTTACTAGGCATAGAGCTACTAATATAATTGAGTCCAAACGTTAGGCCTATGCATGTACATATGCTAAACACGCTTGTGGGGTATGTGGATCACTAACGAGACCGCAATCCTGTCTACTTTTTACCATCAGTAACTGAACAAACACATTTCACTTACCTTTGGGCATGATCTGTGAGCAGATCTTCGCAAAATCGCCGTTATAAACAGGAGACTTGCCATTCCCGATCAATGAACCTGCTTTCCTGCGGCGATCTAGGTGTAGGGCCTATTCCGCGTGGGAATGGGAAAGGGAACTCCGACTTCGGTTTGCTACTGTATTTTTCTCGTTTGATTTCTCCTTCTCGTGACAACATTTAATGGTCCTCCCGCGCCATTGCTATAGCCTGGTGCAAACGCTGTCCTTCGAATTTCTTCTTTTTTCTGAACAGGAAGACATTTTGCTGTCGTAAGACTAAGACTAGCCCCTTCGCTTCGACCAATATCGCAAGTTCAATGCAGGTTTCCTAGGCCAGTTCGTCTTTATAGAAATTCCCAAGATCATGTCCCGAATAACAACGTACAGCCCCTCAACGTTGAACTGCAGTAATAATAGCCTATAAGAGCATCGAAGTCAAACTGATGATTAATTCATTACAACACAAAAACAATTAAGCCGGAAATTTAATACAAGACACCTTGGCATTCTTATTAGGAATTATTCACATATTTCATAACTACTTGATAAGTCACTTAAAAAGTAAAAAATAGAAACAATCACACAATAGCCTATTTCTTTTTTACAAAGTGGGAAGGAAAAGAATTTCTAAGACGTTTCGAAATTCCCAAGATATTGGGATAATTCCCAAGGGTCTCTCTGTTGTCACTGAGCAAGGTACTCTTTTGTATCAGGAAAACAACTCCCTGCTACATACAGTACAAATTAACACAACTATACCTGTTAACGCTCACACAACCAAGCGTATGTAGCAGTACAGTATCCCACGCAATCGTACAGTATGTACTGTTATCATACGGTGTCTATGGGCTACATCCGGGTTTTTGGGTGGGATAACAATTTTTTTTGAAGGCTGTACAAATGTCGCCCCCGGTTCGCGCCACGATACTGTGTCTTTAAATAACAGAGTACAGCAGAGTACAGCTATACATTTTAATGTACTACTTTTTTATTCAACCCTGGCGTTCAAGAAGCAAAGTCTTAACCAGCTTTTGCTTCTGGTTTCTAAAAGCCTAACCGACTCTCTGGCAAAGAGCCATTCGGCGAAACAAAACTAACTGCTTGCCGAAGAAGCTATGCGTACACTGAGAGATAACACTTAACCAACATCATGTCACGGCCCCCAGACCGTTTACGTCATTAGTCACTGCCATGTATGGCTCCATTCTAGACTGGAAGAAAAGAGCAGACACTACACACAATCTTAACCAAGAGGCTTTGTTAAATGGACAAAATAATAACGTTATTTCGATTTACATACCGAAGACCTAGTTTATCTGGTTCCCCTCGCCCTCGCTATTTTGCCGACCCTAAGATGTCGGCCACGAAAGTTGACAACAAAAGGAATTTTTCGTTTAGAGTGGGGTCCGAAGCCAATACCGTCTAAGATGGCTTCACATTGTGCCGTGATGGCCACGAGCACAACCGTAGAGTGCAAAAGTGGAATTCACAGATTTTTTAAACCACTGTGCTGGAGTAAAATGGAAAATGAATCTCGTCTTTCGCTTTATTCCGCTCACGATAACCTTTAGTGTCACCATGGCTACAAATTACAATATCAAAACCGGATTGATTTGGTCATTAATGCAGCTTCCCGTTTAACGTAGAGGTTTAACTACTTCACTGGCTCACAAGCCGGGTCACGGGGGTCAGTGTCGGTAGCTCCATGAATGCTGTATGATTGTAACAATCATGCTGATGATACAAGTATAATATGCTTGTGTGGCATGCCGTATATACACTATTTTAACTGTAAACAACCTGCGTGCAAATGGCGGTTAGGTGTCACATTCTAAATGTTGCTTTTACTGGTTGGAGACCCTGGGTGATGTGTTCATCAAGTACGTAACTTGTTTTACTGCAATTAAGGGGCGGTCCGAGTGAATGAGAGGCACGGGTAAGGAGTGTAACAACAATAACGGCATACTTATGAAAAGGTTTGCTTTAAATTCTGTGATATAATATTTGTGTTTGGCGGAGTGTAACAACGCTAAACATTCGGTACTATTTTTTGGTTAATTTGAGGAAATGGTTGATTTTGAGTTCAAGAAACTTGCTGGGCTTAGCTCACAATTGAAATAATAAAACAAAGGCAGATATTCAATTCAAACTTGCAAAAGATAATGACTAGACTCGTTTTTCCTACAAAGCAAGCTAAACCTGGTAACATGAAATTTTAAAATCTGTGTCAAAATTTCCGATGGACTGTGGCAGTAACTCGTCATTCGTTTAATAATTCATATTTTTGAGATGGATAGGGGAACGTAGGGACCGGGTAACGTAGCTACAATCCTCGACAAAAATGATGGGACAAAACAAGCAAAACAAGCAATGTACGGAACACCACCCCCCCCCCCCCACTCCCCCATTCAATGTTGCGGCAGCCCAAGGCGTCCTGAAACTTCAACATTGATACCGGGAGCGGGGTTTGTCCCATGTACTTTTGTCGAGGATTGTCGGAAGCCTGTACAAAGGTATAGGAATTTCCAAATTTTCGTTTTAAAAGCTCTGAAACGAGTATAGTTGCCTTTTTACTTTTCAAGCTACAGGAAAGTAGTAACACTTGAATTTGTCCGACCAGTATACTGGCGTGTTAGATTAGCGATGGGGGCCCGAATAAAGATTTGTCTTCCTCAAGTAGCTCATACGAGGAAGGGGGAGGGGGAGATAGTACTTTGCCTGGTGAGAGATTTAATTTACTTTAAAAATTTCATGTACTGTAATGGGGAAAAAACAAAGAAGTTTTTCCATCTTATTTTTCGTGTTAGGGGTTGGGGGTAACATATTTCACGATATACCCAACGTTTAACCCCAAAATTCTCTCCTTTTTCGCATAAATAAACATTGAATGATGATTTAAACTACAATCTGGTTAAAGACGAAATTATATGTAAGCATAAGGGGTAGTGAACGTGACAATTAACGTCAAGATTTCTCGAAAATGAAACGGTCAACCATTTTTGCACAATGAAAGTTCCCTATAAATAGAGAGATCTTCTATTTGCACGATTAACCCTCGACAGTCATTGCAATAGTGTGTGGGTCAATGGTTAATCGTGTTGAGGTCAACGGTAAACCGTGGCGCTAATAAAATATTCTTAGTAATGGGGAGCAGTGACGAGTTCTACATAGGGATAACGAATAAATTAGGCCTTATAAAGCCTACTTTCGGAGCTTTCTGTAGCAGTTCGGTTTCAAAAATTTAAAACGCCGCGTTTGTCCTGTATTTTATCTGCAATATCTGTTCCCCCCTCCCCTCAAGGTTGTTTTGATCTGCCTCCCTCCCCGAGAAATATTTCTGGCATGAAAGCGACCCCTCCCCCTCCCTTCGGTACCCTGCGGCAACGGGTCTTCTGAATAGGTAAAGACAAAATAAACGACGTTAAACCAGCCATGGTTACCTTATTTTGATCACTTCCCGGTCCTAATTAGAAAAACCGAATATGGACAGAAGTCCGCAATGCGTGATAAGTTACATTTCTTCCCCTTGAAATACTTAAAAGCCGCTTTTATTGTCTTGTCATGCAGCAATTGTTCTTCATAATGCTAACACCGTGACATTTGTCTTCTAATCACTCCTTTCAAAGTACACAAACTTTATTCACCAACTGTCATTACGTTGCCCATGACCGAAAACTTCTTCATATACATTTGTACAGGCTTCCGACAATCCTCGACAAAAATGATGGGACAAAACAAGCAAAACAAGCAATGTACGGAACACCATCCCCCCACTCCCCCATTCAATGTTGCGGCAGCCCAAGGCGTCCTGAAACTTCAACATTGATACGGGGAGCGGGGTTTGTCCCATGTACTTTTGTCGAGGATTGTAGATTTGTTTTATTAGGGTTTTGATTAAGAGCATGAGGGGACAAAGCTTTGAGTGGTCGGACGAGGGGGCTGCAAGGGAAGGAGAAACAACGCATGTTCCTCCTTTGTCCTATGTGCGTAGCCGACGCTTAAGTTTTGCATTGTCTAATTCCTAAAATTCCTCTAAACTGACAGGGATTTGGCATTGAAGACAAAGTGTTTTCGTCGTCTGCTACATCTGAAAGATTTCTTTGGATGATTTTCCTCCATTACTATGACATTCCTAACCGTTAAAGAAAGCGGCAAAATTTATCTCAACTAGATAGTGCCGCAAAGTGCCACGTTTGTATTTCTTTATTACTTTCTAAGGAATCTAGAATTGTTTGAAGTATCTTCGTCGAAATTTAGACTCCCTTTGGTTTTCAAATATGTTAATTCCTGTTTTCAGTAAAGAAATTAAAATAATAAATGCAATTGTGCAACTTAAAAGTGACTGTCGGTCGTTTTAATGAAAAACTGTGAAAGCGTTTCACATGTGTAGGATAAGCAGATATCTTTAAAGCAGAATCTTGACAATTGCTAAGTGCTAGACAAGAACCATAAAAGACTTAAAATCTGTCTGATAAAACTTTCATTTTACAAGTTTATATAGATATGAACTAACAAAAGGTAGCAAAATCTATTTGTCACAGTGCAGGTAGAGAAGTTTGAAAGTGATGGCGTCCTTAGTTTAACAGGTCTTTTAAAATGGGAGCAATATTCATTTAGCTAAAATCATCGTTCAAACATCGAGATAACAACTTGCAATTTTGTAAGTTTGCTGTTGATTCCTACGTCGGGTGTTAGTAGTAATTAATAAGGAAATAAAAACAACCGAATAACATAAGAAAATATCGTCGTAGTCCAGAGTCTTTGTAGGCTTACTGTTAAAGATTAATATCCGTGATCATAATGTTTCGGTGGCACATTTCGCCACAATGACTCCCTAATGCATACTTTGCGGTACATTTGAAATCATTAAAATATACGAATTGAAATAAGCTAATTCGGGCGCACCAGATAACTTATTGTGTTTCTTTTATCCAAAGATGGTAGTTAAACGAAACAGTGGTCCTAATATGGTGTACAAGTTGCTGTACCTAAACCGTAACGAAGAAGCAAACAATGCTATCTCTGCGATTAAAGCAAAATTTACCAATTTGCGATAATTTAAAAAACAGTAACATAATATCCTGACAAACCATGGTACATCAGTTAACCAAGGGGAATGCGTATGGTAGCATTTCAGCTGGGGTAAGTGGCAGAGGATTATCTGCCTCAGTGAAATATGCAATCTGCTCGAAAAGCTTTCTAAGCGGCGAGCCATCACCGGATGGGTCGGAGCGTACCTAAAATTGTGAAAATCGCTACCCCTCAGTGCAGCAAATGACATTTAGGCCTGATAGTAGAATCTGAGCAGTCCTTATTTTTAGTTTTCTGTAGCAATAAAATGTTCACTTCAACAGAAATAATGAGCAAATTTCAAAATGATCAGAAAATTAACGAATAAAATGTGCCACTGCAAGTGGATGAAAGGTAAACTAATAAGTAACATTAGCCAGCCATTGAACCATACTAGATTTATATGTGTAACTAACAGACTGCCTCGACCCCCTCTCTCACTTTATGCGTCCAAAGCATTGCAGTCGAAGTTCGTTTTGCACGTTTCATGATCACATAGGCTTCCCAAAGACGTCTTGACTTCCAGCCCTCTGGTCGTTATTGTTGGTGGTATTGCATTAAAAATATAACACGAATCAGGATGGTATTTGATTGATGTTTTTGAGAAAAAAATTGAGTTCAAAATGTTTCTGTGCACCCTCTTCTCTGCCTGCGTTTCAGTGTAACCTGCCAATGGAAGACATCGCACAACTTTATGGCATCTTTGCAATATCCTACCGTAACGAAGAAAGTGTTGCTCGGACTATGGAGGGAGGCTGTAATTTTATTAGTGTTTATTGTTAGCTGCCCTATTGTGTCTGCAAATACCTTTTTTTTTCTTCTTCTTCTTTTTTTTGCATGTAAATATTACATTGAGTATGGTTTTCTTACGTTAGGACAAAGTTTGGACTTGCTCAAGTTAATTAAATGATTTTGCAAAAAAGCTAAAATATTTTTGAAACAATGCAAGATAAGATCAAAATCACTACATGTATTGCAGGAATATGATATTATTTAACGTTCCAAAATATTACAGAGTCGTCGTCAAATCATACAAATGATAAATGGTCCGCGGCCATCTTGGTGCGCCTTTTTTGTCGCAGTCGATGGCGACAATCTACGGATTGGACGTACGCGTTACATGATTTGTCCACGTACAGGAAGTCCGTGGATGTAGCCTACAAAGAAATTGTTTAAAAGTTTCTTTGGCATAGAAAACGTGCAATATTTTTTTGAAACTCAAATGGGGAAATTCAAATGGCCACCCGATTTTTGAGACCCCTGAAGGAAATGCAGACCTTGCTGAATCTTTGGGGATAAGGTCCCGCTTCCCACACCTTTACACCAGGCAGGGTATATTAAATTAGTGCTTGTTCATTTTCTTTAATATTTGCCCACAATTTCCCAAAACAAACTCTTACAAATTGATACAACAGATGCACCCTTAAGAATCGAAATTCGAAAGCTTTTAAAGGCTCAGGGGCAGCATATCAATCAATCCAAAGTCAATCACCTGGATAAAAAAACATTTCCCTTATAAAAACCGATTAGATTTTAAATTTCGAAGCCTGATGTCATTCTCTTCCCTCCGAAAATTAGGGACAATGAAAAAATTTAAAGAACTTGTATCCAGGTTTTCATTCCCAACGCACATACGTAAATACGTACTCTGCGTCTTTTACAGAGACGCACGGGATAAGGGGCTAAAAGCCCCCCTCCTCCCCCAATTTTTCTGCCGTAGGCATTTTGGGTCGAATTACATTGCTATCATATTGTTGAATATATTGCCCCGCTTTGGCGGTTAGCCGCCCCCACTTCAAAACTCACCCCTGTTTAACGATTTTCTCATTCTCTTAACAGATTATGATAATATCATGGGCGGGGCTCTCTGTGAGAGAAGGGGGTATGTCCCCCAGCATTTGAGGAATTGGGTTCGCCGAAGATAACCTCGGTTTTGTTCGCCAAAGGTTTGTGAAAGAGAACGAATTCATTGAACGGCATCATTCACGACACTACCCACCTTTTCCTGGTAGCTTACTCACAAGGGACGGTGAAGGGTACATATTTGCCAAAATACAGGCAGACGAACCTTATGACCCAGACACATTCAAGTCCCGGATATCAATAAGGTACACAGTACAAGAAGAAAGCAGTTTATAAGAAGAATAAACTTATTGCTATTAAAGTCATGAAGTTGGTGATGGAAAGAACCGACAAGACCATTGAGATAAAGCAGATGAGTACGATTGACGAGATTGTAGAAGCATACAAGAAATACTTTCCTCAATTACCAACTGATATTGTTCAGGAAGCACTGAAAAATACAATTACTAACAATCACCACTAAATCTTTGCGGAGTTGTATCAAGTCAATATGCAAACGATGCTTCAACTAAAAGTTCATGCTGCAGGTTTAGCAATTATGGAGTTACGTAGGGTAGAGTAAAATTAGTAAGATTCTACCAAAATAAGTGACGAACAGATAAAATGCCCCCCCCCCCCTACGGTAAAATCTTGTTTATTCATCGAATGTTCTTGAGGTTAGGAGGTGTGGCAATGATGATTCCTATAACTGAAGTTCATTTGACCCTTTTTTGAAAAGGATCAATCCAAACGGGATGACGGCAAATACTAATATCTTGATATTGGAGCATAAGGGTTGAGTGACAAAAAGTTACCGGAATATTTAGGTTAAAAAACCTGCCTTACAACAAAGATGTTTTACCTTTCATTTCTTGAAAGAATTTTGATTGCAATTGTATCAGTGTTATGATCTTGTTATATTATTCTTTTATTCTTTAGTGTTCCGGTTGACATTACTGCACTTTTTCTTTGGAAGGAAAGAGTTCTTTTGTAAATCGGTATTTAACCAAACTGTCCTCAGTTCATAGCCTCTACGTTTATAGTTTGTTAAAAGAAATGATTTCTGTTGCATGTGTTTTTTTTTTTATTTATTTATTTAACATCATGACGTTTAACTCCCTGTAACCTCAGAAAATCTTAGTTCATTTGTTTAATTATACAGACGTTATGTATATGCTCTTCGGAGTTTTATAATTTATAAATTAGTTCTACCGGAATCGACTAAATTTGACTGTTTGACTCCTTTTTTGGATTGCTTGGTTTACCTTCACAATGGACCGGTCTATGTAAAGAGAACAAGTTATAGAATAAAACTAGCATTAAGGTTAAGATGTATGAGTTTACGATCTCTCTCGGTGTGTTGGTTGTACAACGTCTTATATTGTCAGTCAATGGAAATGGGAGTTTGTGTTTATGAAACACCTCTTATGAGAGATAATGATGATGGTAAGGTGGAAAATTTCGTGAAGCAGAGTATCTCTAGTAGCGCTAGTTAAGTCGGTCATTAGTGGGGGTCCATCAGCCTTATGTAGTCCACATTTAGTTGTCTATACATGCAATTCTAAGCTCTCATATTCTGTAAAATCGAGGAAATCAAGAGGTGCTAGCCTTCCAAGTGTTCAGCCATCCAGTGGCGTCGCCAAGGGGTTGGGGGAGGGGGGTACATGCCCCTCCCCCTGAAAAATCGTGTCCCCCCCCCCCCCCCCGTGTGCCCCCCAACTGAGATTTGAGATTTTCAAAAAAATATGTCTTCTGTAGTCAGAGTGTCACTATGAATTTTTTTTAGGATCCGATTCCTCTGTTGAAAAGAAAAGGCAGTAAATTTTCATGTTTTCCAAATAAAAATATCGCAAAAAAAAACTTGGAAATGGCATTTCCGGCTGTCTGAGGGGTTACGTTTTTTTTTTTCAAAATTTTCTTCACACTTCCGACTACGTCGATTGGAGGTGGCGCACAGCTCATGTAACCCTTCAAGCAGGACTAAGCCTACATTTTGCCTTCAGAGGATCAAATCTAACTGCCCATCAACTTTCTTTTTATAGATCATCTACCCCTTTTTTAAAGTGTCAGCTGGATCTGCTCTTGGTAGTTGAATGAGTGGTTTTTTACCGTAAGTCTTACTTGAAGTTACTCTGGAGGTAAATTTTAGACCAGTGTTAAGTCAATTAAATTACCCTTAAATAACGTCTTTAATACCTCAAAAACACGTTAAAACCCAGGAGCTTCCGGGGGCTTCGCCCTCTGGACCCCACCAAAATTCACATTGAAGTGCCCATCAACTTTTTTCTCTTTAGATCATCTACCCCATTTTCAAAATGTCAGCCGGATAAGCTCTTGGAAGTTGAATCAGTGGTTTTTTACAAAGAGGCTTACTTGAAGTTACCCTGGAGGTAACTTTTAGACCAGTGTTAAGTCAATAAAATTACCCTTAAATAACGTCTTCAATACCTCACAAACACGCTAAAACCCAGAAGCTCCCTGGGGCTTCGCCCTTGGCCCCCACCGGGGCTTTGCCCCTGGACCCCACCAGGGGCCCTAAGGCGTTGACCCTGGCGCTTCGCGCTCGGTGGCGCCTCCGGCGCCATGAGTGGAGTCTACCAATGCCCCCCATAAAATCATTGTGCCCACTCAGTGCCCCCCAGAAAGAAATGTCTGGTGACGCCACTGCAGCCATCCATGATACAGGTAAGCAACCAAATTTGAAAAATTAAAGGTGAGGGACCCAACTTATGTCCGACTAAATCAAGCCATCACATGACAGTTTAGATTTATTTATAAACAGCAAAGCTGCATGCCACAGTGCCATTTTATAAGACAAGTTAACCATATAAAGAAAGAATTTTGGGAGAAAAAGCTTTAAATGTCTCAAAGATGGGAAAAAAAGCTGTCTCAAAAAGAGTAGCTAATGTAATTGTTTCGCAATAAGCTGCACATATTACCGACGTAATCAACTCCAAATTAACTCTGTATAGATTCAGGATATACCATTTGAAAGTTTGTAGTTTCTAATTAGAAGCTAGTTTTTAGATAAAAATGGATAAAAGAGGTAGGCAAGACAAGTTATTAAACGAACGAACGAGTTTATTTGAGGAAGATTTGAGTCAATACCAGCATTTTCGCTGCGCTAGTCAGAACGTAATTAGTCTCACATTTATGTTTTGCACGCATACTAGTACCCAGACTACAGAATAGCATATAAATTTACTATGTGCTCATCAAAGTCTTGGATATTATCAAGTTAAGTAGAATTTGAGGGTGTCATATGTAATATTCACTAATCGTATAATGTTTTCAGATCCTCCTTGAGGTTTGCTTGCAATCGAACGTGTGGGTAAAGTGTGGTGTGGAAGTTATTTCTTCAACAGGCTGGCGTGTTCTTCTGCGACTTTAAAACTCCCAGAAAGTAATTTGAGGGTCCACCATGCTGCAGAGATAATGTGTTTGGTTTGCAATATGTATGTGGTTGGAACCAAATTGAAGTACAGTACTCATTATTTGGAAATAAATAAAACTGAAAAGCATTGAAGGCTTTCGATTCGTTACATGTTTTAACGGCAGTGTCACTTTGAAGTAAAAATCAGGTCTGGGAACATCCACGTATTAAAGATTCAAGTTTTCTTATCTCAAAACCTCAATGATCATATTGCACTACTTTTAAAATATGATGTAAGGCCTATAAAGAGTGCTTTCACGTGTCGTCAAAATTGGTAGGCCACGCCCACATCCGGGCAATATGAAAACTGTTTTAGTGCAAGGGATCAGCTGCTGCTCAGACAGTTACAATTAATACGTACTAGAGTAGATTTTGCCCGTCAATTAGGACGGGCTTGTGAGGTAAGCGGAAACACTCTACTGGTGAGATTACATGAGAGGTGGGTTGAGAAGTTTGAACCTTCTACAAGTTTCATACGCCATACTGGGACTGAACTTCTCATGGATGTAAATCAATGGAGGACTTATTTGTGTTGTGCTATCTACAGCAAGGTACGGATACACAGTAGAAACAAATTCCGTTATACATACATACAAGCACACATATACGCACAATTTTATAAAGCGCGAATTCCATATCATCAATGCGCTTACGACAACGAGAAAAACATTGCCAAGAAAAATACAGTCAATTGAAGAGGTAAGTCTTAAGCCGTTTTTTTTAAAAGTGCAAGTGCACGCTGGCCTACTCTTTTCTTGGAAGAAGGTATGCAGAATAGGGTCACCATCCAGACCACGTAACAGGTCCAGAAAAAGGTAAGATTTCTCTGTTTAGCATATTAGATTTATTAGCTCCTATATCTTAATAAATCTTGGCAATAGACGAGTTCGAACCCATTCAGTTAGCCATTGAAGGACCACCGGAGGGCCATCGGAGGTCCGCTGGCTACATCCGGGTTATATACAAAATTGTATGCTGGGTAAAATTTTTCACGGTCGGAGGACCACCGGCAAGCCACCTGAAATTTCTCCAGCGGACCGTCAATGTGGCTTACGGCGGTCCGTTGCCGAGCCAAAGAAATTTGCTGACAGCCTGATAGAAGTTTCTATCTGCGAATGCGTTAGTGACTTTTCTGTTCAGGTCAAATGGTAACAAAACAGCCGCAAATAGCACCCCCTTTGCGTGTGTTAACACCTCGCCATCAGCTGGAAACACACGAAAATTTTGAAAGAGGGGTTACCCTATGACCTTTGACCTATTCGCAATACTGCCTCTCGAAGGAACTTCGAACTGGTCTTATGCAATTTCATACCACGCAAGCAACGTACTGATACTTTTATTTGCAGTTAATATAACTTCCATGGTGAAACATAACACTGATTTCCTGATGTCATCATGGGCCTTGACATTTAACACACTCAACGCAACCATTAAGATGCATGCGCAACCCATCAAGGTGCGATACAGGGCTGGAAATCTATGGAAAACTATTTTTTTTTATCCCACTACTGTTGCGGAAAACGATCTCGTTTTCTTTAATGATCCAATACAGCTTAATAGATGCTAGCACATATGTGTAAAGTGTTTCGTCGTCTGCTACAATTTAAAAGCAAATCAGGATATTTGCTCCTTGACCTAACATTACCATCATTCCAGATGTAACTTAATGCAACATCAGAAGAGTTGCTTATATTGCCAGCATCATTAAGTTCCAGAGCAATAAAAAGTCGTTTCGAATGTGAAAACAGTGTGTAGCGCTTGACTTTCGGCAACGTGTTACACATTTACAAGCTTCGCTTCCAAGTAATCTTTACACTGTATACACAAATTAGTCAAAACAATGCATGCCTGAACTGACTTATCACGTTAGTCAGCAGTAATGACTAATATTAGACCCATGCAGTTGAATTAGTTTCTAACAAATATTTGGCCTCATTGACTAAGTTTTTGCAAGTATTCTTCAGTCCATTATTACGATATTAGTCAGATATCATCACAAATAAGTCAAATATGAGTGACTAACCTGGTGAGTCAATTCAGACACCACTTTGACTAATGTTTGTTTATAGCGCATGAACACAGTTGCCTAGACCAGTGAGTTTGAATCTAGACCTGCACAAAAGTCTGGCGTCAAACACAAAGACAAGAGAAGCACAACTGTACTCAGTGAATACATCTGAAAATTAAAGGATTCAAATATAGAACACGCCGTAAAATAGAAACTCAAGAACAAAGCTCGAACATACTCCACATCATCTTAAACTTGTACTCTTTGTCTAGAAGAAAAGTTCTTCATCATACTCAAACCTTCCTGTGGAGCACTGTGGAACTGTACACGTAGGTCGAAAAGAGGTAGTAGAAAGTGCTTAAAATTTTGCGGAAAACTCCCCGACGTTATGGGTATAAACCCTTCATCAGGTGGCAAAAGTCAAACTGTACAACCGACATTAAAAACGAACACGACAAATAGCAAATCCGAAATGGTCGCTGTAAAAACAGAACCGGACGAAAATGTTTGTTTGAAAACATGAATGCGACTGGTGAAAAACAAAACAAAAAAGAAAAAGAGGGTCCTGGATGAAAAGGTATATATTATATATTTATATATATTACGTATATTTAACCCGTGTTAAACCATTTAATACAGATCTAACTTTTGAACCTTTTGCCCTGTGCAAAAGACATTAAAAGGATATAGGTTATGACACATCAATTGAAAGATATATTAACCCAAACAAATTCCGTGAGAACGAATAGACATGAACCTTCAAGAGGGCGTTAACATATAGTTCGTCTGATTATTTGTCTGCTATTGAGGGCGTCCGTTTTCAAAAAGTGTCTTTCATATTACGATTAGTGTTGGTCTTCGCCATCTTTTAAACAATCGAGTTTTCAGCGTGTATCCTGGCTTCCAATTTCGTAAGTTCGTTAAGAAGAATTTTATACATTAGGCCTATCACGTAGTTTACGAAAATATTCTCCATGATTTAATAAAAGAATATAATCATAACACAATCTGACAATAGAAAATATATCTCCAGATTTGTTGTAGGCCTAACTTTCCAGGATGACCATTCTTTGCTGCAACGTACGACTGCTGATACAATGACCTTTGATCAGCTTTCATGGCACATTTTTGGATGGATCATATATCATATCGTAGATACTTTTGGTAGTATCTCTTAGTTAAGGCACAAGAAATAGGCTAGTATCAATCAATCATGTTTCGTACCGCTACATAACCATGTTACTACTGAAAAGGATACGACTCCTTTTCTCTCGGGTAATAGCGAAAAGTTTTTCCAGTAAAGGCATGTTGTTGCCATCATCAATCCACGTCAAATTGTACCAAAATGAGTACCATAATGGTGCGAGCACAGTGAGAACTTAAAGGTTTACGTACTTAACTACGATGAAATGTTTGTAATTCCTCATAGCAACGTATGTATGCTGTAGGTTCATAATTAAGAGCAAGCTATACATTTGCTTACGGAGCAGACTTTCCAGCTTATCCCTTGTTCAGTCACATCCCACTGATTGTGAATCCTTGAACTTGGGATGTATACTGAACAAACCGACTCCGCTCCAAGGGGAAGCTACACATTGACTTGCATGCTTTCAACCGTCATTAGGGTTATCACCTCGACCAGATACCCTTTTCGGAGTCGGTAGCTTAATGTGTCAATATCACGAAAAAGACAATTGTGTTGAGTGTAAAAATGCAATATGCCTACGTCGTGTGCATGGAATCCATCGGTGAATGTTACCAGTGTTTGCTGAGCACGTGACAAAACTAGATCTCATTCACGGCTGGAGTCACCGATTAGCCTACTGAGTTGTGGGAGTTCTAGGAGCTGCCGCTGGTTGAAGTTTTTCCGATTTCCTTCGACGACTAGTCGTTGTTTTTGCCTTACGTAACCTACTTAGTACGTCCGGCCACAAAAAACGTAATCCTTCTGATCGTTACCACCTTATAGACTTATATCGTAGTTGGCCTGCGTTCACAATCGTAAACAGCTAGAAGGCCATTTTGATTAACCTCCGCAGTAAGTACTGGCACACCCTAACTTAAAGGCATATTTTCATCATCCCATACAGTTCCAATTCTCACAACCTACTTACTTCTAGCCCCTCCCACATTTATCTAAAACTCATCTTTGTCCAGACACAATCCTAGTTTATTGCTTCATGGCTTGTCCCAGTGGCCATACAAGTCCATAATGTCTAATCAAGACACTCTCAGTGCCCATGCTGTGTAATTTAGCTATGATGCATTTTTTGAATGTGATGCCAATCAAAGAGCTGTACCAATTGAGAGTTTTGATATATGCATACTGAAACTGTAGTTTAGGGTGACGAATGACTGCCTTCAAGCCGCGTTCACTCCAACGATTTCGGATCGGATTCTGATCCGATTTTGTTAATTAAAATCAGTTGAAAAAACAGTTGTTAAAAACAGGTTGGTAAATTTTTGGCGCTTTCCGACAAGAGATTGAGAAGAATTTAACGGAAACCCGAAATATCGTATCATCGGATTCTTTGTTGTGTGACTGCCGCTTAACGATTCATCTTTTAGGGCCTAATAGTCGATCGATAGGCATACAGGCCGTCGTCAAAGTTGTAGACCGTCGGTCAAATAGGTGATACGAGAGAAAGTTATGATATATTGGTTAATTAAGGCGTTGGACGTGTGACAGCGAGGGTTGCCCGTTCACCCGTTCACCCCATCTGGTTGTTGATAACGTTGTGTGCTTGGCATGCAAGACGCTTGCACATAGATCTATACCAGTTGAGTTCAATTGGTATTTGCCTGTACCTTTACCAAACTAGACTTATTTCGAAATTTAAAGCACAGCCGATTTCTTTCGTTTGACTTCCAATAGGAATGAAAATAACATGGGATGTGGGCCTAGACTAAGCAACTAATATTGTCAACTAAAAAAAGTAATAAACTAAAAAACGAAAAACTAATAGTAAAGTCAGCTAATAATCTAATAGAATAAAGTAATAAACTAATAAAATAAAACTAATCAACTAATAAACGGTTCCTCTAAAATACCCTGCTGGCAATAAATACACCACACATGTGCCATAAATTTTCAAAGAAGCATATACAACCACTGATGTATAATGTTTTCCGTCCAAAGTTTAAACACAATATCGCATAGTTAGAATTATGTAATAGCAGTGATGTAATCGAATCACCTCATCACTCAAGTCACTTTGAGTCATAAGGCGTCGAGTCTCGACATTGACGAGCCTTAGAAACTCGAGCCGTCCTTAGCTCCAGGTGAATCACTCGAGTCTAATATTTAAGGTCGAAGGTTAAATTGACCTCTTGAAGTTAAATTATGCAATCTCAAATTCATCGAGGATATGTCACCTACTTTTGCCTTTTACAGCTACTCAAGGGCTTTGTCGATAACCTCGTACTGCTACCCTTTGACGTAGCGCTTAGCTATGCAACCATGTTACTGAGTTTTTGGTGAGTCGACCGCGTATATGACTAGTGTCACTTGTATCAGGGAGCTGCAATTAGCACACACTTCACATACATCCATTGCCAAGGGTCATCATTCATCAGGTAAATCTACCAGTATTATATGTGAAAATTTCAAAATGCAAACCATGTTTCCTCTTGGCAGCCACCGTGGAATAACATGGAAAGGAATAAGCAGTTACTGAATACCCCGTGTTAGACTTTACAGATAAGAAACTAGTCGATGGAAGCCGTCGCTTCGGACCGGTAATAAAAAAGAAGTTTACGGTTCTATTAAAGATTCATTGGGGTGTGACTCGAGTCACCGAAGAGTAAGTTAGCTAGTAAGATGGAGTTTTACGGCCCAGTTTCCAACTAACTGGTTTAAGTCGAGCCGGCCACGGCCTTTTTTCCAGTTGTGGCTCACTGGCTTGTTTTCCCTACTCCACTGCTAATGCCTCGCGTCGATTGAAGTCACTGTGGACAAAGATTCGAGTCAAGTGGAGTTTCTATCGAGTCCTATCGAGTCTTTGGAAATTTAATAAATGGTGACTCGATTCGAGTTGGCCGTCAGTCTGTAACTAGAGTCTTGCGGGAATTGTTACTCGAGTCAAAACAACAATTTGTTATAGACTGTTCATTTGCAGTCGACTGAAAATTCACCACGCTGGCAGTAAGTGCAGCACGCACATTTTAAGGCAACTTAACGCATGGGTGGGATATTAACCAGACATGCACTTATCTCGTAATCGACTACTCTACATGTTGATCAAAGTCATACAGACCTTATGCATATAATGTCATAATGCCGTAAAAGTACACCTTCCTTTGGAGGAATAACAAGCCAATATCAACAAATGGAAACATCTGATTGGTTAACTAATCGGATAAGCGGGTACGTCTCCTACACATTTCGGGCGAATTCTACTGCTTGCGGCCCACCGCTTCATATATGTTCTACACAATGCGGCGGTGCGACCACGTGTTTCATTGTTAGTCCTCCAAAATGAAATCAGAGTATCGTCAGTGCATAAGGTCCAGACTAACACAAAATAATATCCATGCCAGATCTCACTCAACCCACAAAACATTTCCCCAACTACCCTCTGTATATCACATGTGAAACTTATACCTCACACATGACCCGGGCGTTAGTTAAACACTGGCACCACTAGGGCACCATGTCTAGCATATGGAATCAGTGGCGTAACCAGGGGGGCATGGGTCGAGAAACTCCAGTCAACACCTTCACCCCCCCCCCCCCTCCCCCGGCTTTCCCCCTTAAAGGAAATCCAAAGATTCAAAAATTTATTTAACAAAATGCGTTTTTAAGACAAATTCAAAATCAAGCCTTGAAAGTATGGAGTTTTAGTGTAGAGAGAGATCACGGAGTACCATTTCCTGAAATTTGAAAGGCAGTTTAGCCAAAATTTTCCCTGTTCGCTTCCATCTGACTATCAGAAACAATTATGACGGAAAAATGTAAAACGCAACTTGCAGTTTTTGGTCTTTTTAAGGAAGAAACATTTAAAATGTTAATTAATGCGACAACGTCTCATGCAATATCATTTTCCAATGATTATAGTTGCAATCGATCCATTGCCAGAGAATCATTTTTGGGGGGAAAACTAAGGGCAATGGAAAATGTGTTAGGGGCAAAACTTTTCCGGAACAGGGCAATCTCGAGCCCCTGGAAGCTCTGAGGTTTTAGCATATCTCTGGATGAAAAAATTAAGTCTCAGGAGAAGTATGTTAATTACATTTTTGGTAACCCATCTCTCATAATGTCATAAACTGTTGACATTCTCCAAACCATCCTACTGTAAGGTAATGTGTTAGCAAAGTGCTTTTGTGACATTTGACGTCTGCTGGCATGATGTTTGGCCCCTTATAGCAGGTATATAACCTCTGGTGACCTGGAATGGCATTTGACCTTGTGACCAGAATTTGATCTCTGTTGACTAGCATTTCAATTCTTGTGACCTGGCATTTGACCTCTGGTGACCAAGCTGATCTCCAACAAAGCCCAGATTTTCTCTGTTTGTGTTTAATAAGGTTTTCACAATCTTACTTCTGGTGAGACCAAACGATCTAAAAACTCTTCCAAAACATTGGGCTTGTTCCTCTCGACAAGACAATCTGCACACGAAATATAAAGTGACCATCACTGTCATCGTGAGATACTGTGTTTTAAATTTACAAGCATCAACGAGGTTCTTTCATATTTGCCGCCTGTGTACTCAACTGACCTTTTTTCTTTACTAACAATAGCTAGGCGAGGCACTGGAAGGAGCACACGTTTTGTGAGGAGCAGGAGGCAGGAGAAGCGATTGCATTTCCAGGGGTAAAATGAGCAAAAGTGTTGAAAGCAAACTCTTTCAGAATTGAAAATTGCAGCCAATTAAACTGATTTTGCAACCTCTAGTGAACCCAGATGACCTTTAAGCCCAACTAAAAACAATAAGATGAATTTGTATTCCACATATGAAAATTGTCGGCCATTCCCATCTTGAATTTCTCTTTTTACAAGCCATTATTTCGAAGTTTTCGAACTTTTATTGCCAGTGACCTCAAATGACCTTTGACATCCACCAAAAACAATAGGACTGTTAACGTGATAAATCTACATATCAAATATGAAGTGTAGGTCATTCCGATCACGAGGTATCGCGTTTACGGGATTTTCGAGTTTTGACCTCTGGTGAACTCGACTGACCGTAACTTCCAGCAAAACCAATAGGATTCTTCTTCTACACATGACAAATCTATGTACCAAATGTGGAGAGTGTCTGTAATATTTATCTTGAGATGTCGTGTTTACAAGCCATTTTCGAGTTTGTCGCAGTTTTACCTCCGGTGACCTCAAATGACCTTTGACCTGAACCAAAGCAATAAAGTTCTCAAAATGAAAAATTTGTATACCAAATAAGAAACTAGGGACGAGATGCACTCAGGTTCCCCGGTGCCGCTAATGAAATCAAAGGGCATGTACCTCTGTGTGGACTGCTTTCTGGGCTGAACTGAAAATAAGTTATTTCGTCCAAGAGGATATTTACTCAAAGGGTCACTGGCTGAACTGACATTGTGATCACCTTCTAAAACATTTGAGTAATATAATCACCCTTTTCGCTCAAGAGAAACGGGCTATTTTAAATTTGGAGTGAGCAGTTTCAAAAACGAGTCAACCTCACTCGAGTGAATGTAATGAATACAGTAGCTTGTGTAAATTTTAGATCCGTCCCTACTCTCGCTCTGCTAGATTTTAGAGAGCAGGCTCCGCAGTCTAGCTCAGCGTATTTTTCATTACCAACTAATATCCATGCTTCAATGTCAGCATAGGTGCTACTATCAAACTCATCGAGGCAGCGTAAAAACCAATCACCTCTGTATACAGTGGAGGCACTAGGATAAAAAGGGGGGCAAATGGAGGGCAAAAGAAAATGCTGAGGGCAAAGAAATTTCGCGCGAACCGCGAACTGTAACGGGTGGGATCTAGGCGCCTTAAGGCCCCTGGTGGGGTCCAGGAGCAAAGCACGGATGGGGGTCCTGTTTGTGTCGTTGCGAACCGAGATAGACACTCTTGGTAGCCCACTATTATTCCGGAGCTGACTGGAGGCAAATGTGGGTCATAGGTTCTTACAGGAGGGAAATGCCCCCATGCCCCCCTTGGTGCCACCACTATCCATATACCTAGAGGTTATGGTTCCTTAACCAAATATCCTGTTGTCATTTACAGACAATGATGTTGTTTCATGGCAAAAGGGGGGAGTAAAGCAAACATAGTTTACATATGTGGAAGAGGAACCATATCTACAATGTGGTGAAACTTCCTTATGAATCGGACCAGTATAAGAAGATTTGCGTTCTTTGGTGATCATGAGGGCAGAAGGGGTTTTATCACTTCCTCACATTGACAAGCAACGCTTTGTTACCCTTAAGTTTGTTTTCTTCAGTCTGTTATGTTGACCCTGAAGTTAGTAGGGACCCCGTGGGGTATGCAAAAATTTTTTTAAGTTCTCATGCCACTAATGCAAACACATTCTTATAATACCGGATTGTTGGGGGGTGGGGACTTGGTTGTGAAGTTTAAAGGAAAACAGAAGACTGTCCATTTAAGTGAAGATGTGATGTTATATATGCTTGCTTCAAATTTTCGTTGAAAATGTGACAGCCTTACCACTTACGGGTTCACGCCTTGAGAACCATACATCTGATTTCAATGCGAATTTCACCGAAATGCTTGAAATAACTACCCTTCTAACATATCAAAACTAAAACCCTCTTTTAAGGGAGAGTAATATAATCTGTAGGCTCTTTTTATGCAATTGTGTTTTGAGGAAACATATCTTTGTCGGGATAGTTGGTGGGAATTTTGACAGGATAAGGGAATACAAAACAACAGATTGTGGAAAGCTTTAAATGCCAAGTACTTTTGAACAGCAGTAAATGAAAACGTCTTTGATTTAAATTCAATGTCTATTTTTAGAACCAAATATATGATGACATCAGTATACTCATGTAAACTTTTTTCTCCATTTAGAATTCATTTTGTACACTTTACGCTTTCCTGTCACTTGTTTCTACTGAAACTAGAAACAATGAAAACAAAAAACAAAAAACAAAAAAAACATTCAACTGAAGTTTAGGTGTAGTATCTCCACGGATTTCTTATACATGGACAGAGCAAACTACACGTTAGATTCTGCAAGAAAGATTCAGATTTTACAAGACACTTTACATATTTTCGAAATAATGCAAGGTCAAAATCACTACACGGATTGCAGAAATTTGATATTGTTTTCCATTAAAATTAAATTTTAATTTAAAATATTACAGTCATCAAACCAAACAAATTATAGCTTTATGGCGTCTATCTTGGTGTTCTTTTTGTCCCAGTCGGAGGTGACAATATACGGACAGGAAGTACGCGTTACATGCCCTGCCCATGTGTATATATATATATATATATATACAGGAAGTCCGTGAGTAGCTCTCATTGGAAAATTTTGACTGAACGATTTCAACCGTTGTCTACTGTCGCAACTTGTTTTCGAGTGTAATGGTAAAACATGGGAAAGCTATATCAATGAAGGAGTCATCTTTCCTTCGCAGGCACATATGTCAAGATAGAGTAAATATATGCTTATAAGCTCTATAAACAAAAAAGTGAACTTAGTAATTCTCTAATAGAGTTGAAAGTGTAAATTAACTCCATCAGAGTGTGAATTAAGTCAAAGAATAGTGAAAATATTATATTCAACAAGAGTAAACGAGTGCCTGCAGGGAGCACTCTTTTGAACCGTGGGCATCGACAGTAAAACATTGCTCTTTTTGAGTGAATTTTCCCTCCTCGGGATTCAACTGACTAACGTGTACTCTTCTGACGATTGAAATTTCACCGTCTTTTTATTTGCAAAGTGTTATTTAATTAAATTATCTACTTCATTTAATCATTTCATTTTTAAAATTTTATCTTGCTGCAGGGGAAGAGTCAAAGTTGAACATCTGATGATGGCGCTGTCAAAAGAAGAAGCTACAAGTTTCTTGCGGGATGTAATTCAGGTACCGGAGTCACTGTTTTCTGAAAAACAGCCTTCTCTTTCTTTTTTGAATGGTATTATTAAGGCGTATCAAAATGTTGTTCCTTGGCAAAGCGTTTTTTCCTGTGCAGTCCCGCACGCTGAACGCCACCTTCCCACTTGGGAGGAAATAAAACAACGACAGTTTGCAAAGCAAGGTGGGCGGTGTTACGAGAATAATATGTTTATGAAGGAATTACTTGAAGCATTCAACTTCGATGTATGCTACATCCCCTGTCACGTCTGGGACACCTACGATCACATGACCGTTATGGCCAGAGGACTGACTGAAACTTCCAGTAGACACTGGGTGGATGTTGGGAGCACATTTCCACTTCTTCAAGCTATTCCCTTTGATTTCACCGGCTTTGCCGAATATGACATCGGTTTTGTACGTCAACGATTTGAGAAAAAGGACGGCATGATAGAATGGCATCATTCAAGACACTACCCTCCTCTCCCCGGCAGCAAACTTACAAGAGACGGTGAATGGTACATACTTGGGAAGATAATGTTAGACGAGCCTTGTGACTTAAACACCTTCAAGCCCCGGATGACAATAAGGTACACAATACAAGAAGAGAGCACCTTTCTACAGGAAGCAAGAGCTGTAGTTTTCAAGGAGAATAAAGTTGTTGCCATTAAAGGCACGAAGTTGGTTACGGAAAGAGACGACAAGACCATTGAAAGAAAGCAGATGAATACCATTGACGAGATTGTGGAAGCATACAAGAAGTACTTTCCTCAATTACCAACTGATATTGTTCAGGAAGCACTGAAAAATACAATTACTAACAACTGATTATGTTAAGGGAGTTGAAAAAGTGTTCACACTGAAAAAAATGTATCTTTTTTCGTAAAGCTAACGTGAGCTATTTTTTGTAAAAATTTGCACTTGTTGATTGTTAGAAAGCCCCGGGCAAGGTGGTTCAATGTTCGTTTGAAACTTCAAACATTTTTGTGATTTGACTACCCATCCGTAACGGACTTGACCCAGCACAGGGTTCCTTCAAATACTTGGGAATTAATTTTCATAGCTTTTCAAGAACATTCTTAGAAATATAAATGATCTTCCATGACTTCCGTTTTGACATTTTGCATAAATTACAGAAAAAAATAAGTAAAACACAGTAGTGAATTGATAATACTGTAGCTTTATCAATAGCAATAAATTGATAAAAGCTTTCGATTGTTGCTTCAGTTGCATACGACACATGTGATAAACAAAATACATAGATGTCTTCAGACCTGCGTCCCTTCCACCAGTGAAAACGTTTGGTTGTAATTGAACCGGAGAAGGGCCAAGTGGGCACTGAATACTTAAAAGATTCAAATATTTGATTAGTTTCGGTTCAAACTAAACCCTTTTTTATTCAACATAGACCAAATCTCGTCAAATATTTCATTCTTTTTCGGTTCAGTGTCCATTTGATGCTTTTTCTAGAGTTTGAGGTAAGGATGAATCTTGCCCCAAATGACAACGCACGTTGACATCACAAGTGAGAATGAGAACTTTTTGACAAACGATTTTACTAAATTTTTCCATTGGTTGGAATAATTTTCAAAACTTTCATGAGTTTTCCATGTTTTCCATAACCGCAGTAACCGTGCAACATTTCAAAGACTTTGACGAATATTTCCTGTAACATATTTCGCACGTATGCCACACTAATTAGGCTGATTTGAAGCAACGTTTTAAGACTCATGATACTAAAGCCCAGGTCACACTACAGCGATATCGGAGAGGATTTTGCACCGATTTTTGTAAGTTTTACTTATTACCTCCTCCATCATTGGTCGAAAGAAACAAAAATTTGCCACCCTGCGTAAATATATATATTTTGTATCCCAGGACTACGAAAATATTAGTTTACTAATTATTCGTTGAGGTCACATCCGCAAACAGCTTTTATAGGTTACGCGTGGTCCGATAAATCTATTGGTCACGAAATGAATAGTTCACACTTCATTTCCGTGGCCCTCTCATACCAGTTACATATTAACAGAAGATTGCAAAGTTTTGGTTCTTCCCGACAATGGATAGAGGAGATTTCAACTAAAACTCACAAAAATCGGATAGTAAGCCAATCTGATATCGCTGTAGTGTGACCTGGGCGGGCTTTATGACACTTCTTACGTCACAACTAGAGGAAAAACAGTTTGATTCACCACTTTCTGGGTCTGAGGGTGCATCTTACAATTGATACCACCGACACCAGATTGCTTCTTTCTTCTATTGGTGTGACGTGGACACCTTAAAGCGCGGGTTTCGCTATACAACGATTGCGAATTACCATCTGAATTTTGTGATTTTTAGTTAAAATCTTACCCTTCTTTGTTCGGAAAGATCCAAAACTTTTGTCAACTTATGTGATCATTTGGCTAAGAAAATCAAATTTATAGTTTTTTCCCCTTTTTTTTACGTCTGAGCAGCAGATCGATTTTATCCGACCACGCGCGATGTATTCGTGTCTTTAATTTCAACTTAAACAAGATAACGTGAACTGCTAATACATTGAGATTGGGAGAATATGGATTTACAAAAGAGCATTCTTTAGAAAGCTTAAGTGTAACCCAGCCCATTTTCTCTGTCGCATTAAACAGTTTCTTTTACTTTAAATTAAGACTTGAAAGAATTTTGATTTACCCAAAAGAGATCGCGGTTAATTGCGCCAGATAGTGTCATAACTTTTGTTAGTTGCTATTTTGCAATGTTCAAGTAATCATTTGTTTACTTTTTACCTCGATAAGCCCAAATCTCTCCTGCATATGGATGTCAAGTTATAATCTGCATAGTAATTACCAGCTCCTTTTGTGATATTTTTTAATTAAATGATATATATTATTGCTGCTTGTATAGCTTTGGTATCAATAAACCTCGGCGCAAAAAGCTCTCATCTTTAAGAGGTGACGCGTTGTAAAAAATTCGGGTATATGATTTTACTATACATCTCTAAAACTGATATTTAGTTTTCATCTTGAAGATACTCTCTTTCTGTTTAGTCGTTAATTTAAAGAATAAATTGCATTTGTCGGACCATTGTTGTTGAATAGACCATCGAGACACCAGATTTGGAAAACAAATTTTGAATCAAGACAGGTTATTCACCAACAAAAATCCGACAAATGTGGTTTATTCCTTTTTTACCACCCCAAAAGTGTCCTTTTGGGGTTTTCTTTCTAGTAGCTTCTGCAAAGCATTTTAATGGCTGGGGTGTTGGAGAATAACCTGTCTGTGTTAAAACTATCAGAATGTAGGAATCCAAATATACAGTCAATGGAGGTGGTACAATGAAAGATGATCCTGGCTTCTTTTTTCACATTATCGAGTTTGAAATTAACTGGCTTCTTTTTTCACATTATCGAATTTGAAATTAACTATGTTGACGTTTTACACTTATATCTCAAATGATTTATTATACTTGTGAGTTTTTTCAGCTGTAAAGTCAGCATTTAACGTTAATCAATTCTTGATGCCGTCTGCAATCTAAGTTTAAAACAATTTTTCGATTTTTTTCCTTTCTTGGCGTACTAAGAAAGAGCAAGACACCGAATCGCAAGGCTAATATTTCCAATATCATTGTTCTTTTTGAGGTATATGAGTTTACACAATAATTTCGTGTCGTCAGTTGATGAACGTGGGAGATGAGAACCTTTATAAAAACATAAGATGCATGATCAAAGAGGGGGCAGGGGGAGCTTGAGGAACGGAAAAGTAGGGACATTTTGCTTTTCGACCTCTGGTGACCACAGAACGATGATGATTTGAAAATTTTAGGAACTGCTAATATTTCATGACTTGTTACCCAGATGACTTCTAGCGTCCCCTAAAGCAATTAGGGCCCCCTCTTAGCCACACTTACTTCACAAACTAAAAATGAAACTTCCAACTTTACCACTTGAAAATATCTTGTTCAGAAATTTTTAAAAGCCTGGAAATCTTACATAACGTTTGACCTTTAGTGATCTGGCAAAACCTCTGATCTCCACCAAAAACAAAGTTCTTCCACTCATTGTGTTTAGCGAGATTTTCGCAGTTTTACTATACTGCTGACCTCAAATATCCTATCTTGAGATATTAAGTTTACAAGCCGTTTTCGAAGTTTTTTCAGTTTTATAGCCAACGACTAATACGACTTCATATGATCTTTAACCTTCACCAGAATCAAGAGGTTGGTCGCTAATTGTTCATTGCAATAGTAAGATATCGTGTAAAGGAGTTCTCTTCGAGGTTTTAAGTCTAATGACGTTTAACCTCAATCAAAAACAGTATGGTTCTTCAAAAATCACACCACCATTAGCGGAAAGGCCTTCTTAAGAAAAGTAAACCGACAATTTTAGGTGTCCTTGAGTTTAGCCTGCTTATGTAAGGATAATCAGCTGCTGCATATTTTTCTTGGATAGACGAGACAGACAGGATATTAATGTGTTAGTGCTGTCAAATTTGGATGAATTGAAGGCGATTTAGACCATTTCAGTGATAGGTGAGAAAGGAGGCGATTTCCGTCACCTTGAAGATTAAAAGGTGGATGCAGAGTCCATAAAGTTCTTCCCCTGTAGCTCAAAACCTAAACTATCATGCTGTGGCGAATTTGTTGTGGGGTGTGAACTTTGACAAAGCTTTGACAAAGCTGAAGGGGAAACAATGTGTTGGTCAAAGGAGCAGCTAACGGTGGTGTGCTCCCTTTGTCTCAACATGACAAATCTATATGCCAAATATGAAAATTATCGGCGATTCCTTCTTGAAATATCGTGTTTATTAACCATTTTCGAGATTTAGAGTTTTACAACCAGTGACCTCAAATGACCTTTCACTTCCTCCAAAAATATAAGGTTTCTTTCCTCAACATGGTACATCTATGTACAATATATTTGAAAACTGTAGGTCATCACGACCTTGAATAAGGTGTTTACCATTTTCGACATTTCCGCACTTTGACCTCTTGTGACCTCAAATGACCTCTGACCGCCATCAGGAACAATAGCATTCTTTCCTCTACGTGAAATATCTATATATCAAATATAAAAAGTGTCGGTAATTTCTACTTTGAGATAAAGCGTTTACAAGATTTTCGGGTTTTGACCCCGCGTGACTTCCAAGATAATAGGCTCCCTTCTCTCAGCACGAAAATGTTTTTACTTAAAATGAAAAGTTTCGATCAAATCTATCTTGTGATGTCGCATTTACGTGCAAAGTGCCGCATGCAAACACACAATCACCCAATCACACACTCTAGGAGCACTTACCCATCCTTAAAGCCTTATTGGTATGGCATAGCAAAAAATCGGGTAAAAAGGTCATCGGAACCCCCTTTTAGTGGATGAGCGCATGCATCACGTGACTGTGAGGAGGCACAACGATATCCGGGTAACCTTGTGACAGACCTCACCAAAGTGACGGAGTTTTATGGTAGCTACGCCAGCTACGAGATCCGAGTGAGCAGAAAAGACGCTCGAGGCTGGCTAGTGAGTAGCCGTGTCCAGCTAAGGTAGTGTTTGTGCTTGCACGCACCCTCACAAGCAAACACACTCAGACATCGCTATCGCATAAGATCCTTGCCGCCTACCTTGGACAAAGAATTAAAATACTCGAAAATCAGAGTAATATTAAAGTAGGAGAATATTCAAGGAGGCTATACCCTTAAGAATGCATCCACCAGCTTATTTGTAAATGTTTTGTAAATGGTTTGCCAGGTGACTCACGTGGGACCCAACTGGGCTAGCCTTTCCTAGCTGATGCCACGTTGAAGCCCAGGCGGGCCCAGCTTCAAAAACTGAAGCCTAGCTGGGCTCCAGTTGGGCTTCAGCTGGTAAAAGTTAATCCAGTTTGGCCCCACGTGAGAACACCTGACAAACACGTATGGGGGTCCCAGCTGGGGCACAGCAAGTAACCCAGCCTGAGCCCAATCGGAGTCGAACTGGGCATGTTGGCTGTGATGAGCTCTTCCTTGTCAATTTCACAATTATTGGGAAAAACATATTCATATGACTCCCAAGAGCTTTCCATGACACATACTTCTACACAATCCTAATTAGGATGACTGCCGTTTTTAATATTTACGGTATGACGCTATTAACATGATTCATTAAACGTTATTAGGAGACCTGGATTCAGTTTGGTACCAAGAATTAGCAGGATCAATATTGCAATGAATATTGATATTAACGTACACGTGAGCTGAATCCTTTTTAATTGACTTTTAAGTTTCACAGTCACGTTGTATTTTCTTTTTTATTTTGTATATTTAGCTAGTGCGCAATGATGAAAACTGAAAAACTGCGGGCAAACTTAATTACATCCTTATCCACAGAAACCTAGTTGAATGAGCTATATTTTTGAAGAAGTCATTAAATAGGAAATGGCTCATGCTCACATGAGTATTCTATTATGACTGATGAAATCCTTCTGTTTAAAACTAACGTATCCCTTCTACACCAAACTTCACAACAAGGGTCTCCATTGTGTCCCCTTCCCCTTATCAGAGTTGTTTTGTTTCCTCGTTTACCCTAGAGTCAAAATACTGATAGAAATCTCATTCTTCTGTTTTATCTCTTTCCTGAAACAACGTCATCCACGTTTGACCCAAACGAAATATGACTTTGCAAGTCTACATTGTTCTCTTTGTGCAGCCATACGTCTTACCTTTCAAAATCAAATAAATATTTTCATATTACTTACTCCCCTCAAAGCCACCTAACACCTCAGTTTTCACCAACGTCGCACCTTTTCATCTCTCACCGACTCGCCGTGGTTCATTAAGGGAGGCGGGGGGGGGGGGGTTAGGAAGGGAGCTCTCTCTTTCATTTTTTCCAACTTGGTCCATCGAGCTCCTAAAATTTCAGTGAGAAGGATTTCGGCCCTTCACCCCGGCCAGATGATAAAATGTTCCAGTACCATTAGATGAAATGGCCTCTTATGTTTTCGGGAGAATGAAACTTTGTGACGGAATTCGAAACACACAGGCTTTGTCGCTGTGCTAATCTTTTTGGTTTTGCGAATTCTGTTCGAATTCAAGGTCAACTGGTCTGCTGAAACTTTCCAGATATAGCTGCTGGAATTCCGACCATAAATGATTCTAATTAATCAATACCGACTGAGAAAATCTAGTGTGTCACAAGGTAGTTCTTTAATGCAACAAAACTGTTGAGTATTTGTTATACAATTTAAAAATTGCGTAAATTGACATTTATTAAACAAAACCCTACCCGATTGTATTTTTAAAGGTTATCGGAATATCGGGTCCATTGCACTGAAGTCTTATTAATTAACGCAAGTTGAGATAAAATTGAGATATCTACAGCAAGGTAGATCACGTTGCAAACTCCAAAATCGTAGCCACATAGGCCATCAGACTACTTTTTGTCTACTGGTGAACGTGTTTCGAAAGTTCCAAAGGTCAAGATCTTGGCTGGCAGGCTGGTAGCGTAGGTAACGTTACGACAAACCACTTCATAGTACCGTAACCAAACACAGAAACACTTCCAATTTATTATTACAAGCATAGCATTACTAACCCAATTTAGGCTACTACCTAATAAACCAATGCACACTTACGTTTATAAGCAACACACATAGGTATGACAACATAACTTACCATCAAACAACAAACAACAGACAAACGACAGTGTTGAGTTCAATGGTGTAACCAGCGGGGGGAGGCAGGGGAAAAACTGCCCCCCCCCCCACACACACACACACAAAAACGGAAGGGAAGAGAAAACGGTAAGGGAAGGAAAGGAAGGAAAGAAAAGAGGAAAAGGGAGGGAAGAAGAGAAAGGGAAAAGGAGAAGAAGGAGGGGAAGGAAAGGAAAGAAAGGTAGAAGAAAAAAGGAAAACGGAAAAGGAGGGGAAAGGAAAAAAGAGAAAAATGAGAAAAGAAACAAAGTGGACCAACTATAACATCAAAAGCATCAATGATATTGACCAAAACACTGTTTTGACCAATATATGAACATTCATTTAGAAAATATATGAGCATTCATTTAGTCAGGACAGTCATGTCTGCTTACGCCACTGGTTGGATTACTGTTCTGAGTTACTGACCGCTAGAGTAAATCACATTTGGACAGAAATTTGATATTACTGAATTACAGTTAATATCACTCGTACACTACATGTGTCTTTGGAACAAATGAGGCAGATCTAAGACGACCGAGTACACCAGATCCTGACAAAAGCTGATCGAGTCTAGTCAAAATGTTGAAAATGTGGTTGCCCATCTATTTGCAGAGGCATTTATTTCTAGCGTAATGTTAGAAGCTATAAAGGGAGCAGAATTGGCAGTAGACTGGGTTTTCTCGTGCCTTCGAATGGGCATCATGATGTAGAGATTGAAATACTGGAGCAAAACATTTTCAAACCTTTATTAAACATGAAACTCTTTTGTGGTCAACTTACATTTCCCAAAATAGTTTAAAGCTTTAGTTAACTTTGAACTTGGAACCCGGAAGGGAAAATATTCCTCGTTACAAACGGGCAGTCCCTATTGGAAAGAAACTGAACGATGTATTAAAAGAAATGTTCGATGTGAATTTGATTTTGAAGTCAAAATCATTTTTGACATGTTAGAGGGGTACTTTTATAAGCATTATCAAGAGATTTTCATTGAAATCCGTTGTGTTGTTCTCAAGATGTAATTAAGCACTGCCAGGTTACGTCACAATTTCAACAAAGAGTGAACCAGCAAGCACATTACATCCTAACACATTAATGAACAATCGTGTTTTATTATATATTTTTTTTCTTTAAGACTGTTTTATCCTCAACGATTCCATATTATCGGAATGCGATTGTATGTGGAATGACAACTTAACAACTCCCAGGAGAGGCCCCATCTTTGTTAACTTCTTCAACACAACAGATTTTAAAAGAAATAAAAGAAACCAAGAACCCTTTCTCAATGTCATGAAATATATCTCTGCTGCCCCAGGCCAATTTGGGACACAAATGAAATTTAATGACTTATTCTGCAGATACATCTAGACATAGGAGGGATTACGGGGGGGGGGGGGCACGGGGGGTACTTGCCCCCCCCCCACCACTTTTTTCCAGAACTTAAGTTTTTCACGTCTTAGTCTGGTTGCTTTTGCTACAAAAATACAAACCGGGAACTGACAGAGCTGCGCGAGTGATACTTAATCAAGTTGTATAATGTTTGAACATGTCATATACTGCATTCAAAACTAAATAAAAACAATATTTTTCAAATAAATGTCTCAGTGCTGTTTTTTTTTTTTTTTTTTCGACACGCTTCGGGTGCACCCGTTTTAAATATGTTAGAATTCGGGGTTTACTTCTTGTAGAACACCTCTTCCATTGTCACTGAAACTCATCACCAGTGCCCGGGTCGTACACAGCTGAAGGTCTACCGTAACTAGTGAAAGGGGGAGGCAGGGAGGCTGTCGTCTGCTGGTCACATTCTCTGACCAAGTCCCCCAAGCTTTCTGAAAGGACGGTGATCTTATTTGACCCTCATCTGGAACTCCAATCTTTTTCGGCTGAAGTGAAAAGAGACCCACCTTTCTCTAATTTCCATTGATTTCTCTATTGAGATGTCTCAAAGGTCTCATTTTTCTGCGTTTTCAGCACGTCCCATCACAGATAAGGACTCTATAAAAAATCTCATGAAAATGACTCTATAGGAAACCAACGGTACGTTTTTGCTAAGTACAAATTTCCTCAGGGGTCACCCTTATTCAGCTGTAGTGAAAAGGTACCACTCTTTGTCTAATTTTATTTCAATTTCACCATTGAGATTAAGTAGAAATTCATTTTTTCGGCGCGCTCCGCGCGTTCCTTTACAGGTAACGGCTCTGTGAAAGTCACCGGAAAAAGAGTAGGCCTATAAATGACACCAGAGTATGTTTTTGCTTCAGTAAGAATGTCTTTAGGGGGCCAACGTTATTAAGCTAAGGTTAAAAGTGGTCCATCCTTTCTCTAATTTTCATTCAGTTTCATTAATGAGAAGTCTTAAAAGTTAGATTTTTCGGCGCGCTACGCACGCCCCATCATAGACGAGGGCTGAACTCACATCACATGAAAAGCCCCCCCCCCCCCCCAGCTTTCTGAAAAGAAGAACTGGGGCACCAAGGAGCGAGCCTCTGAAGAACCTCAATTTAAAACTATCCATTCTCCCTCCCCGCACCCTCTGCATTATCGATTCCGGCCGACTTTAATTATACGGAGTAAGGATATAATTGAAGAAAGTCAAATTGTGATATTTTTGTTCCGTTAAGTGCCCATCTTATGTAATTTAAAGTTAAAGATAAAATGCATCATTTTAATTCCTACAATTTCGTATATATCCAGGAGCTTCCCGGGGACTTCTCCCCCTGGTATCCCACCGGGGCTCTGCCCCAGCACCCCACCCCACCGCTTCGCGCTCCTGCAGCGCCTTCGGCGCCGTTTGGTGGTCTGCCCGAATTTGCCCCCACTTTCAGAGATCAAATTACGCCCCTGCATTTAGACAAGTTTATCGGATTGGAATGATTTGAATGCCTCCACCAAAGTGTGTCCATTTCGTTCCTCTTAAACATATAAGAATCAATTTATTTTTATTACCAACCCTTTAATGTGTCTTCAAATAAACTTGCAACATCTGTTCTGGGTAAAGGACAATATAACCTACAAAGATGTCATTTTACTTTCTACTTTCAATGCATGAATTCTTTGTTTGGCTATAAAACAAATTGGATTTGAAAATAAGCTCGGTGCACAATTTTCGCCCTATTTACAAAGCAAAGAAAAAGAGTTATTAAGGCAAAGGGTTAGACATAAAAAAAATTAAACAAGTTAATCAAGACACACCATTAATAGTAATATTTTACTTACAGCTTCTCCCTATAGAATCTCCCTTTCTGAGTCACAAACATGGGCGTCCGGAAGGGGGGCAAGGGGGGGCACTTGCCCCCCCCCCCTGGAAAATCAAACTTGTGAAAAAAATTAACTGAAAATTGAAATAAAAAAAAAATAAAGATAAATCATTAAAATATCTTCACTCACAGCGTCAGTTTCTACTGAAATATACGGACATTTGACCAGAAATAGAAAAAGAGGAGATGGTATGCTGAATAGTGAAATCGTAATTTTGGGACCGTCATTCGTGATATCTATTGGAAATTTGTAATTGCAAAAACTTTGCCAAAATTGTACTAGTTGTCAGGTATGTAGTGTGCATATGGCATCCGACTATTGATGAATGCGTTGGTCTTGCTTTGGTCACGTGCTGATCTCAAGTGGCGACGCGCAGATGTAACTTGGATATACAAGGTGAATGAAGGGGGGGACATGGTTCATAATTGGGTAACGGATATAGGCATACATAGGCTGTTTGACAGTTGTAAGTTTTATCGTGAATAGGCGTGCGAGGCCATGACCGAGAGGCAGATTTCCCTTCAACATTTTTTTACATTGAAAATTCTAAAAATCTAAAAATTACAGACATGAAATCCCTGTTTCAGGGCTGGGTACATGCAGCTTATAACACTCGCCAAGTGTCGTTTCCGGCCATCTGGAGGGTTTGTAAGGCCCCAAATTTTCTTGTACGCTCCGCGCCAACCGATGGTGGCGCTCCGCTTAGATAGTGTACACAATTCAATCATCCATGAATGACCTTGCCCCCCCCCCCCCCTTGCAAAAATTTCTGCGGACGCCCATGGTCACAAAAATGTTTACTGCATGATGCAGTTCTCTAAAATAAATTTCAGCATTTCCATTTTTGGTTAACTTCTCATTCTGTGAAGTGTTTCGTTTAAAGGGGCTAATTCAGGTGATTTTTCTACATTTTGAAGGTGAGAAATTAAACCTACACCACAGACCTCGTGCATTAACGGCACATTGACGTCACCTCGCATAACATTGGAACACGTGGCCAGATAAAAATTCGCCCTGCAACTGTACTAGTAACAGGCTATGCTCATATACGACTGGTTGATAAATCAGCTGTCATTTGTCTGTGTGGTTTGTTTTGCCTCGAAGGAGGGCGTACTTTTCGCTTTGTGAGATCATATCACAAGGTCTAACATATAGCTAAAAGAGTAGTGTTGGGGTAGTTAACAATCAAACTCATTTCCTACGAAGTCGTTACCAGGCACTCTTTAACATTAAGTAGTAGGCCTACAGTTATATGCACTACCTCCTTACAAAATAAAACGGATGCATGGTCAAGTGGTTAGAGCATCAGACTTGTAATTTTCAGTCCTGGCCGGGGCTTACCGGAAGACTTAAAAACGGAACCTACTGCCGTTGTGCTTGGTGCTTAGTAAAGCAATGGAGTAGGAAAAACAAGCCAGTTAGCCACAACTGGAAAAGGCAGTTGTTTGAACCAATTAGTTGAAAACTATGTTGTATATAAAACTTCATCTTACCAACTAACTTACATAATAAACACACACACCTACACACACGCACACACAAGGGATGTTTGCATTCGCCTATTTTCTCGTTCTTTATTTGCACATTCCTTGATTAATCGCTGAGTAACTCTTTAAAGTGGTAATACGTAATTCCATGGTCTTCACAATATGTAACTCAATGCTGATATTAATAAACAACGCGGCAAATTTTGATGACTATATCTTTTCATTTATTGTGTCATTGATTTTAATGAATTCTCCCAATTTCAGGGGGGTATCTAAATGTTACAGGTTGCATCGTTGAATATTATTAGGTGTGGGTGACAAAATCTTAAGAGGTATCAGTCAGATTACGTCAAGAACCTGCCACCGATTAAATGACTTTTCGTTGGTTATGGTCACATACCTACGAATAAAGTATTGCTTTAGACTTAGCTTACTTTGCAAGCCAGGGAGGGGGAAGAGTAAAACCCATTTGTTATTGAAAATTTTTGAAACAATTTCATGTAACTTTCAGGAAGTTTTCAAAAGGATAAAACCTACTATCAATGTTTCTCCGGATTGGGTTAAAGCTTGAATGACCTCACAAAGGGTTTCCCCGAACTATCCAAGCACATTACCCATGTGAGTTCAGTATGAGGACACTTTGGGCTTTGTATTAGATAGAAAACGTCGTTAATGTCCAGGAAATTAGCAGTTAACGGCAGACCCCGTATCCCAGAGAAAAAAAATTGGATGATTTGAGAATTGGGGGTGATTTTGGAAGATGTTTTCCAACGTCCACTTATCCCCCCCCCCCTTTAATTCAGTTATTCACAACCCCTTGCAGTTTCAATGTCCCAAGTTGTACCCCTACACTCTTAAACCAAAAGAGTGGACTTGGTCACTCTCTAATAGAGTGAAAAGTTTAAATTCACTCCATAAGAGTGTTACTTCACTCCAAGAAGATTGGAATTCACTTAGGAAGAGGGAAAATTCACTCTATCACGAGTACCTACAATGATCACTCTTTTTTAGAGTAATCACTGTAGGCACTCCATCAAGAGTGAACTTCGCTCGATTACAGGGGATTTCATTCTTTTTGGAGTGAATTTCACTCTAATGGAGTGAGTTCAAAGAGTGAAAAAGTTCACTCTTTTGATTTTACAGTGTAGCCCTTTCCAGGGCCGTCTAAAACGTCCAGACACAATCCTAGTTTATTGCCTTATGGCATGCCCATGGTGAACATGCAAGGCCGTTAAGTGTAATCACAACACGTTCGGGGTATGCAGCGTAAAATGAGCTACTTTGCAATTGGGAATTTTGGTAGACGCCGGGTAAAAGTGCAGTTTGTTGTGGCAAATGACGCATGCCTTTAAAGGGGTGAAATAGTGTCCATTTGGCTCCGCACATATGTGTAGTACATATGTAATTATTGCATGTTAACACTAATAAGTTTTATAAATGAAGGGGGAAATGTTTTCATGTTTTCTTGTTGAAACAATATGACTGTTGAATAGCCATCGAAACAGCTCACTGTTTTCATGTCAAGAGATGTGTCAACAACAAACAATTTTTGAAAGCATTATTGAAAAAATAACTCATGATTATTACTCATTTTGAATAGTCAGGATGTGGGTTAGATACTTAGATCGGATTTACGACATACCAACACGAATATGTAATATAATGTCAACTAGCAAATGGGGGTTAATCAACCAAGAACGTTAAAAGACTAACAGAAACGGCAGATTGTGGTCTTCATTTTATATCAGCAACGTGCAAGCAAACATCTCATTACAACCCAATATCTAAGAAAATGGGAATATTTTCGAGGATCTTACATTCACTTGTCACATATTTCATAACCACTTCTGTGTCAAAGGTCATAACAGATTCGCATTCGTGACCAACAATGTTTAAAAAAGTCACTGTTGTAAGAAAGACAAGCTCTTTTTGACATTATGGCTGCAATCGTTGTACAATAGAGACCTAAAGTACATTCACCAATTTTTTAGTAAATGAAATTGCAGAGGTGCATTACAATCAGTGGGGCATGCACAGTAATGCGAGCGTTTAACGCTTTTGTATGTGATCCTTTCTGACTATTTTTTTTTATTACAATTTGCATTGCAGACTTAATTAATGAATGGGCGGAATAAGACCCTCGAAATACAATGTCACTCTTCATAAAGGAATCATACCATTGGACCGTTTGTTTTAACATACTTAACGCGTAGTTAGGCAGTTGAATGGCATCCCTGTAGCGAACACAATCAAGAAGACGTTGTACAAGTTAGAAATCAGTTTATTAAAGTTCAGAGTGCCAAAGAATTAAAATATATTTTCATTTTTCATCGTTACCTTTCTATCGCATTTGATACCCATCGTCAGCACTTGGCGCTTGACTGTCCAAATTCTTGTGTAAGTTTTTCTCTTTCACTTTGTCGGCCTATTTTACTTGCAACAAATAAATTCTAACGTAGATGATTTCCTTATCGCAGTTTGTACCGTAGATGTTTTAAGTAATCATTATACAGCTCAAAACAATTCTGAGATATCGTTTGTACCAAACACGTCACTTTGTTGAAAGCCGTTCTCCTCGTCTTTTAAACTATTAGTAGGTTGCTTAACATTGAAAATCAATGGCATATATGATTAATGGGTAATAAGTAAATTGCCCTTGATTCGCTAGAAATTTTAACATTGCTTGCTAGAGTATTTATCGACTACATCTATTTAAATATTTTAACACTAAGTCAGCAGAAGAATTTAAGATTTTATAATCGTTACTACACATCTTTCAAAACACGTAACTCAAGCCTTGCAAAAATTTAAAGGTGTTAGCCAAATGAGTTTTCTTAACAGGAACAAAGGCACTTTTAGGAGGGAGTTCAGTCCGTAGCGACTGAACCATCGACTATCGACTAAACCATCTTTAAAAATATGCACTTATGCACGTCTTGATTTATGTAAAAGGATTTAAGGAAATAATCTCTCCTCAAATTAGCTACTGAGAAACCTATCAAAATTCCATCAAGTGGTCGTAACTAAGTTGCAGTTTATAAGTTAGGTACAACTTTATACTTATTATGTTTACGAATCAGTGAAAAAAAAAACAGACCAGTGGAAACTTCTTCCCTTATTGATTTGTTTAACATGTTTTTTTCTTGGTCTAATAGTAGTGCACCCTCTCCTCACACCAGAGAAACAGATTCAATTTCCGCGTCGGTCGAGTCATGCCAAAGACGTTTGAAAATGGAAAATATTTTGCAGCGGTGCGTGATGCGTCTAGAAAAGGGAGTAGGGAGACAACCCAGCGCCCAAAACTGAATTAATGGGCGTAGTAGCAGTCAGATTAAATTTTAAAGGTTGCAGGTTGAGAAATTAAACCCTACGGTATCTATTCAATGTCTCGCAATTGGTATCATAATCCAGCCATGAGTCGTGGTGAAGGTTCTAATGCTTCGAAGAAATTTCTCTGGATTTATTTTGCTCCAAAAAATCGAATACATTAGTAGGCTTTAATTATTAATGGACATTCTGGAGGTTTAGATTCTCTTTAAGCAATATGTCTACCTATTACCCGCCATTTATTTGTCATTCGTTTAATAGAATTTAAGACGTTAAAATTTCTTTTGTAAGTTCCCATAGTTGCCTTAACCCGGTTAAATCCAAGGTTACAGCTTTCATCAACTGTAAGAATGATTAGAAACCGGACACTGCCATATTTTATATGCCGCGCCAAAAGGCTAACGACACACTCAAATTACACGAACATGTGCCAAAATTGCAGGATGATGTACTGATTTCAAACGTTAGTTACTCTATACGATCATGAATGTAAATTCACCCCCCATCTTATACTACAATTTCATGCTCGTCATAATAAATGTTACGATATACATGTAAAAACACACGTTGTACATGTGAAAACGTACATGACTTGTTATTATCCTTAACTCATGCCATACGGAGTGAAAAACGACTCTTTTTAAGATCAGAAGATACTGCTTTACCCTTCATCGTCGGATCAAGTATTAAATATTGTCCTCTATTCACTGTATGTTCTTTCGGCGAACTGTACCCACGCAAAAAGACTCACCGATATAAGTTGATCATTTCAAAACTTGTAATGCAGTAGGGATAAACGTTCACGTTATACACTTACTGTATACAGTCATGTAGTAAATGCATTGGTTCATGCACTAGAATTAAACGCTTTTTCAATGTCAAAAATCACAATCTCCCTCCTCGACAAACATTTCACCCCTTTGATATGTAACCTTAAAAGCGGCAACAGGCTTTGTTGTTCTTGTGGAATGGGAATCTAAACTGGAATAAACAAACTCCGATCAATCTGTCAATACCAAAATGAGAAAAAGAGAAGATATAAGTCAGTCGTGGTACTTGACAGTGGGTCCAGGACCCTGTGTTGGGAAATTAATAAAAATTAAAATTGAAATAAAGTATGATTCTTGGAACTAAAGTGAACGTGAGCAACCATTTTCATATCCTTTCTTGTGTATTTTATTCGTACTTGGCAATGCCCAAAAAGTCTGTGGGACCAACTTCGAGGAATCTAAATTTAGGTTGTAAGGCTTTTCGTACCAGTTGGTTCATTATCAGTTTAATAACAAGTATTAGAAGGCAGTGGTCATTAAATTACTACTTAAACGTTTCTTGTGGTGTTCGGTGCTTTGCCCACGTTTGGTCCCGAACTTTGAGCTAAATACCATGCTACAATTCATTCTGACCCTTGATACCTCAAATTGTCATTTCTAGACAACATGTACCTGTCGTGAATAAACCCAATGATGATTCTGCTTTTCCTGATCTTGAACTTAGTTTCAGAGCTCATGATTTAACCATGGGACCTCAAGGTATGTTACGAGAATTAGAAAAAAAAAAACTTTTCGTTTTTTTTTTTTTTTTTTAGTGGTTTTAATATGATGTGCGGTCGAAAATTCGAACGGGTTAAAGAAGTTTACAATGATTTAGCTTCTGCAGTAATTCTTTGGGCCTTTCAGTTTATTAGAGGTCTACTGCTATTCTATGCCCACCCGGGTACGTCCTAAACTTAAACATTTAGTGAGCGTATGCAGTCAGTGCATGATCGTTAGTAATCAAGACATGATTAACGTAAGGAGTTAGTACATGCATGCGTGTAATTTTACTACATCACGTTTAGATTATAAGCGTATGTTGGTGAGCTTTTCGACTGGCTCCAAAAAGGCTCAATAAGCATGGCATGCGGAAGGGATAATAATCACTTGGTTAGCATAAGCTTTTACATGTGCAACATGGGCTTTTAGATGTACAACGTGCGGTTTAACGTATAAGGTGATAAGCCCTTATAATTTAAGAAAATGAAAGTGTACGTGTACTTCATGATCGTATCAAATTAGAACATCATCGTATGTTTTTTGAACATGGATGTGTAAATTTAGTACATGGACCTATACTTTAAGAACATTTATGGGTAGCCTCTTAGGGTGCCATAAAGATTGCCTTTTGCAAGAGGGAATATGGTGCATGACATTACACCATACATTTATAGTCACTAAGTTAAACATGGAATCTTCTTTTCTTAAACTCAGTTTCTGTTTGGGACAAAATACAAGCTTGAATGATGGCCCTGTTAAAGGAAGAAGCTACAAGTTTTTTGCGGGATGTGCTTCAGATACCAGAGTCAGTTTTATCTGACCAACAACCTTCTCTTGGCTTCTTGAATGAAATTATTCAATCATATCAAAATGCGGTTCCCTGGCAAAGCGTTCTTTCTTGTGCGGTGCCACCCAGTCAGCGTCATCTTCCCACTTGGGAGGAAATAAAACGACGACAGTTTGCAAAGCAAGGTGGACGGTGTTACGAGAATAATATGTTCATGAAGGAACTGCTTAATGCATTCAACTTCGATGTATGCTACATTTCGTGTCGCGTGTTAGACCCTAACGATCACATGACCATTATGGTGCGAGGATTGACAGGCCGTACAAGCAGACATTGGGTCGACGTAGGAAGCACTTTTCCACTGTTTCAAGCAATACCATTCGAGTTTCAGAATGACTCCGTCGAATATGACATTGGCTTTCTTCGCCAAAGATTTGTGAAGACAAACGGTGTCATAGAATGGCATCATTCACGACACCATCCCCCTTATGACGGTTGTAGCCTAACAAGAGATGGTAGGTGGTACATATTTGCCCTGATCTACCACGACAAGCCATGTGACGCACACGCCTTCAAGTTTCAAATGACAATCAGGTACACAGTGAAGGAAGAAAGCATGTTTCTTCAGCAGGCAAGAACAGTTGTTTATAAAAATGACAAACTAATAGCTATTAAAGGTATGGAATTGGTAATGGAAACAAACAACAAGACCGTTGAAAGGAAGAAAATGACAACTGTTGATGGCGTTTTAAAAGCATATAAAATTTACTTTCCGCAAATACCAACGAAACTTGTTCAAGATGCACTAAATAATACAGAATGTTAGATTTGCTGCTTCTTAAAGGTAATCGTGCTTCAATAACACTGAATTATGGGTACTTGTTTAAAGTACATGAATCCGTTAAATATACAGTTAGGTAAACAACTAGGAGATTAGACCTCTATTTAGAATTTTCGGTATAAATTTTGTCACGAAGTACTGTATGTTTTTAGGGGTATAATTATAAACACGGTTCGTTTATGTACAGTAAATAAATGTAGACTAATGTTCAAAGAAAAGTTGAATTGGTATTCAGGGGCGTGGGAAGGGGCACGAGGGGGCGTACGCACAGAAGCATAAGTTCCGATAGAGCCTGTCAAATTAAAGTTTAGTTATCATTTTGCACATAATAACTGAAGATCTCATTATGTATTTTAATTTAAGTAGGCCTATCATCGAACAATGTGAATTCGTTTTGATTTTGCGGATATCCAATTGACGTGGGCTGAAATTGTGTCTTTTTTCCTTACAAAAAGTTTGAAAAACTAGAAAATACACACATATCTCACACAAGTGACTTCCTGCGTCTGAGGCAGAGAAAGTATCGCCCTTACTATAAGCCGGTATTTGGGCCATTAATGGCTATATGCAATTATGGACGAGTACCATCTTATCTGATATAGTGGATTCGATTGTTGGGCCGGCTTGTTTTGAAGGTATCACCTAATACCCCCTCCCCTCCCCAATCACCACCTTTAGTTTATCTTTAGTAGTTATTTTTGATCAATTTAGGCATTCAAAGCTTGGAAGACGCAGAACTTCTGGGAGCTTCGCCCTAGACCCCTCGGCGGGAGGCCATGGGAATCACATAGCTCCCTGCCCTTGCATGGACTTCCAATCAAGACTATGCCTACACTGTTAAAAATTTCTGTAAATTTACATACTTTTTTTTAACTTAAACTTTTTGTATTTTACTTTTAATAGAGATTTTCTGTATCTTTACAGACACTTTGTATTGCTACAATAAAAAAAGGTTGTTTAACATGTATTTTCTGTTTATTTGAAAAACCATTTCTGTCTGCTTTTTTAACCAAATTTTACTGCTTTGTAAAACTTTTTCTGTAAATTTACAGAAATTTTGACAGTATTTTGTATTTTTCTGATTTCACATAAATATACTGTCATTTAACAAACATTAATTTTGTTTTGAAGCTGAAAAAGAAACAAAAATAAGCCCAAACAAATAAGAAATAGCCAGAAAATTTTCAATATATAACATGCACCGTTCTGCGAAGTTTCAGTTAAAAAAGAAAACATTTTTGGCAAATTTATGGCCCTATTTGAAAATTAACTTACATTTATTATACTGACAGTTGGTATACTGATGTCAACTCATCGCCACAGGCGCTCATGCACTTGATCGAATTAAAAACGTTTCACAAATTTACTCGAAAGAGTCTGTAAATTTACCACTTTATGACGTATATCTCATTTTGCATAAATGGGTGGAGCTTATTTTGTAGGCATTTTCCTAACAAAAGGATTGCTGTTGCTTTGAAGAATATCTTTTTTGGCGTTTTTTAATCAGGAAGTGATAAACTTATTGTTTACCTTGTCTCGAAATGTTTGCAACCAATGTATTTGCATTCTTTGTCATATTTATTTTAAAAACAATTATTATATTGTACAAAAAATGTGACTTTCCAGTTACAAAGTTCCTAGAGATAGCAGTCTACTTGACAACAATATAACAACAAAGCATCCTCATTGTGTTTTGATTGAAAACAACTTCGTAGCGACACATTACGTTAATAAGCAAATACCTGATCTACGTAATGAAGTGTATGTTACGTAATAACATATGAAAGGAAAAAGAGCGATATTATAATAAATATTAAAACGCCGAGAATGAAAACAGTAGGCTGTAAATTCACATAAAATTAAGGTAAAAAAACCAGAACAATTCTGTAATTCGATTTTACAGTAGACATTTGTAAACTAATTTACATGCAAAAACTGTAAAGAAAAAACAAACACTTAATGTTTTTTCATGATTACAGTCTGGCTGTAAAAAAAACATTATTTGGTTGGAAAAAAATTCCAATAAAAATTATGTAAATTTACAGAGAAATTTTTAACAGTGTATGAACCCCAAGCCTTGTATTGAAAATATTATCTCAAAATTGTCAGCTATTCAATCATCTTCTTCTACCCATTATTTTAGGTCAACTTAAGGAAAGAAAACGCAGAGCTTCCGGACGCTCCCCCCCCCCCCGGGACCCCAACCTGGACTTTGCTCCTAGAATCCACGCCTGTGGGCGCACCCTGCGCAGTTCCGCTAAACGCGGAATAGGATAAAGCCACCTTAAAGTTTTTTTTTTTTGTAGTTCCACTTTTTATAACTTCGCTCCCACCCAATCTCATAGCTGGCTACACCCATGGGATGATTCGTAAGACTTATGGTGAGTTGATTATTTCTGTTATGCAGTTGAGTGGCGAGTCTTTTATGTCATTATAGATATTTTCAATTTACGGAGGGTATTCTTATGTACATTTACATATTTTATGAGTATCTACTGCGTAGAAGTTTAAACGGAAAACGCTATCTCAACTAATTTTTAGAGTTTTAATTGCTGAACTATTATACGCTACCCGGCACGTGGTGGTTTATGTCATATTTTTGTTTTATATCGAGAGTGTTCATGGTTGAACTTGAAAAAAAAACTTACCATTGAAACAGGACATTTACAAATAAACTAAAGATCATGTTACTGAACCACAATGAATGTCAAACTAAATTGATTTTTTATCATCCTAGGAAACCTACATAAGTAGTTTACGGCAGTGCATTTATTTATGTATATTATCATCGGGATAAAATGTAAAGGCTCAATGTAAGCGAGACGAAATACATGGTTTTCAATCTCAAGAGGAATACGGTCCTTCAATTCCGATATACACATAAATAACCAACCACTTGAAGTTGCCAGTGAGATAAAAATTTCTCCGTGTTTATTTTGACCATTTCCTTAAACGGGAGCACTGTATTTCCGTACCTGTGTTCTAAGGTAGCAAAGGATGTCGGCATTCTCGGTCGACTCAAACATATTCTTTCTCACAATATCCTAGGTACGATCTATCTTTTTCTAATTTATCTTCATCTCACATATTGTTGTACTATCTGGTCTAGTGCTACCCCCTCCCGAATTAAAAGGTTGGTCACTCTTCAGAAAGGAGCTATTCGTCACATTACCTTTCCAAAGCCTCGTGACCACAGTCTACACACCAGTTATTTTTTCAAAAACCACAAACCTCCTGTAACTTTGTTCAACTATGTCATTGTGTATATAAGTGAGTGGTGAAACAGATAAACAAACGAAATTGTATGAAGTACAACGAAAGTTGACGGCTTTTTTACGTACGGCACAGGTATAATTCACGAAACAACAATCTTGGAGTTTAAGTTAGTGGACTTGCTTCAGTGATAATTTTCTGACCACGTAAAGCTATTAATCAGAAATCCAGTTACGGCATATGTTCATCTCATTTGAAATGTGATCTATGTTGAAATTGTTGAAAAAGACCAGTTCAAATTTTCTTCATGTAGCAGTACTACGCAATAAGTCGGAGGGCAACGAGAAGCATCAGAAAGACATTTAACTGCACACTCCAACAGTACATCAGATGCTTTTGAAAAACATATATATCATGAAATAATATGCCTTTACTCAACACAACAGTTTGTAACCTTGATAACAAATGGAGGATTTTTTCGACGATAACAAATAATTTGCGAAATGACGAAACCAGTTTCAAAACCTTGGCTATGCAAAATTACTATTTGAATCATTTATCATTGTTTCAAACTTTGGTTGGATTCAATTAATGGGAAAGGAGTTAACGACTCAATTCTACAAATTTCTTTTTTTTCTCTCTCTCTCTCTCTTCCAAGTATCTTTCATGATCTTTCAGGACTTAAATATTGTATTATGGGGTTACAGTAAATTAAAAAGTTACTCATCGTTAATTTCTTAATTCAGAGAGAAATAAATTGCCACACAATTCTCAAAAGCTACATTCTAAAAAGCCGGATAGATTCCTTTTGGGTGACTACATCTACAGGGATGCAAACACCGCCATTCAAACATAATGTCAACTGGTGAAAAACCAAGCCGTGGAAAAAAACTGCTAGAGCAAGGACACAAGATCATAATATCACTTCTTTGGTCCGAGTGAAAGACTTTGTTCTTCCCACTTATGTCCACTCTTGGACTGAACTTAGTGAAATACTACAAATAGACATTTTTCCATATGAAGCAAACTTTGTTAAGAACACGAACGGAACAAAGGAGTCCCAACTAAAACAGTAACTGACGTTATTAGCAAAATTTGCTCATACTTTCAAACCAAACAGTGAACGAAGTCACTCTTTTAAGGAATAAAAAGTGTGAAAACACTCCATTAGAGTATTAGGTAGTACACTTCAAGGAGAGCGAAAATCACTCCAAGAAGTGAAAATATTCACTCTGTAAAGATTGTCTACAGGAAAACTTTTTTGTCCCTGCAAACACTCCCTTAAAAGTGAAATTTACGTTTGCTCTTTTGGAACAAAAGTTATAACTCACTCGTCCAACGAGTGAAATTTTATTATTATTATTATTATTATTTTTTTTTTTTTTTTTTTTTTTTTTTGAGTAGTGCAATCACAGACAGCTCCACCTCCTTTCCCACAGCTGTCTAAAATTCATTCTTGTCCAGGCCAAGTCCTAGCCTTTGTTTGAGATCATATCCTAAAATGATTCACGTACAACGCTCTTACGTATTAAAAGAAGTCTGTCAGTGTACGCTGTGTAATATGGGCTACTGTGCATTTTCATTGATATCAATCACAAGAGAGCTGTTAGTTTTAATTCACCATTTTGGTAGACTACGGATTAACCGCAAATTGTACCTTGGATTGACGAATGTCTGCCTTAAACAGAAAGACCGGAAAGTGAACACGAAACCTTGAAGAGGTTTAATTTACCTGCAGACACCGATATTAATTGTAAAAATGGATAAAAATTGACTGAAAATAAAATTAAGGGGAAAAAAGGAATACATTACAGGTGATGTCAACTAATTGCAGCCTTTTTATGTATTCTTTAAGTATCTCTTTAGTCTTCTGTAATTGCACAAAAGGTTTGTGATATTGTATACATTTTTTGAGTGTTTAAGTCTACTACCTATTAGATTTCACCTTTAATCGCTAACGAGGTTTATGAGGCCATGTCATACTTTGTTATAAAATAAAAAGAGAATGTAACTTACCCCGGATACCCGTTCAGATCAATAGTTTGATATGTAGTAACACCTTGAGGTGACGAACTTTCATAAGGGTGCAATTCTCGACCATATGATGTTACGAGAAACGTCAGTTTAATCAGACCATGGATGTACTGATCAGACGAATCCTTGGGTGATTATGACTTTTTTGACCAGTTCTGAATCCACCGCTCGGCTTCGCGTAACTTAATTCTATCCAAGAGAATAATCCAATGCTATAACAATTTCAATTAAAGCAAAAATTTGTAATGATGGGAAAAGACTGCAAGCAAAGACACGGCTGTCTCGAAAGCATTTCATTCGTATGTTGTATCATTTCCATTTGTTTATATTTTTAAATGTCTGAATGTCTCTTATGCCCCTTTAGGTGCCAAACGGAGAATAAATGACACTGTCACTGTAACTATCGTTAAACTGTTCAAGACAGGAAACTTTTCATGTTCATTGCCGATTCATCTCACTTTGGTTAGGGGGCATTTGCTTTGAAAAAGATTCGTTTAAAAACTGCAATAGGCAGCACCAATATGCGGTAGCTAAAACTGTTTTGCTGTAACTGTTTTGAAGTGTACCCCCTTGCTAACTCCTGCTATGTCCAGCGTAGCTATGCTAATCCAAAAGGCAGAGTGATTGTTCTCCGGGATATAAAGGGAAGATCACGTTTGCGTCATCTGAGAATGCAAATTCACAATAACAAATACCTCAGAGGAAACCTAAAGAGTTTCAACCGACCTGCAAAAGGGTAGGACACCGAGTTTTAGGAAGCACCGTGCAAGGACAACTACGAAGGCAGAAGTTCTAAACTGAAATCTGGACAAAGATATGGACATCCACCTTTTCCATATTAATGTAAAATATATTCTTTGTTGAAAAGCGAGAGATGTGAGTTAAATGCACTCTACAAACACCTTGGTCAAAATTGACCAGGATGCGGTGACGGGTTTTCCAACTCGGATTCCTATTTAAGCAACGACATATTCCTGGTTAGATGTGACCAAATATTAGTCAAAATTTGAAATATTTCTGGTCAAATTTCAACAGGTATATATATCACTGTTTAACCAGGAATCCGGGTTGGATAAACCGTGACCGCATCCGGGTCAATTTTGACCAGGGTGTTTTTAGATTGTGGTTAGATCATGAGAATACTACCCGGGCATGCAAACAAACTTCGACTTTCATTATTTTATTCAATTCCAATCAGTGCCATACACTCCTAACCAAACAAAGCATACAACTGTCTATCATCAGACGTTTATCTGACATTAAATTAACACCTCTTAACCATTGCATTGCCCTAATAGACACTAGATTACTTTGCGATTTATGCTTTTACTGGTGTTTAATCGTTTTACTATCGAATGGAAAAATGTGACTGTCGGGAGGACTCGATCTTTAGGAGGAAGGAAACCTTTTGTAGTTGTGTGGCCCTCCAAAGTGGAAGTCGTTTCGCCTTCAAAGACTTACCTTTCTTTCACAGGCAATGTTTCATTTACATCGTAAGAACACTCTGTTTTGTGAAATTCTGACTAAAACAAGGGAGGCAATTAGCCCAAATATGGCCACGTATGATGCCAATTTTTAGCCATATTTTGCAGATTTTTCATCCTAAAAAAGAGTCAAAGAAAATATTTCAATTCATTGACATTGTTTTTCTAAATAACAAGTAGCTTTTTGAAAGTAAACTGTTGCGGAAAAATCAGGGGGCGAGCTGGTCAGAACTCGGGGTCCTACTGACAGAGCTTTGGAGCAAACTGATGAACACATGAGGGCGAACTGGTATTATGCGGACTAACCGGTTGTGGGCGAACTAGCAAGGGGTGAAACGACCGGGTACGTACCGGCATGATGCACTGCAAACGCATGCGTTCAACTTATGAACAACAAAATTTAACAGATTACTACGTTCAAAGCATAGTTTAACCCTTGAGTTAAGATTCTCAACACTTCTGTCATTTTTGAAAGACCAAAGGCCTATTTGAACACGTTTCACAACGACGGACGGTTAGGTACAAAGTGATGTGATGACCATAGGCGTTCGAAAAGGAGGCAGACTGTCCCCTAGATTTTTTGCATGATCGAAAATTCGGAGAGGAATTTGGAAAATATTTGGGTAGTGTCTTTGAACTTTAAAAATTGGCATCGTTTTAATAACTCAGAGATACGTCCGAAAAATGAAAAAAAAAATTGATGTCGCGGTAAATTCTGATGGGAAATCAAAAAAAAAAAATTAAAAAGATTATCTACCCCGTCTTTTCGTGAGCTTTACTTCACAGTCTTTTGCAACACAACTCTGAAAATGTTTGAATGTCCAAATTCTTCCAAATATTTGCCCGAAAATGTAAAGTATCATAGTCAGGGTAGCATATACACGAAAAATCGAAACGAAAGGCAATAAATCGAGACACAACTGGAAAGCATGTCATTTTAAAGAAACAATTATTCACAATTTTGTTTTTAATTTTATCTTTATGTTATTAAGAAACAACCTATCCGATTTTAAAAGCTTTTGCCCAAATTTTGGCTTTAGGGAAGGATGGATGGCAAGCTACTGTGTACCCCAACTGAACACCCTCCTGTCTGTCCTTGTATGGTAGACATTTTGTTACAAAAGGAAGATCAAAATATCGACTTACTTACATTCTACTTATTAACCAGAGAAATGCCACTTCCGACTGTCCGGGGGTCCGATTTTTTACAGATTTTCTGTACGCTCCTCAAAATAATGGTGGCGCTCCTCTTAGATAGTCTTTCTAGCTTTCGAACACAATTGTTTTTTTTTTTCTGAGAAAAACCCTTTTCTCCCCTAAACTGAATGCGCCCCAATACCTGTGATGGCGGCTGCCGAAACCTTTACAGTAGCCTACATGGACGGAAGTGACTCTATGTAAAGTGATTCTATTTGTTGTACAAAAGGGAAATACGTTAATTATTTAGACATTGTTTTCGTAGAACGTTTAAACAGTCCACTCGATCAAATAGGACTAATAAACAATCATTAAAATTTTGTTCAATTTTCGAAAAAAAAAAACCCTGACCGAGCAAACTCGTTACTGTTGTACAAGGTAACACGGTATTTCCTCGAGGCATGAGTACGTACGTGATATACCCACAATACTACATACTACCAAGGTTATAGTTACACAACTCAAACTCTCACGGTGTCAGTGTAGATTATTTCAATTCTTCATGGTCATATTTCGTCCGAAACTCTTTGAACTGTGATTATCATTGACAGCGCCCTGCTACGGTGCCATTTGGGACTGTTGTTATAAAGTGTGTACAGGCTTTTGTGCATGTGCTGCCCGTAGTAAACTAAAGCAAGATCAACTGAAATCAATTCAGTGTGTAATCAGCGCTCTATGAAAGACCGTTTTTCAATCTGTGATAACTATCACTTCAAAGGTGAGTGGATTTTCATTCTTGGGCCCATTTATTACACGTCAGGCGTATTTGGTAAGTATTCAATCAGGGAGTTGCTAGAACAAGTCCCTGATTCAATCCACGTATCACATCTTTCCCATTAAAAACCTCGAAGTTTCGCTTACAATGAAATCACTACATATGAGCTGAGTTTGAAGTTTAGACTTCAACGCCACCATCTATGTGCTTACACAAAAATCGAACTGTTTATCGGAAGCTCGAAAACAAAAATCATTTGTACTTAGGTGTGGCTTAAGCAGCCTATGTTCAGAGAGCTTGCAAAATAGCTAAGTGCAAACTTTCCGCCGTATTTTGCGGTCTCCCGTACCGTCATAGTAAATCGAGTTATACAAGCGGGTTATAGAAATCGTAGTGTTGCACGTAACATTTGGGGTAAGCAAACAAGCCAGTCAATTATGTGTTCTTTGCTTTTCACGCAGAGTGAGCGCAATGAAAGCAATGATCACTCGAGAGAACAGATCATGTAACAAACTCAGGTATTAGCTACACCCTACACCACCTTTGGTCTACTGGGGTGTCTAAATTGCACTCTCAAGAACGCCACAAAATGCCATACAACCCTAATTGGTTGGCAAAATATATGTCTGCCTACGGATTTTAAACAAAAAGTCACAAATACGTACTAAATTGTTTTCTTAAATGTTAAACAAAATCAATGTTACCCAAATGTGTTAAGCCTTATTTCTACCACTGTGAAAGTTTGAACTCTAACGGCTTAAAACCACTGTTTGCTCTCAACAAACATGAAGGCCATTTTTGTACAACTTATCCATTATTAAAAAAAAAAGTGCCTGTCATTTGAACTTTTTAGATATCATATCAAAAAACATACTCATACAATTTTCATGAGATCTCGTACAATTCTCATGAGATATCATGAGAAGATGTCATGAGGATTGTATGAGATCCCATGAGAATTGTCCGTGCCGCCGGCTAGACTTAAACCAATAGGTTGGAAACTCTTGTCCTGGTGAGGTGTCCACAGCGGCGAAGCTACACGTTTTTGCATTTTTAAGTATGAACGCCACTGCACCAGGTACGGGGTCCGTGCCATCCCGCCATCGGTACTTTCTGCCATAGAAAATGTGGTCATTCCGCCATAGGAAAGTGCCATTCCCGTCATGGCCTATGGCCGATGGAGCACATTATTCTGTGGAAGGTAGGATAGCTGGAACTTACCAGACTGCAGAAACAGGGCTGAATGGAGTTTAAAAATTTGTTGGAAGCATTTCTGATTGGTGCTTCACGGTTGAATAAAACATGCCAAAATTACTTTATCTGATTATAGTGATAACGGATTAAAACAATGATCAGTGGCAATGAACACTTACGTCTCCATTGAGTACAGTGATTGTGATCCCCTATACATGTAGTGTACACATGTGCGGACGTGTGATTAAGTTGATATCTTTGCTTTTCTAAAGACATTATTCAGTCACTTTTCATACGTTTATTCCCCCACAGCCTACAATCAAATCCATTAGTATCCATACGTTTATAACAGTAGTAAGATCTTACTTTCTTAAGCCTTCTTTACACTTCCATTCAATCTATTCAACTAGCCATGTCTGTAGGCCTAGCCTTTGCCTTTACTGGTTGTCTGAACTGGACTTCTAAAAATATTTCCATAGTTGCAATGACAACAATTCCTCTGCAGTAGTTTTGTAAATTTTTAGGAAGTGCCTTTACGCCATAGGTTTCGTACCTCTCGACCTTGGCAGAAAGGTGCGAAACCTATATAGAAGAACGTATCGATGGCGGGGACGTTGTTTGCGGCGCCCGAAGTGCGCTGAAACTTTTGTCCTTTTTCGAATATTTGAAAAAAAAGGAGCTTGCACTGCAGAAAAGTTTGGATTCTGAGATTCCTGTAAGGAAATTTGAAAAGTTGGGGGATTACTGAAGAATTTGTATATCCTATTGGCAAATCTGAGATTGAGCGGCGACCAAAGATAATTGTTGCTCCATGATATTATCCAACGTCTACGAAATGAGGCTCTCAGACGAAATTTTTTGAAAATTTATGAAAATAACACTGTAGTTATCACTTAATGATCTGTTGTCACATGTAGCAAATTTCCGATTTTGTCACCTCCAGAGATCGGAAAAGTCTACCAGACTGAAGGTATGAGCGAGCACCTCTGCTTAGGAATTGCAGTTTGTCAAAACCACATTGTAGACTGGCTTAACAAATATCAAATTTCCGAGTTTTTCATTTCTTCAGAGCCGCCTGCCTCCACCCCCGCAGCTAGCCTAAGCCGTTGGGTGTCTGAATGAGGGGGCCCAGATGCAAAATGATGCTAATATTTTGAGTTAATAGGAAACTCCAATTTTTTCAAAACATGGTCTTGAAAGTGTGGGTAATTACTTCAACGGACTATTCGGTCAATGTGAATTTAAATACCGGGTATACTCTATAGGTAAATAGAATCGCAGCGAAAATTGTGATAGTTTGCGAAGGATATGTACAAACGTTCTAATAGTAAGGAACCAATTTTGATGAAAGAAGGTTAAATCCATAAACTGATCAAAACACACTTCAATCTACTGCAGGAAAATCACAGATCGTGGAGGATGGTACAGTTACCACTGGTGTTACTGAGGCACCGTTGCACAGGCCTACCGGTGTAAGATTGTTGATGCAAAACATTAAAATATGTCCTTTCGAACGACACCTCATCATACGCTATCTGCAGACAGAGAATGGAGGTGTACCTTCAATTTTAGATTGAATTCTCTGAATTTAGCAAAATTCAGTGTAACTTTACTTCTCTAATAATGGTCTAAATACGAAATGGCTGAATCGCTATACGAATGTGTGATGTGCTCCTGTCGAATTTTTTGCATTTGAAATCACGCATTTATTTTTCTGAAAAAGTTGCATGCAGACTGTGCACCGAGACATTCTCCTAAAATGTGTTAAGCCTACCAGGTTGGTCATTCACTAAAGACTAAAAATTTCATTTAAACATAGTAAGGGACGATTTCTCTTCTTCAGATTCCTAAATGTTGTGCCCCTGCAAAACCAAACCTGCTGCTCTATGCACTCGAACAATCGACAATCGACAAAAATGTCTCATTTAATGTATAAAGACGAGAAATTTCTTATATGAGAATCTCATGAGAAATTTCTCATCTGAGAATCCTACGTATGAGAAATTCCTCATATGAGAATATTGTGAAAAATTTCTCATATGAGAACCTTGTGAGAAATTTCTCATAAATTCTCACGAGAATCTTGTGAGACATTTATCATAAGGATTACCCATGTGAACGGACCCAATTTCTCATAAGAATCTCACGAGAAATTTTTCATGAAAATTTTATGAGTATTTTATGAGAATATTTTTATAAGGGATCCACAACGAGTACTGTATTTGTGTCCTCTGCCTCCACCGTCGAAAGAAGAACATCAATTGTGTTAGAAGAACAGTTTTTTATTATGTCTCAATAATTTTCTTCTTTGGCCACTTTGACTTTCAAAAATAAATAGAGCTCTTGACGATAAGTACCCCAGAACTAGTGTTAGTGATGATAATTTACAATTGCTCAGTAATTCCTTCCCCCAGCTATTGTCAAGCTTACCCCCCTTCGCTTTTTATTACCGAACCCCTGCTCTTCCCTCATTTAACGAAAATTTGGCTGTACTGTTTATCTTAGGTCAGAAACTGGGACACATTTTTACGCTAAATACGTCTATAGGAAGTGCATCAGGATAGTGTTTACTCGATTGCCATTATACTGTTCTTCAGGAGCGAATGCAAATACATCGTGAGCACTTCGCAATACTGGAGAGTACCAAATCATGTCTTTGAGGTATCTCGAAAACTTTCCGTCGCATTACTGGAAATCTTACAAGATCATGAGGGACAACTTTTTCGAATGTCCTCCTGTGTATGACATCGGTGATGAAGTCTTCCAAAAGATGGTTGTGGACGTTCTACCGAAGAGGGAATCAATAAGGATACTAGGGATTGGAAGTGGACAAGGTACTGTAAGATTACTAAAACGATGATTTTTCGAGGTGTCATGCATAATGTACGTGAAATGAAAAGCTCGCGGTATTGAACACGACAAAGATTAACCTGATCATTCAATAAATATCGGATAGATGCACAACAATCTTTTCTTTCAGGTTAAATTATATGCAATCATATTTTTTAAGAGTATACTCATTGGTTATGTCCCGAAGCTTGACCCTTATGGGCAGTGTTGAATGTTTCAGTTATCCACTCTGCAGACATATGGTGTCATATTTGTATATTTTAAATCGTTGACCTCCCATTCCCTGATCACTTTTGTTGGCAATGGCAATATATGTCCACACGTTCTTCAACATATATGAAAAATAATATTAAAGTTGAATAAATGATGTAAGAAACAGCTATAGCCCGCAAACTTCCTAATATTGTCCATTCTGAGTAAAATGGCAGGTGACGGGCGATATTTGTTAATCTACTCTTTCCTTTGAGAGATTTCTGCCATTTTGTGGGAGGGAAATTGGTGTTAGAACCCTGTGAGAAGTTGATTCCATAAAAAACACAGTTAACAAATAAAACCCATCAGCATAAAATCTACCTTAAGCCTAGATGTAGTCCAACATGTGTGAACTTTTTTGAATCTTTTTTATTTTAATTTTTAACTGTTCTGGAGTATTCACCTTCACAACATTCACACCAAGTGAGGTGTTATTGTTCCAAAAGTCTGAATTTCTAAATAATATTATTGCTAAATACGTTACTTTGAATTCCTGTGTTATTGTACATTCACTCATTATAAACGCGCCTTAAGAAGCCAATAATATAAAGTAGCAGAGCAGGACTTATCTTTTCGTTTGCCAGATTTTCGAACTCATTGCCAACTGTAAGTTCTGTGGCATTACCGGCATATAATAGGCTACCGGTCCTTTTCATTGAACTACTCTGCAACACTACGCATTCCGTAGAAAATGGTAATAATGGATAAGTAACATCATCAGCCAGTGGCGGCACCAGAGTGTCAAAATTGGGGGAGGGACAAAACTAGGGGCAATTAATAAAGTTGGGGGAAAATATTTTAGCGGAGAGTGAAAATGAGCCGTAAGGGTGGATTTCCAGGGAGTGAAGCCTGGAAGCTCTGTGGTTTTTACCATATCTCTAGATGGAAAATTGGTTGGAAAACTCCATATAACTAGCTAGATGAAAAGTTAAGTCTCTGGAGAGGTATAATTATTATTTATTTTTTCGGTTAACCCAACTCCTAACTGAATGTATTTTGGAGGTAATAACAAAATCTAGAAGCAAGTGCCCTTCTTGACCCTACTGTATCACTTTCATCAGCACCAGCTTGTACTTTCATTTGTCAAACTTCAATTTCAATGTCCAGTATAAGAAAAGTTAACGTTAGTACAAAGGAGTGAGACGATACCCCAAAGACCTTACTCCTCTCACCCGAACACGTACCAATTCTCCCAACCTACTAAGATAAGCCCCTCCTACAACTGTTTTAAATTCATTTTTATCCTGACGCAATCTCAGTTTATTTCTCCTGGGTGAGTAAAGAAGACCCAATGTGCACTCAAAACACTCTAAGTACAGTGTTCATGTTGTGTAATGTGAACTAATTTGTTACTGTGCATTTTTTGAGCTTGCTGTCAATTGACAAAAATTGTAGTTTGGGTGAGATTAGCCCTGTACGCATGATCCAGATGGCATTCTAACAAACATGTACTCATGTTACTTTGATAAAACTCCAGGCAAAAACCGTAGGGGAGTGGAAGTTTACATATTTAGATTTTTTCAACGTGTCACTTTTCTAAACGCGATCTTTGTTTGTGTTTGTCTTAGCCTGTCTTTTGTCGAATTTAACACCATGTTTAATCAAGTTACATATTTTATCAAATTGTAGGAGAACTGGACTGCATCAACATGGGTCGGATCTTGAATCGTGTTTCCCGCATTCATAACACTGTCGTCGAGCCGTCAGTGGAAGCAACTGAGGTCTACAAGTCTCTGATATCGAGGGATTTATCTGAAAAAATATGCACGAGTTGGCATCAAGGTACCTTTCAGCAGTACCAAAAACGACGAGAAAGCTCTAGCACCACAGAAAAGTTCCACTTTATCAGTTCTGTACACTCACTTTACTATGCAGACAAGGCCGGGAACACCATCGAAGTTTTAATTGATCTACTAGAGAAAGATGGCGTACTGTTCATTGTTGTCCAGAATGGTAAGGGCAATAGAAAACGTTAACCCCCCCCCCCCATAGTTACTTAATTTCGCTTTGTTTCGCCAATCGAATGATTAATTAACTGCGCCGGAGTGTCTTTGTTTATGAAGGTACAGCTACCTTGCACTGGGGTCGTTGTGATCACTCTGTTAGTGGAAATAGTTGCTTTCGTTGTGTCTTTGTGTCGATGTGTGTGCGAATATTTCAATCGTAAATTGTGTTCCTTCTTTGCTTCTGATAGTTCCTGTCTTTGTTTAAAGCTTTGTCCTACTCGTGTCTGTTTCCAAGCGCGTAAAAAGCTCACTCAAAGCAAAGCAGTCTGTGCCTTCCGACATAGTAAACCTTAGAGCTATTGAACCCTCGCCATTCTCAAAATTTCCAAATGTAGTGATCGTTCGACCAAGTAAACATTCGATCTAATGAATACTCTTTTTAGTGAAATTATTCGATCTTGTGAACCCTTAAATCTAATGATATACCCCCACTTCCTCCATCCGATATTTTTAGGTCCGAGTCACAGTTAGTTTTCTCCCAAGGGAGCTGCAATTTGAAAGAGAAGTATTCTAAGATTTTGTACTTGAATAGAAAAGCGGGTGAAAGATGGTGACAGCGTTGACACTATCGGAGGCGGAGTTTCGTCCTTCAACTCGGGTCAAATTTTTAAAAATACAAAACGTGCCAAACCGTCGATTGAAATTTGTGCCATTACTCGGTGTCCTGTCAGGTATTGTACCAATTCAGCAGAAATCTATACAACGGAAATGAGAACAAACATGTCTGTGACTTTTAAAGGCTCTATACTTTCACACTTTTCGGTCCATTGGATTGATGTCTTATGGCTGACCGAACTACAAATGACTTCACCACTAACGCGCTTTGAGAAATACTGGTCTGTCGTGTGACCAGATGTTTTTAAATGAATTTTCGAAAAGTCAGCTCGGCTCTAGGAAGATTTGGCACTCTGAATGCATATGTGTAATCAAACAAATATTCTAGCACCCATACAATTTACGGTTGGTCGGCTTTCTGGTCACAGCGCTTTAGGCAAAGTAAGCTTTGGCAAGTTTTGTGCAATCTTTGCGGTGACTCATATTTAAAGCTGCAAATTGTGCTCACAAAGGCTGCTTGAATTTGTCTCGTCCTCAATCCATTCTGTGACTTTTGATGGTATCGTCATAAAGGAACTGACTGACTTTTTTCAGTCGGGAAAAAATTTTGGCATTCACATGCATCGGCGGGGGGATACAAAGGGGATGCAGCCCCAACCACATATTTCTTCGAAAATTCTAGCAAAAATAAGTATGTTATAATTATGTGGCAAAGTCACTGAATAGTTTGAAAATTTTCACGGGTAATTAATTCAAAATTTTCAGTTTTCCCAACAAATTCGTCATTATTAATGTAAAAAAGGTTTCTGATATATTTGACCCTGCATGCGTTTTCTCCAACAACATACACGGACATTTCGTTTTTAACGTCAGCATCACGCCGTACACTGCGAAATTTTTAAGCCAGTGGCGAAGGCTGGAAATCGTTGATGTTTTCCAATGTCAAATTAAACGTTCAGGAGGGAGGGTGTTCAGTTGTAGTGACCCCCCACAGCCAAATTTGGGCGACATTAATGAAAGGTCTGTATGTAGCTTTTCAACTATCTGATATATTATGAAAATATCTTCTCATAAGACTGTCTGAAAATTCATTCACTTAACATTTTTTTTCAAAAGGCGTTAAAGGTAATATCTTTTGCAGTGGAGCGTTCGGGCAGTTGACACATGGACAGTTTCATCAATACAACAGATTTTTAATTTAGCCAAGAGTCGCATTAGAGCAAAAAAAATTCGTACGTTTCCAATTCCGTTGAATACGGTAGTTAGTAAAGGTGCAAGACCATATCATCCAATGCTAGTGGTACAAAGTTCCGATCACTTAGCCAGTTGCTTTTGGACAGGATTTTATTTTTGGACAAAAATGCTCCCGTGCGTCTATGTAAACCTGTTCATGCTCCCATTGCTTGTGTAATCTGGCAATTAAAGGCATCCCTGAACTAGGCTGCAGCTTTCGATCGAATACTCTATATTTCGGACTCTTTTTAATAAAAATTTACATGCATCAAAAAGGATCATTGTTTTCATTTGACAGTGCAACATGTGCTATAACTTTTCCAAGATCAAGAAGAAAGATCCGTTGTTTCGATTATGACAAATTGGACTGCCCAGATGGTTCCTGTCCGAAACTAAGAATTGTAAATATTATAGTCGGAAAAACAGTTAGGGTTACGAAACATTGAGTTTAAGTAAGGAAACTTTTCGAACAGTACTGCAGACAAGGATTTTAACTTAAGATATGTGTGCTAGTTCAAAGCAATGAAAGTGTGTAATTTATTCTCGGGAAATAATATCTGGTCGCACGTTTAAGAAAGAGAGTAATTTTACCTTAAGACGAACGTGTTTGTGGAAAACTTTGAAATATGTGCTTTACATTTGTAATTTTTTCTAATACATGGCTTTTAAGGGTTAATAAAGCTACTACGTTGCGGTATTGGTTACTCTACACGGCTAAATAATGATTATTTGCTACTTTCACCTCAGGTTATGATGTAAACATTTTGAAACGCAATAGATCTCGTCAAAAATGTGCCAAATATTTAGGCCGCTATTGCACTGGAGCAATCAATATCCATTAGAAGTAGTCCTGATTTTATTCAACATATGAAGGCGCCATTTTCTGACTAACTTCTTACTCTCTAACATATCTTCGCTTTGTTTGCAGACAACTCAGGATTTATCAGGTTCTTTGGGAAGATTACAGAAAATTACGGACCTGATTGCAATCAAGAATCCCGAGCTTATTCGACGTCAAAGGTCGCAAAACGTCTCCATGCCGACGACAGGGTCAATTATGAGGTCGTGAAAAATCGCCACAATATTGACGTCACTTCTTGCTTTGAAACGAACTCCTCAAAGGGATCACTGTTGTTAGACTTTTTGACCCATATCGTCGATTTTAAGTCTACGTGTTCAGAAAACGAAGTCCAATCAGTTTTAGATTATTTAAAAACACCAGATTGTTCAGAAATTTTGAACGATGGTAAAATCCTTTTTCATGAAGACTGGGATGCAATTATCATAACAAAGAAGTGATGCTTCATGGACTTTAAAGCTCATTAGCATTCAAAGAAGAAACCATTTGGTAAATTTTAAAGTTGAATCAAATACTAACAGATGTCTTTAATTTATGACAAACTTTCTGATCTAAATGACATTAATGGGAAAATTAGTTGAATGTGAAACCACTCTTTCTATAAATTTAAATTGTCTTTTGTGGCAACGATCTAACATACTCCCAAGAGAGTTTTTTCATTTTTTTTTTGTAAGTCTTAATACGACTTTTATATTTATACCTAAGCCTACAAACTGATGAAAGAAGCCACTAAATTCATATATCGTACCGTGGTCTGAAAATGATTCACGCCCTTACTTATTTCAAAGGCCTGTTCCTATCACCCCAAACAATTCCAGTTCTTCTAATCTACATACTTAACCACACCCCCACCCCCCACAACTGTCTAAAATCCATCATCATCCATAAGCAATCTCAGGTTTAAGTTGCTTCAGGGTGAGTGTACAAGACCGAGATGTGTAATCAAAACACGCTCAGTACAGTATCCATGCTATGTTATATGAACGTTGGTGCTCGTAATTGTTTGAATTAGCTGTCAATCAAAGAGCTCCTCCAATTGAAAATTTCTGTAGACTACTGCAAAAATTGTAGTTTGGTGTGAGAGGATTTACCCTTTAAATCAATGAACTTCTGTTGGGTACACTGGTTTTACTATAGACCTTTCTTATATAGTTTTTATTTTTTATTTTATTTAATTTATTTATTTATTTATTCATTCATTCATGCATTCATTCATTTATTTATTTTTGTTTTTTGCCGAAGAATGACCTTTCATTCTTTTTCAGATATTTCTCTAAGATACTCCCTTCAAACTTGGTCATAAGCCAGTTGAGGCATTTGTTTGCAAGGTATTTGTATGTTTTGGAATAAAATCAGTAGCCCCGTATCAGGCATACATCCTTGATCTTCACCCAGTGACATGGTCTGGTTTATAAGTATGTATTTGGAATAGTGCACTTTTTCTCATTGGTAATCAATCCATATAAGTTAGTCAGGTATACAATACAGTTTTGGTTTGGTGGAAGATTCCTTAGAAAGTGTTCGTGAGTTTCTTATGATATGATCCGAGATACAATCTGACTGTCAACCTGTCGACATAGTTTAGTTTTGTAAATGGGATCGCTCATTTTCTCTTGAGTGAAAGGGGAAGTTTAAGCTTTATGTCGCATGTGAAAGAGGAACTTAACCTGCACAATGTGGCGAAACTCCCATTCAAATTGGAAATGTATTTCCTGAGTTATCAGCAAATGAAACCACTAGGTCTGTCCCCCAAAGTGAGATTGAGGGTAGCAGAGGTTATTTCACTTTCTCACATTGAAAAGGAATGCTTCGTATACCTTCGTTCTTCATACTGAATTAGGAACTTCCTGTAGGGAATGCAAAGTTCACATGCCACGTATGCAATCACATTCTCATAATATGAGATCGTTGAGGAAAAACTTTATTTAGGAGACAGTTTAAAGAATAACAAAAAAACTGTTCATTAATGTGAGGATATGATGCCATACCTGTGTGCTTCAAGTTCATTTTGTTGAAAATGTGACAACTTCACCTGCGCATTTCTTGAGAACCACTCATCGGATTCCGATACAAATTTCATCAAAATGCGTTTAGTTGTATGACTTCCTCCAACAAATCAAAATTTAATTCGACCTTAAAACCTTCTTTTTAATGTCAGCACATTACCCAATGTCGGAAAATACTCTTTTGTTTAATTCAACGAATGGAAATCCATGCACATCCTTTCTTAAATTCCGTTTAAAATATTTTTTGTTGGGGCGTTTATACATCTCCTTCCGATGGCTGTATTTTAAATAATGAATTGTACTTTTATTTGTAATGAAAACTAATGCGAGGGTAAATGATATGTGTTCCATCTGTATAGAGAATGGCGCATCTTGAATTTTCTTTTTTGCCCTGTTAACTTTTACCTTTTGGAGGAATTAATAAAATTGAATTACAGTTTTGAACTAAATTTTATAAAATATTTCGTTCAAATTGGATTTTGTCAAAACATTTTCTTGAGTTATTTTATTGGGATAATTACTTTGTCATGTAAACTTTTAAGAGCAAAATGGAAAAAACAGAGTTCTCAACTTGTTCATGACAGGCCTGCCCCATTGCTTCGCTGGCCCTCATATCTGCCTATGGCAACTTGGGAAAGAAGTATTTGGCAAGTTTCTTTCTGATTCGTTTGCTTTTTGGTGTCCTCCTCCCAACTGCCGGAACTCTCCAATTCAGACAGGTGGTTCGATATTGGGGGAAGATGTAAGTGTCACCTTAATGGAAATAGGCCGGGGAAATACATCTTAATGTTCCCCCGATAATTCAGGCATATTAAAGAACAACAGTCGGAAAATATAGCGTTGAAACGTATAAATTTGCAAACTTTTTGGTAGGATTTATCGCAATAAATTGTTTTAGCAAAGATGTTGCCTAGTCATGAGCTTACAACTGGTCTACCTCGGCACGCTTCCAACACTCTCACTGTTTTTCTTACCTATTCACTTAATGTCTGTAACAATTAAGCAGTATTTAAATGATGACAGCAATGCTCATACCCTTTTAAGCTGAATTTTGATCAAGTTTTGAAGGTCATGGAAAGAAACATTTTTTCGGGAAAAAACGGAGCTTTTGGAGAGGGTATATATAAAATCGTTAAATAGTTTAGGAGATAACCGCTTTCAAGGGCAAATCGATTCTCATGCGATCGGGGGACAGTTGTGTCATGGGAGGCGCCTTTTTTCAAATATCTCCCATGATGCATTGAGATCCTATACCGTAAATTCACTGGGGACTTACGTTCTAAACAACTTGCACTTTTCATCGTTTTGGGGAAAAAAGAAATTCTGGCATATTTAGAGTCATTATTCCTTGATGAACAAAGAAACTTCGTTATGTTTCGTTGTTCACCACGCCGACATTGAGAAATCGCGCAATTTTACTGTGTTATTTGACCTAATTTATAGACACCCAGCATCCGGTTGTTTAATCTATACCAAAAAATGAAGAGCTATCTTGAGATATCGAGTTTTCCAGCCAAACGTCGCAAAGACAGAAATACACTTATGAACTGTGCAGTAAGAAATCCTGTTCATTACTGTTGAATGTAACTTTGTAATCACCTCACTGACAATGATCCAATGAAAACCAACTCTGCATATTGAGCATTGAGGGATCCTTCAGTTTCCTTTCATACCGAAACTAAACCGAAATTGCACTCTCTGGTATAATTTAAACCTCTCGTAAAGACGATAATTCGAAATCTGATATTTTTTGACAAACTATCGTCTCCGCTTTCTTGGTTTCCCTTTCCTAGGTAGCATAAAAGACGCGGTAACGTTTAGTCAAACAATTTGCTTTAGAAACGTATTTCATCACAGCTGGTACACGGTCTTCCTATACATGGACCGAGCATACTACACGGTACATTGTCGCTACCGTAGCGTGTGAAAAAGCGCGTCAAAATGGCTGTCTGCTATGGTTTTGTGTGAAAGCTTGGACTTGCTCAAGTATATTTCCAAATTTTGCAAGAAAAACGAAATATTTTTAAAATATGGCAAGGTAAGGTCTAAATCACTTCACGTATTGCAGGAAAATGATATTGTTGCCCATTCACTGTTGCTTTAAATATTACAGCGTCGTCGTCATATCAGACGATTTATAGCTTCTCGGCGGCCATCTGGGTACGCCTTTTTTGTCCTAGTCGGTGGCGACCATCTTCGGATAGAACGTACACGTTACATAATATGTCCGTGCGTGTATATAAGTCCGTGAGCTGGTATCAAAGTCAAGATATTTCCACCTACGAGATTGTTCTGCTCTTTGTACACAGCCACCTAACTACTCTATTGATCTGCTACTAGTATGAGCTTTCACCACCCAGTTCCAAATGATCCTACTGTTAAAAAGCTCGTTTGTTGTACTTTGATCAGATTTAAAGGAGGAAAATAAGCTGCATCTTTCAAGCAATATGTATATTTATATGTAGACAAACGTCGGTGTTCTTTCATTGACTGGTATAGACTGTCACGTCTGACCACTTTCTTAGTATTGCTTTTGATGTATTACATACTTGTCACATGTTATTTCAAATATTAATTTTCTTAAATATAACAGTAAGGGGTAAAATTGAAATCAGTCCTGCCTTCCTCACCCTTCCTTCGCATAATTCAATTTATTTCAGTGACTCTATGATGAAGCTCTGAACGTCCCGCACATAGGATTTAAATCTCCCAGAACAGAACTTTTACCTCAGAATTACAGCTGGATTTGTAGAAGGGCATGCAATGTGCACCCAAGTAAAATCTGTCATTAAGGTGCATTAAATGAATATCCTAAACCTGGTGAGTTTTGCCACCAACAGGCGAAAGATATTATCTCAAAATTTGGGGCTTAAGAATTCCATTGAGTAATTGATTAAGTGATCGGTTGGTTGATTGATTAGTCTGTCGATCGATCGATCGATTGACTGATTAGTTGATCGATCGATTGATTGATCGACTGATGATTGACTGACTTGCTTGCTGGTTGACTGGTTGACGGACGGACGGAGGGACGAACTGACTAGTTTACTGACTGACCGACTGACTGTCTGACCGACTGACCGACTGACCAACTGACCGACTGACCGACTGTCCTACTGGCCGACTGACTGAGTGACAGGCTGACTGACTGGCTGGCTGGCTGCCTGACTGATTGATTCAAAGTTATGGATTCATTCAATAGCGTGAAATAGCTAAACGGTGACAAAAATAATCTATGTACTTCTTAGTCACACTAAAACATGTAGTCTGAGCGATGACGCGGCGACTATGAGTTTATTCAATTGTAAAAAAAAATTCCAGAATGACTTTTATTGTGCCGTGACGGTTATATATTTAATCTTAAAGCGCAAAAGTGAAATTCTCAGATTTAATAGAACGGGTTGAATTGTTTTCACTTATTTGTGGTGCTTCCTGTTGTAGCATAGAGACGACCTTCATGGTACTGTACATTAACCGGGTCAATGCTGTAGTATGATTCGTGTATTATGTGCTTACGTGATATGCAGTAGGCCTACAGGCCTGCAATATTTAAACAGCAAACTACTCGGGTGGGAATGGCGGTTCGATATCACATTCTCTTCAAGTAGAACTTAGGTTTGAGGCAGGTGTGTCTATCAAGTACCTACGTTCTTTAGTTACCAAAAAGGCGGTCGTCCGAGTGAACGAGTGACACGAGTCAGGAGTGTAACAACAGTAACAGTATACAGATGAAAAGGTTTGCTTCAAATTCTTTGATTTAATGTTTCTATTTGAGGAAAACGTATGAACCTAAAGTATAGTGGGTTGTTTTGCACGCGCACTACAGTTTTCACACGGCGACAGTCAATGGTCAATGGTCGGTTGTCGTGAGTATTGGCATTGTAGGTGTGCCCTGGTTATTCGTCCCGTTGGTAATTATGTGGGGTGGTGGTGGTCTGTTGTACATGCTCTTTTTTATTTTTGGTTGCAGCCTTCGTTTTCTCCCAAACAATTATAGACTTCCCCTTAGTAACGAGTACTCTAGTTTTATTAATGTTGTTGTATCGAAGTGTGAGCCCCGGGGTTTCACAAATCTATACACAGTCCCTTTTATCTATGTTAAGTACATACCTAGCGTAACTGTTCTGTTGGCTAACTACGAACAACCTAAGCCTGGCATACCTTTCCCTTCGGGCACTCAGCCCCTCCAGCTTACTATGTCTTATTTGTCTATCTTGGTTATCATGCTCTCTGGGGACCTGCACCCCAATCCTGGCCCATACACACCCAAGTTTCCTGCGTGCTGTCTGTTGTGACCAGTGCCAAGGCTGGTTCCATGTTAATTGTATGAGCATGAACTCTGCAATCTACCAGGGCATTGCAGCTAATAGTAACGTTTCTTGGATATGCTGACAATGTGGTATTCCCAACTTTTCAAGTTCACTCTTTAGCAATTCTGTCCCTGAATTATCGAATAGTTTTGGCTGTCCTTCTCCTGGTGCTCATAGTATTATCAGCGACCCCGAAGGGCAGCACTGGCGAACGAAAATTTTTTCATAGTGGATGATTTGACTTATCCTGATCTTATGGAGAAAAAGAAATATGCCAAAGAAGTACACCAATTATACCAACAAGGTACCAAACTTCGGTTTTCTGGAGGGAGATGGAGGGACGGCAGTGGCAAGCCCTTCCTGTTTACCTGAACTAAATTTCAAGGAACCATAACCATATGTTTTGCACAGGAGCATTAAGACTGCTCTGAAACTACTGATCAGTCAAATCAACAATTACAACCAGATTTTTTGGAATTTGCACCCCTTTGGCAGGCTCCAGCTTTTTTCAATTGGACATGTTTCTTCCTGTTCTACTCTCCACTGATTGGCCAGTGGATGGAAGCGGGATTTTAGACCACCAGTTGTCTTCGATCTTTTTCTCTTTTTCTTTTTCTTGTTTTTGCTTAACAACTTCCATCTCGTGTTACATGGTACTATATCGCTTTAAAGTCAATCCAGAGTGCTTACAAAGTATCCTTATTTGTGGAGGATTTGCATCCTTTGAAATTAAATCAAGTGACGCTATGGATTGTGTGCTTGGTATGTGGGAATTTTTCTTCAAAGTCTGTCACTAACAATGGAAGTCCTTAAGTTAACCTCTTTCAATGCTCGAGGTCTTCGACAGTATAAGAAACGTCGGCAACTATTTTCTATACTACACAGTAAACATTTTGACATTTCATTTATTCAGGAGACCCATAGCTGTTACATGGATGAAAATAGATGGAAAGCTGAGTGGGGAGGTAAAATATTCTTCTCCCATGGATCAAACACTAGCTGCGGAGTGTGTGTGCTTTTTAAAACTTCATTGGATTTTGACATTATTAAGTTCCATCCACATCCACTTGGCAGGTACATCATTTTAGACGTGAAGGTAATGAATACTGTTTTGACACTTGTTTGTGTATATGGTCCAAATAGAGACGACCCCAATTTCTATGCCGAAATCAATAACCTGGTTAGTGGTTTTAACACCGAAACTCTTATATGGGCTGGAGATTTTAACTTCGTTCTCAATTTAGATTTTGACAAGATCGGAGGAAATCCACGAACTAATTTTAAAGCGAGAGATAAGGTGTTTGAATGTATGACAAATTTTGATCTAGTAGATGTATGGAGGAAAGGAACCCGGTGTCAAAAAATTTTTCATGGAGCTCAAATATTACTCCCGGCATTCATTGCCGGCTCGATTTTTCTTATTTCTCGTTTTATTGCAAATAATGTAACAGATAGTTCATTTAGTCCCGGAATTCAGTCAGACCATTCTTTCGTAAACTTAAGCTTTTCCGTACACAATGATATCCGTGGTCAGGGTACTGGAAATTGAATAATTCTCTTCTTTCAGATGATAATTATGTAGCTATGATCAGTGATATTGTCGCTTCTGAAAAAATCACTCAGGCAATGATTCCGTTTCCCTTTGGGAAACAATTAGAAATAGAAAATGAGGAGTTTTACTATTCGTTTCTCTAAGCAGAAAGCGAGAGAACGCCGTAAAACGGAAAGTGAAATATTATTAAATATCTCTAGACTTGAACAGGAGTTATTTCTGAATGATTCAGCAAATATTCGAACACAGCTAAACGAATTACGTAATAAATTACTGTCTTATTACAATTACAAGCTACAGGGTACAATTTTAAGATCAAGGGCAAGATGGGTGGAACAGGGTGAAAAAAATACAAAATATTTTCTCAACTTGGAAAGGCGTAACAAACAAAACAGTGTAATAAGGAAAATCACTGATAATGATGGTCATGATATTACCGACAACGTTTCTATTCTAACTAAGGTAAAAGATTTTTATTGTAAACTTTACACTTCTGTTTACTGTAATCCGAATATTTTCTTAGGTGATCTGCCCATAGTCACTTTAAATCAGGAGACCTCTGATTCATGTGAAGGACTACTTAGCCTGGATGAGTGTTCCAATGCATTACTTTCGATGGCTACTAATAAATCTCCAGGCAGTGATGGACTTACGGTCAATTTTTACAAAAAGTTTTGGCCTATTATTGGGGATTTGGTAGTTGATTCCATTAATTCTGGTTACCATAAAGGTCAGCTTTCGTCAGAACAATCCAGAGGTATTATTACTTTATTGCTTAAGCCGAATAAAGATCCTCTTTTTCTATCTAATTATCGCCCAATAACTCTTCTTAATTGCGACTACAAGATTGGTGCCAAAGCAATAGCTACAAGACTTAAGTCAGTTATCAATAGCATTATAGGACCAAATCAGACTGGGTTTCTGAAGGGGAGGTTTATTGGGGAAAACATTCGCTTTGTGTTAGATCTTGTAAATTATACCTCTGAGCTGAACATCCCTGGGTATATTTTCCTACTTGACTTTGAAAAGGCCTTTGATAAAGTAGAATGGAATTTTCTCATTTCGGTTTTGTCACGTTTTGGCTTTGGTTTGAGTTTCATAAATTGGGTCAAAGTTTTTTATAAAAATATCTCTGCGTGTGTGTGTAATAATGGGTTTGCCTCTGGTTTCTTTCCTGTTGAAAGAGGGGTCAGGCAGGGATGTCCTCTTAGCCCATATCTGTTTATTCTTTGCGCTGAAATGCTAGCTTTAAAAGTTAATTTAAACAATAATATTAAAGGAATATCTGTACATAATTCTATGATAAAAGTCCTCCAGTATGCTGATGATACTCAATTATTTCTTGACGGTACTAAAGATTCTCTTCTGGAAGCTTTTCGTACATTAAACCTTTTAAGCGTGCTTCTGGACTTTCCATTAATGTTGACAAGTCTACTCTTTTCCCTTTAGGACCATCACGCAGTACGACCCCATCTTTCCTCAAAGAGTTTAATCTTAAATTGAATTACGGGCCTGTTTGTATTTTGGGGGTGTTCTTCACCCACAATGGTAATGACTTGTTTCGTTTAAACTTTGTGCCTAAGCTTTCTCGTTTAAAAAATTGCCTTCGCCTGTGGTCTTCCCGTGACCTCACCCCTATTGGACGAAACATTCTTGTAAAATCCTTTGCTTTGTCCCAATTATTCTTTCTTTTTCTTACCCTTCCGACTCACCCTGAAAAGTTTATTAAGGAGATACAGAATCTTATTTTTGCTTTCATTTGGGCGGGCAACGCTGACAAAGTTAAACGTGTTTCTATGTTTGATGACGTATGTAAAGGGGATTGAAAGTAGTTCATGTTGAAACTTTTGTCAAGAGCTTAAAATGTACTTGGGTACGTAGATATTGTGACGACGATTCGCAGAGGCCATGGAAACTTTTCTTTGATTTAGCCTTAAAGACGTATGGCAATAAGTTTTTGTTTTCTTGTAACTGTAAAAAATCTGATGTGCCTATTTCAAACACTTTCATTAAAAATGTTGTTCATGCTTGGTGCGATGCCTCCTTTGTGGAACCCCAAAGTAATTTTAGCGATCAAATACTTTGGAATAACTCTTACATTAAAATAAATAGTAAAGTTGTATTTAACGATCAACTACTTCATTTTGGTTTGGTGTATTTAAGGGATATTTTTGATCAAAATGGGAGGCCGTTGGTTTGGGACACTTTCCGAAATACTTTCCCAGCCCCAGGTATTACCTTCGTTTTTATTGGGGATTGTTTTCTAGTATTCCAAATGCTTGGCGAGCAGATATTCTTTCAAGTAGACATGCAAATACCCAAAATTCGAACCAGTTGTTTTACCATAAAGTCATGCATTCTCTTTCAGTGTCTCAATTGGTTTATCGTCGTCTCATTGTAAAGGTAGTGAGTCCCCCTACAGCTATGGAAAAATGGGTTAAAGACTTTCCAGGTATTTCTACCGATGCCTGGGAGAATATTCACCCAAGGAGCCCTTGAGCTACTACAGCAGAAACCAAAATTGTGTTTTTCAGTTCAAATTCTTACATAGAATCTTACCCACAAACAGGCTACTTTATTTAATGGGAAAACAGACTCCCAACTCTGCACATTCTGTCAAAGAGAGATTGAATCTATTGAGCACCTTTTTGGGCTTGTACAATCAGTTCTACTTTTATTCTTGACGTTGAATCAAGGTTTCTTGGTAATCAGTTTGTGTTTTCTAAGAATGATATTTTCTTTGGGTACCAGTATAGTATTTGTCATCCATACAATTTTTTGATTTTGCATTTAAAGTATTATTTGTTTTCATGTAAACTTCAATCGATAAAACCAAATGTAAATAGTTTTTATTACAAGTTTAAGTTTGCTATTCAAACTGAGGAATATATATTTTTTAAGAGGAAACAAAAATCAAAAGGTAAAGTTCATTATTTAAATTTAAAAGACGCCTTTTCAGTTTGTGCGGGTCTATTTGACCCAATTGATTCTTAATTCATTTGATTTTCGCAACGAAATTATCCTCCTTTTCTTATAAAAGTTTTGAAAGTATGAGAATTGCTTTGTCATGTTATTATTCTGTTGATTAAAATATTGCTGTGAAAACAGATTCAAAAAGGAAATAAAGATGGAAGGAAAAAAAAAAAAAAAAATTATCAGCGACCCCCAACTTCGCCTCTGTTGTCGCCCTCCCCAGTCACCAACAAATCTCGATCTGAACGTAGACCCAATTCTAAACCAATTAGGAATAGTTTATAAGTCCTTGTTATTAATTTTCATGGCATTCTTAATAAGGTGGCAGACTAGTAAATGCTTGAATTGATGAAATAACCCTGACGTAATTATAGGTACTGAAACTCACTTCAATAGCTCTGTCACCAGTAATGAATTGTTTCCTGGTAATTATACTGCTTTTAGAAAAGACAGAAATTATGGTCAGTCTAAAGGGGGCGGCCTTATCGCCACTAAAGAAGACCTCCTTGCTACCTATAGACCTGACCTTGATTCGGATTGTGAGGTAGTCTGGGTTTCTCTCGAAATCCAAGGCGCCAAGCAAATACTTATAGGGTCTTTTTACCGTACACATAAATATGGCAACTCAACAGACTACCTCGACCAGCTTCGGGCTTCTCTCGTTAAGGCCAGTAAGAATAACCAGAATGCAAGGCATTCATACTCGCGAATGGAGGTGGTCTTTACCGGTTCTAGTGATATTAACGAAAAGCTGCTAAACTTAGCAACTCTCAGACGGCAGTAGGTTCCATTTTTAGATTCTTTGGTATGATACGACCTGGGAATCGAACCCAGGCCTTCCGCGTGTTAGGGGATGCTCTACCGTTAGACCAAACAAGTGATTTTTTTATGAGGAGGTTTGCGCATTTCAGAAAAATATATCAGTATTGAATATTTATACAGGTGAAACATTAGTGATGGGAGGTGAGGGGAAGAGAAATGTTTATGATACAAGCTCGAGTTTTAGAAAAGTGTATATGAGTGAAACGTATATATAATATTAAAATTGACTGAATAAAACAAGTAGTGGAAGATATTATCTACTAGATCTAGAAAATAGACGTGTTTAGATTGCAGAAGGATTATTTTATTAATAATTTCCGGCCGTAGCCAAAACTGTCAGAATGTCACGCATATTATTGGGAGTTCAAAATATCAAAATTTCCTCACGAATGACAATTTCAATATTTTTTAACTTCCTTAGTGTTCTCAGTGTTGTTCGATGGCAGTGCTTATTACGGTTCGACAGTTCACCCGGATTACTTGTGAATGCATCGCATGATCACCAACAAAGCAAGCATATGCTTCCAGATCAGAAGAGATGTAACTTAGCTATCGTCTTGGCTAATGAGGTTTAAGGGTAGAGAGAGATAACTACGCAGTCTTTTGTTTTGCTACTCCTCATCACAGATCTCTCTTTCTATTCCTACTATAATTGTCAACAACAAAAAACAGTATAGAATTTCTCACCGGCCTCCTCTTTCTTTGGTTGGACAAGAGCGCAGCTTGTGGTCTTTTCCCTTACAGTACGGTTGCTCAAAGGAACCGTTTTTAGTTTGTCTTACAAGATTGCTAAATCTAATGATATCATGCCGTCAAGTACAGCCACCAATGAAAAAATCTAATGTGAGAATATTTACAAAATGCAGAACAAAAAACTTGGGTTGGTGTTGACTAAGTTATTTAGATGCGGTTAAGCATACAGGTATGTAGGTCCTGTGCATGGCACATTTGAATTTCAACTGAAACACATCAAAATCTCCAAATGGCTTTATCAAGCCACGGTTGCAATAGATATCATCAACTTTATCATATGTCGTTCGGCTGATCATGTGGTCACCGGCAAAGCAAGCGCCTATTCGTAAGGGCGATTCATGTTTCAGATGAAACGTCTAGGTCAGAAGAAAACTACGCAGTTAATATTGCGCAATTTTCGCATCCGGGAGACTGCGGTTTCTTATCCGTTCTCTATTCCTAACCCTCTGTGACGGTCTTCAGTTCTGAACAAAATAAAATATAACTTTAGTTTGTCGCTCTTGTTGCAGTTATAAGTTGCTTCATTATGAAAAGAAATCCCCCGTTCAATGTTTTTCTTTAAACAACGCCTAAACTTTCAAGTCAACAGGTTGCTCGGATGTTTCAAACTGTAAGAAAAGAAGGGTAACGACCATGTCATAAAGAACGGCAGTTGACAAAAACTATAGAAAGGGCTTCTGAGAACCCTATACAGTCGTTCCAAGAACCATGTGATTGAAATATCCCTGAAGTAATATGCCTCAACGTGTCATGAAACCAGAGACATTCTTAAAAAAAATTATCTGTATTGATGGTTAACTCCTTTTAATTTACAAAGACTTACAAAGTAACAAAACCAACAAGGTACAGATTGAAAACACTGTAACAAGTCCATAAAGCGACTGCTATACTTCGCATTCGCTCGTAAAAATGGACAGATCTATCTTGCAGGGGACTTGAATCTACCTGATGTTGATTGGTCTACTAGGTCTGTCCAACCAGGCTCACAGTATCCTGCTTTACCAAAATGTATGCTTGACATATGCAATGATTTTGGTCTCGACCAAATGGTAAGTGAGCCCACTAGAGTTAACAACATCTTGGATATTTTCTTGACATCTAATCCTAATCTAGTGGACAGGTCTGCCCTGATCCCTGGCATATCTGACCATGATGGTATTGCCTTGATTATGATAAGCACTAGGCCTAAAACAACTAAACAAAAGCCTAGGGAAGTTTATAGCTTTCACAAAGCTGATGTCAGTTGAACAAAGGCAGAGCTTAAAAGGTTCACCTCTGACCTGGTTAAACGTGAGTGCTCTGTGCAGGTCATGTACTCTGCCCTTGAGAACAAAATCAAAGAGGTAATGGATGTCTATGTTCCAGCTCGGGTTGTTAGAAAGAGGAACCAAACCCCCTGGATTGATAAGACTATTAAACGACTATTGAATAGGAAACAAAGGGCTAATAACACATGGCGTAAGACGCGAACTCAATCCTCTTTTGAAAACTTCAAAACCCAACGTAAAGCGACTCATCACAAAACAACAAGAGCCGCTTATAGAAATTATGTTAACACAGTTTGTACTGATTCACCTAAACGTTTCTGGTCCTTTATTAAAAACCTTAGATGTGATAGTGTTGGTATCCCTTCCCTGAAATCTGATGGGATACTGGTCTCGGACAACACGCAGAAGGCTAAAATCTTAAATGAGCAATTCCAAAAGGTTTTCACCGGTGAGACTGTCACCTTACCTCCAGTTGAAGCGAACACCATATACACCATGCCTGATATTGAGATATCCTTAGATGGTGTTGTGAAGTTGCTCAAGGAGTTGAACCCAAACAAAGCTTCAGGTCCTGACGGTATACCGCCTCATGTTCTGAAATTGGCCGCAAAAGAGGTTGCTCCTGCCCTATGCACCATTTTTCAAAAAACACTGGACACTGGTCATTTACCGTCCTCTTGGCTATGTGCCAATGTTAGTCCTATCTTTAAAAAATGTGACGGTTCCCTAGCCTCAAACTATAGGCCGGTCTCTCTTACCTCGATTTGTTGCAAGGTCCTAGAACACATTATACATTCTCATATTATGCATCACTTTGATAACCACTCAGTTATCACGAACAGGCAGCATGGCTTCAGACAACGCCATTCTTGTGAATCTCAATTGATCCTTACAACCAATGATCTAGTGCAGTCTTTAGATTGTAGATCCCAGACTGACATGATTATCATTGATTTTTCTATGGCTTTTGATACGGTTCCTCAGAACCGGCTGCTTTGTAAATTACAGAACTATGGTATTAGAGGCAACACCCTTAACTGGAATACTAATTTTCTTAAGTCCCGGAAGCAGAGAGTTGTAGTGAGTGGTGATTTTTCCGATTGAGTAGATGTTATCTCTGGTGTCCCCCAAGTGCAAGGTACAGTCTTGGGTCCCCTGTTGTTTTTAGTTTACATTAATGACCTGCCCGATAATATCTCTTCTGATGTAAGGCTTTTTGCTGACGACTGTGTAATTTATAGACAGATAAAGAATAATCTTGACCAGGTTCAACTCCAAAATGATCTAAACACCCCCTCTGAGTGGCAAAATAAATGGCAAATGTTCTTTAATACCAAAAAGGGCTTTCCTATGAGGATTACTCACTCAAGGAATCCCAAGTTTTTTAATTATACTCTAGATATGATACCCTGGAGTCTACCGATTGCCACACTTATCTGGGAGTTGACATCTTTGATACACTTACCTGGAATAGACATATTCATCGCATCACTTCGTCAGCAAATAGATCTTTGGCTTTTATTAAAAGAAATTTATACTCCTGCCCCAGGAGTGTTAAAGCTAATGCCTATTTCATACTTGTTAGGCCTTTATTGGAGTATTCATCTTCTGTTTGGGATCCCTTCACCGTTTCCCTATCCAATAAGGTTGAGCAAATTCAATGTAGGGCTTCTAGGTTTGTTTATAATGACTATTCCCGCTCCCCCATAGTAGTGCGACTGAAACGGTAAATGACCTAGGGTGGGATAGTCTCAAAAACAGGCGTACTGCCAGCAGGCTAGCAATTCTTCACAAAGCCAGATTGGGCCTCCTAGCCTTGCCAATCAACAACCTACAACCGGTCCGGAGGCCCTCCAGGCATCACCATTCTAATAGCTTTACAAATATACCAACCAATAAGGGCTGCTACAAATACAGTTTCTTTCCTCGGACCTTCAGAGACTGGAACCTATTCCCCCAGAACATTACATACCTCGAGGACCCCAAGCAGTTCAAGAGCGCAGCCTTGAGGATCCTCAGACGGGAGGACTAACTACATGCGCACACTCAACCCTGCACGTTTGACTCCACCAGGAGTGTTGTGCAGTATTTTTCCAGATCCAGATCCAGACAGGCTGGCGTAGGCATGGCTGAACGTTGAAACTGCTCGAGGGTTCAATGGCCCTGTTTCGATCCGTTCCCTTGTCACTGTGAGGATAACTAATAATAACCGTGTCCATATTTACCGCTAAGTTCTTGAAAATATTTTAAATTAGTCCAACGAACGCCTCGTTCATAAAACGAAATTGATTGTTAAAAGAAAATCTGACAAAAATTTCATTGTTTCCTTTATCATAAACGCAATAAGAATGCAATAATTTGAAATTCTTAAACGAAGAAATCAGTGGATGAATTTATCGTAAAGTATAATGTAATTGGAACTGGATATGTGGGGGCGGCGTCACCCTCCTGAAAATGCGACTTGCGAGAGAACGTCATCGCATTGTTAAAGCAAGGTTTTGCCTGGGGCTTCACTGACCTGGAGTTCAACTAGACCTATGACTTGGGTTCAGTTAGGCATTTGCATGGTTAGGGTTCAGTCTCTTTAGGGGTTAAGTAAGGGTTAAGTGGCCTTTAAAATAAGCAACTTCTAAGGGAATAAAAGCAACATATGAATGGAAACTTGTTAACCATATTTTGAGGTTTTACGATGGCGTCCTCTCTCTAGCCTCATGTCGTCACCATTTGTAAAGTATATTGTATTGTATACACTGACTTTGCAAGACAAGAATCACACTAAGCTTCCAATTTACTAAACTGCTCAAAACATTGAAGTACTACTTCGGAGATACCAGCAAAGGACTATGAGTACACGGTAACAGAATTGCTCAGTATGCATATTGTAACTTGACTTTGTTTAGGGAGCAATTCTGCGAACATGTACACAGAGCTCGCCTAGCTAGTCTTTTACTGAGGCTATGTTACAGATCTATCAAGCAAACGTGTCATTAAGGCTCAAATTTACACTTTGATCCAACCCAACCTACGGTTAGATTAGCTTTCGCTGGTTCTGGGTTACAATGCAATCTGGGTTGTTTCATCAGAACTTTTCGGTGGTCAAGCTTCCACTTAGGACCTTCACCATTCTAGCATTCACCTCAAAATGTTTTAAAATACCCAGTACCGAACCTCGCCCACAACACCGCATAATAACAGGCAAATGCCGTTCTGGTGTAGATTTGAAATGGATCATAAAAGAATTCAATTTGGGGATAGAACTTCCAAGCGAAGTCTACCTTACACTTCGTTTGGAATTTATAATGCAAATGAATACTACGAGGCGTATAAGCAACACCTCTGCAAGTTGACGTAAATTATCTTTACACCGTTACACACATTACTGAAATTTGTAATCATCTTAAGTTCATTTCTATTCAACAATACTCACACCTTAACGCATCCTCGTTCCGGTTTTCAAACTTAAGAGGATCAAAATTTTACTATTATATTAGTACTTTGATATTGGCTATTTTTTTTCTGCAAAGCCGATCCTCAAATGGCAATGACCTTTCACACTTAATTTCCAGGGCGATTTCCTTTGCACTAACCGTGGAAGATTCAGGGATTATTTTTGTTTTCAAAAATAATACACATCTTACTCGGAAGTCATACAATTTTGATTATTTCACAAGCTCTTCCAAATTCAACGGGTGAACTGAACCGTTTTGAAATACGTCAAGTGTAAAAGGTTTTCATTCAGGTTCGTACGTAGGCTACTCGCAGCGTTTGCACAGTATATATTTAACAGATGTTAAACAATATCTTAAGTCACAGAGGGTGATATCATTGCTTGGTGTACTCGGTGAATAGATTGGCAGTGCTGCTAGAAGGAAACCCTCGCTTCTTTGATGTAAGAAAGGTATGTATTGAAAGCAACCAGGTACTGTACTATCGCTAAGATCATGCCCTGTGTATATATCTAAAAAGAAATTACAGTCAAATTTTGTTTGTTTCTTACGGAGAAGGTACAGTAAGCATTGAGCTTTCAAATAGATACAGATAAGAAGTAATGTAGCACCATAGACGTAGAATGCAATAGGAAGTGGGCGGAGCAGTTTTTGGTTTTGATGATAATAGAAACCAATGCAGCCATGATGGCGCGCGCGCGTGTGTGAATATGTCTGTATGTACGCGTGCGCGTTTGTGACTCTTTAGGCCTATTATTTAACATAGAATCTCAAGATAGGAAAGTTTGACAGTTTTTGGCCCTTGGTACATAGATTCACTATCAAGAGAAAGAACCTATTGTTATGGTCGAGGTCAAAGATCATCTAAGGTTACAAGGAGTCAAAGTCTGAAAACCTTACAGAAACTTTTGAAAAATCACAATCTCTCGGACAGCCAAAAATGACACTTCTCGGGTTTGTAAGTAAAACTTACATATTCGATTATATTTGGTTCATAGCACATTAAATTGATCATATCTGAACCGAATCTCAATCAATTAATTGATGACCACACTCATATTTAGTGTCCCTCCAAATAGTTATTTTTCAAATTTAATTTGAATCGACCTGTTTGAGCGTAGAGGGAAAAGGCCAGTCAGTAACAACTGGAAAAAGACCTTCACCGGCCAAGCTTAAACCAATTGGTTACATCAGGGAGCTGTTACCTCTCTGGAGAGACACAGTAAAACCTCTTTTAACTAGCTACCATTTTAGAAATGACGATGTTTTACCGTAGTCTGAAATCCAGGTGAAACTGCTTTTTATTTTATTTCTGTAAACATCACATTACCATGGCAAAGCTGTAAATCGCACAAGTTTACAAACTACAAAACTTTTAAACACTATGTCTTGATTTGCCCTTCTTTCTATTGATTTCGTTCAACAACCTAATTTTGGTTATTGATTGTTCAATGCTTAGAAAGTGAATTCCAAGAGAGACATGATCATACGATTCAACCATGTCTTTAAAGTACCTCGAAGACTTCCCGTCACATTACTGGAAATCATACAGAGCCATGAGAGATTGTTTTCACGAATGTCCCCTTGTCTATGACATCGGTGATGAAGTCTTCCGAAAGATGGTTGTTGACGTTCTTCCGAAACTGGAATCGTTAAAGATACTTGGGATTGGTAGTGGACAAGGTAAGGTTACATTGCTCTTGGGTTCTACATTAAGTAACATGGATTACTTTTCGGTATTGAACTTGGCGTTGAATAATTCAACTGTCGTCAAAAATCTCAAAGGGTTTTCTTTTTATGAATTTCTTCTTAACTGAATTTCAATTACATTTTAAGGGTTTGTATTTTTTAACATTATGAATGAATTTTACTGCGATAGCCATTGGTACAATCTGTCCATCGGCTTTATTAACTCATGTTCCATTGTTTTTGGCTGTATTCGACACCCCTTTCTTGACCGTTTTGGAACATGCTGAGAACTTGGGAACCCCAGCTGCAGTGTCGAACAGTTTAATTTATAGATATCATGGGAATACGTCACGCAATGCATATTCGCCCTTACGTGTCGCCGTATCGTGTATTGCTTTCACCTCTTACTTTGTTTCATTTTCATAATAAGTTCTAAAGCCGCTTGTGCTAGTGATTTCTTCCTCTCGGATATTTCCTGACAATCCTTCCGTGAGAAGATATGTCCGCCATCTTGTTTACTGTTCGCCCTCGCTGCAACGCCGGCAAGGAGGTGTGAGATTTGGGTGCTAGAACATGTTCGCGAACGTGTTCTTTTATGTTCGACTCAAATGGGAACACTGTTCTCAGTTCCTAAACAGAGAGTTAAATACAGCCAGCCATAAATACTAATCAACTTACACTCTAAAATACATCTAGTCAAATGAGACCGAACCAGAACCTTGTCAAATATTTGAAAAGATCCTTTTCAAATTGGACTAGAAATGGTTCAAAATGAAACTATTCTTTTCATTTATAGGTCGAATCTAGTCAGAGATATGACCAGCTTCCGGTGCGTGCCCAAATTGATTAGATTCTATTCAAATTTGACTAGAGGTGTTTTAGAGTCAGTCTGTTTCCTTTTCCTTTTCATTTGATACAGCCAAGAGAGTAAAATGCAAATAATGAAATTTTCTCATAATGCGTAAACATCTCTCACACAGTTGTTGAAGTATTTGACAATAAACTGTTTTATTATACGAATTTAATCGTAGGAGAATTAGACTGCATCAACATGGGTCGAATGCTGAGCCGCGTCGTTCGTATAGAAAATACTGTCGTTGAACCATCGGTGGAAGCAATTGAGAAATATAAGTCTCTGATTTCGGGAGATTTATCCAAACGAGTGAATACGTCTTGGTTCCAGGAGACGTTCCAGCAGTACCGGAAACGACGAGAGAACACTGGTACCACTGAAAAGTTTCACTTCATCAGTGCTGTACACTCGCTGTACTATGCGGGCAAGGACGGGAGTAGTATTACGAACGTGATTGACTTACTAGAGGAAGATGGAGTGCTATTAATAGCGATCCAGAATGGTAAGGACTGGGGTTATTCTCTTGTTTAATCATAGAGCACTGTGGCATGTGGTAAAATTGGTAATCGGGAATGATCAACATGAGAGGTTGATTCCACAAAACAAATCAAACTAGCAGTGAAAGACAAACCTTCCAATTAATCGTTGTCAGACTAAGAATGATCTTGGCATAGATGTCACACACACACACACACACCTACACACACAAATGGTATAACGAACACTCAACGGTAAATGCTTTCCAAAAGAAACAACACAGTACGGTAGTGGCGTCGACGAGGGGGGCAGGAATCCTCTTTGTCGTCGGGTAAAACTGTCCCACCTGGTGGGAATTTTCCCAACTTTGTCTGCAGTTATAATTCGTAGGATTGTATGTAAGTGCTGACATCTCCTTGTTGGGAAGCCTGAATCCCCTGTCCGGAGCAAATACGTACTCCCTGTCCTAACAAACCATGAGATCAATCAGGTAAGCTATAGGCCCTAAGTGTTGGTATTCTGATATTATCATGGAAGCTCTATATAGACGAATCTGATCAGGCGCTATTGTTGGGTGACTGCAAGCAGCCGTTAATGGGGTACATCAACCCTATGGGTGCATAGCCCATTAATTCCTCCATTGACTTACACAATAAATCCAAAAAGTAAAACCGGGCCTCTAAAAGCTGGTGGAAGTTTTCGCCAGGGTCAAGCTACACCTCATATGATGGCTGACAAGTTAGCCATTCATGGCACTTTCAATCTACCATATCATGACCGTGAAGATTTTTTGCTATTAACCTCAAAGTTCAAATCACCTTTTCCGAGCCTTGATTTTCAGTAGAATCTCGGTATGACTCCGCTGGCTTCAAAGGCCTATAAATTCCACAAAATTGCTTCACTTAAGCCCATTTTTTCACTAATGGTACTTCATGTAATATACTTTCAATAAAATCTTACAGAAAACCCCAGCGCATTCCATAACATATCAAAAATCTGAGGGTGAACAAACGGACGCATTAATACACTTGCTGGCTGGGATATTCTTCCTTAAGTCGTCTTAATTTATGTTCTACATGAATTTCAAACCCTCGTATTCAGTGAAATTAAAGGTATCAAGATACAATTTAGTGTACAACCATGCATGATACAGGTAAGCAAAGAAATTGAAGGTTTAAAAGTTCGGATAGGCCCCAGCTGAAATAAGACCATCACTTGTTGTTGTAATAACGGGCTCGTTTCAATCTAATTAAAATGGTATCATAGCAAAAAAATCACACAAAACTTTTGTCTGCGTTTCCAATTTTCCAGAAAATTCATTTTTCAATGTGATGTTACTTTAACATGAAAGATACATCCCTTTAAAGAATCATAGCCTACTCCTATATGGCACCGGCAAAATTTGGCTTTTTCATCAATATTCATAGTTACCAAAATCACTTGAGATAAGCTATTTTAAAGAAATAAAAAAGGACTAGGGATGATGCAATGCGCAAACTGATTATTAACTAATCAAGTTAGTGGAACTCGGTCTACCATAAACTGAAACCGCACTTTTTACTCTTTTGCAAAAATACTCTTGTAAAAGTTGTTGCCAACAAAAGGTTGTGCAAAAGTTTACTGTCCAGCTGAGGTATAACTAACAAGATGACTTGTGATAACGTTTACCAAACCCCACCTGGATACACGGAGACGATGGGCAAAACCATAATGGAGATAATGTCCATTTTGGTTTCACCATTACAGCAAGTCACCTGTCCTAAATACTCCTCGTTTGAAGGACGCATTTTAACGTTTTTACAAGTGCTGCCAGTAAGGGTGAAGTATAAAACACGTCTACCGAGCGGGCAATATTTTGCCAGGCTTCGGTTAAACAGCACCGCGCTTTTCCAATGCATAAAAATAACGCCATATCTTTGCACTGGATCACATTTCATCCACTCAATCTGATATATGCACCATATGATGAGGGATTAGAAATCGAATCAAAAGGGGAAAAATCAAAGGAGGCAAAAAAGTTCAGACAAACTTATACTACATAGCCAATTACGTTGTTATTCTGGCGTTCCATAAATTCCGTTTTCTTACATGTTATTCAATGTGAACTATGCCAGAGTGTGGAAGTTTCAACCTCATTATCCAACTTGCTACCTCTTTTTTACAGACGACTCAGCGTTTATCAAGTTTTTTGGGAGGGTCGCAGGAACTTACGGACCTCATTACAATAATAAAACCCAAGGTTATATGACGTCACAAGTAGCGAAACTTCTAGACGCCGACGGCAGAGTTACTTATGACATCGTAAAGAACCGCCACAACATTGATGTCACTCCTTGCTTCGACGCCGACTCATCAAAAGGAGCATTGGTGTTAGACTTCTTGACCCATATCGTCGATTTTAAATCAACCATTTCAGAAGATACTTTAAGATCCCTACTAGATTATCTGAAAACAACCGATTGCTCAGAAATTCTAGATGATGGCAAAATTCTCTTTCATGAAGACTGGGATGCATTTATAATTAGAAAGAAGTAAATATTTTTGGAAATGCGGGCCTGTTTCGGTGGAACGGAGAGAGTATCTTTAATATAAAAGTTTGAACTTTGTTGATGTTAATGTGTGGTACGAATTGTCGCAATTAGTTATTTCCTCGATTGTTTCCAAAATGTGTCGTTCGTCATACTTATTCTTTTACTCATTAAGCGATTCACTTACTTACTCATACATTTATTTACTTACTCATTGCCTACACCCGGTGTGAGCCATTTTTTTTTAAATGCTGAATAAAGTTTCGATGCTCACCGACAAATATTATTAAAAATTGACTTTGGTCTGATAATGGTAACACTTACCTCGTTTAAGACAAATTTCAACAACATTTCCCGATGATATAAGAAAGGTTAACCCAATCATTCGAAGTGTGTGGGTTGGCGATGTTGACACTATACCAACCTTCTCTTGCCAGCCATCTGTTGATATCACAATATATCAATATCGATACATGACAAGACATTTGTGCCGTCAAATTGGAGAATTGCCTTAAAAAGCCCCCTACCGGCCCAAAAAGGGGACACTTTCAATTGCCCCGCAAAATGCTTTTCGGTATGTTTCTGGGTTCCATTTCATAAATTCTTTACTTCCAGGTAACTTCAATTATTTAACGAAGTCATCGGAATATGCTCGTGGAACAGTGTGGAAAGTTTTATGTGGGCTATACACAGCAAACATGCGCATGCAATATTTCTCCCGTTAATACAAGCGGTAAACACGGTAAAGCAACTTTAAGCGGTTGATACTAGTATTAATTCCTAACTATTCCTCTGCATAAAAATGGTTTACCGTATTATGCGAATCACGTGCTATTGATACGATAAAGGTAAACGGTAAAGGCAAAAACAGCCCTAACTTGTTATATCATTAAATAATATAGTGAAATATAGAAGTTATGCTTGCTTCTTGCCACTGTTTAACTTTTTATTTAAAAAAGGGTGAATAAACAGCCGCATAGCGATGCAAACATCTTCCTCCGATGCTGCAATTTGGTTTCAGTTAAAGGAAGTCTTTTCAGTACACAGCTGTAACGAATTATTTAGTAATGAGATGAGATATACATTTAGTACAAAACTCTCTTCTTGATTCAAATCAGCCTTCCCATCCCCCAGCCCCTCCCCACCTCGCGCCAGTCCCCCGCTACTCTGTATTCATTTTTACAAATGTGACAAAATATTGCAAGCAATAACTTTTTAAAAGAGGTCTTTGTGTATACTTTACATACCGATGTCCCAAATTTGTACAGGTCTTCCGACAATCGCCGCCAAAGGTAAATCATGGGTCAAACTTGCAAAAACGCAAACATAATGTTGGTGTGCATGTTTGCAAATCTTCGCTTGCATGGCCGATAGTTTAATATAGAAATGGTGTTTTATGGGGTGGAAGTTCTTCTTGGAAATTAAAAATAGTTTGAAGGAAGCAGAGCTGGGTCAAAACGAAACTTTTTGCCTACTAACTAACTTACTAAGGAACTAACTGTATATTTGGTATCAGGACAGAACGACAGAACGCGTATACGTGAGACATGGTTTAAAGCTATCTTTTGATGTGATAAAAGTGAGTAAACTTACCACATATTTGCTAGGCTGCTAGATAACCCAAGTTCGCAACGTTTTGATGTGTTTCGAACGATAGCTGTACCAGGGGTCTAGGTCGTTTGCTTTATTTCCTCCCCGAGGGGGAAAAGATGGAATCAGTCAAAATATGAGAAGATTGGAAAACAAAGTTCGAAAGGGGAATGCAGTCACCCCATCGTGAAGTAGTGTAGTACGTTGGTTGTCCTGTTTCATGAGTGGTTCGTGGGAGTCATGTGGAAAATGAATATTTTTTTCTCCTCAAGTGTGAAATTAATTAGAAAGGACTAATTGTTTGGCTTACTTTGAATATGCAATAATGATGTTCTAAATTATTTGAGAGATTCTCTGAAGAGAAACAAGAAGAAAATTGTGAAATTTAGAAGTTGCTTCCAAGTAGGTTAAGGGTGACTGTTCTTGGTCTTTAATTGTGATGGCACGTAATGTTCATGTTCAGTATTTCAAATAAATCACATTTAACGACGAAAATTCCTGATTTGGGAACAGTGAACGGAGATAATAACATAAAGTTCTTGAAGTCAGATCAACCCTGATTCTCCATCATATCACGAACCCCATTCTGAAATACTCAAGTAGGATACTAAAACATAAGATCATAGGCCGCATTAGGTATTTCTGTTGTCAAAACCCGGTACTCAACATGTGCCTCAAATGTTTGGGGAATATTCTACCCTTGTGCTCACATTGCGTGAAGTATCTTAAAGAGCCCATGAAATGACTAAGTAACAATGATATGGGGTCATTCTCTGACACTATCTATCAACAAAAATAGCATTTATTTTAAAAAATCCCACCCCACGAAAGAGAAATGCTCAAGTGAAATGGTATCCCTCCCAGCACAACAGCTGAAAAATGTAAAGGTGCATTGAACCAAGAATGACATCATCACAGGAACCCAACTCCACATTGTGTGTACTATAGTGTACTTGGAGTATACCCTGCTCTGCAGATGTTACAGAAACTTAACATGTATAGATGGCCTAAAATGATTGATATAATCAACAAGTTATCATAATGAAACCTAAACCTATGTTTTCTTCACAAAACTAGTGAAAAGGGGGGTTTCAACACCTAGGAATACCCCTGTTCAGCAGATGGAGTTTTGTGACTTCTCAATATTCCTTGAGCCAACTTGCAGGGAAAATTGTTTGGTATACATCATACAAGTGTTTGGAAGTTCCCTGGTAAGAGGTTATACACACAGAAAAATACCTCAGGCTCCTGGGGGATGTAACTGCATCCATTTGTCCTTCAGTGTTATGTAACGATTACTTTTATTGGTGAGGAAGCAGTGATTCTCTCATTACACAGACCCATATGCAATACTGTATACCATTCTGCACAGTGGCTTAAATACTACCAACAAGTTCTGTGTTGTTTTGGATGCATGTGCTAATGCTGCAATTTGACTTGGTTCAAAGAAAAGGAACAGTGATTATAGTGGGAAAGGAAACTAGCTGATATTTTGGTTATTTAAGGAAGTATTCTGTATTTTTATCAAAAGTTGACATGAAGTTACTATTTCAACTCCATGCATTTTGAAGTCTATGCTAGTACAAGGTCCTTTGTATGATTTCCACATTATAATGTTAGTGACAAATTACTTGGAAGGGATGTCTTTCAAAGGAATCCGGGTGAGATATCAGTCTTCTTATTCAACAATCTGACTGAATGTGAGTTGAAATATTTTCTCTTTTCTGGTTGAAAGAATTGCTGTCTAGTCATAGATCGACTAGATTGCTGGAACCAAAAATTCAAACTGATAGGCCTAACATGATGGCATGGGGCAGCTTGAGTGAATAATGACAAAATTCCTCTTTTGAGGAATTGGGAGTGAGAATTTCAAATTTTGATTGATATATTTTTGGCTTTATACTGGGACCTTCTTCAGATATAATTCAGAAATTATTTGGCCAGTCTCATGCTACGAAATCTGTGAGCAAAATATTACTTAAACATAGCATTATAATACACACACTGTGAAGTTTGGTTCCTGTGATGATGTCATTCTTGGTTCAATGCACTTTTACGTTTTTTACATTTTTCAGCTGTTGTGCCGAGAGGGGTACCATTTCACTTGAGCATTTCTCTTTTGTGGGGCAGAATTTTTTAAAATAAATGCTTTTTTTGTTAATAGATAGTGTCAGAGAATGACTCCAAATGTTGCCATTGAGTCATTTCATGGGCTCTTTAAGCAAACTTATATTAAGAGTAATGTTTCGTAACATTCTTTGTGTCGAAAGCAAAGGAGATGTAAGATCTTTTGGGAAAGCTCCGATATAAGAGCAGGGTGAGGTTAGGGGTGTGGTTAGGGGTGTATAGCCTAGGTAGCCTTCTTATCCCCCCCCCCCCCCCCGCTAGCTGTCTAAACTAAGTCCATACATGAGACAGATTGGCTCAAATAAGAGAGAACAGCTACTGTATTTTAATGTACTACTTCTTTTATTCAACCTTGGCGTTCAAGAAGCAAAATCTTCACCAGTTTTTGCTTCTGGTTTTCTAAAAGTCTTACGTATATACCGACTCTCTGGCAAAGAGCCGTTCGGCGAAACAAAACTTGCTGAAGCTGCTTGCCGAAGAAGCTATACGTACACTGAGAGATAACACTTGACCAACCTCACGTCACGGCCCTTAGACCGTTTACGTCATTCGTCACTGCCATGTACGGCTCCATTCTAGAATGGATGAAAAGAACAGACACTACACGTAATCTTACCTAAAAGGCTTTGTTAAATGGACATAACAATGAAACGGTCTCTCGAAACGTTTTTTCGATTTATATACAGAAGACCCAGTTTATCTGGTTCCCCTCGCCCTAGCTATTTTGCCGACCCACAATGTCTGTCACGAAGGTTTACAAAAAAGCACTTTTTCGTTTACAGTGAAGGTCCGATGTCTATAACGTCTAAGATGGCTACATTTTGCCGTGATGGCCACGAGCTCAACCCTACAGTGAAAGAGCGGAATTCACAGTTTTGTAAACCACTGTACTAGAGCAAAATGGAAACTGAATCTCGTCTTTCTCTTTATTTCTCTCACTGTAACCTTTGGTGTTACCATGGCTACAACTTACAAAATCAAAACCGGGTTGATTTGGCTTTAGGAATAAATGTTGCTTCCCTTTTAACATAAACGTTTAACTACTTCATTGGCTCATAAGACGGGTCGCGGGGGTCAGTGTCTGTAGCTCCATGATTGCTGTATGATTGTAAGAATCATACTGGTGATACGAGTATAATATGCTTGCGCGACATGCGGTAAATACAATACTTAAACAGCAAACTACTTGCGTGCAAAGGGTTGTCAGGTGCCAGTAGTGTCACATTCTAAATTTTGCTAACTGGTTGGAGACACTGGTTGGTGTGTTCATCAAGTACGTAACTTGTTTTACTGTAGCTAAGGGGCCGTCCGAGTGAATGAGAGGCACGGGTAAGGAGTGTAACAAAAATAACGACATACTTATGAAAACGTTTGCTTCTAATTCTGTGATTTAATATTTGTTTTTGGCGGAGTGTAACAACGCTGAACATTGGGTACTATTTTTCGGTTAATTTTAGGAAATGTTTGATTCTGAGTTCAAGAAACTTTCTAGGCTTAGCTCACAATTGAAATAATAAAACAAAGGCACTGACTGTGCTCTCACTGACTGTCTACCTGTTTAGTCACCCTTGACCAGGCCATTGTATACCAGCTTTCTTTTCTCTTCTTCTGTACTGTGTAGTAATATAACCTTGTGTATTCTGTATTCATATTGTAGTCTATGTCTGAAGATGATCGAGGTCAGATCGAAAATTTATAAAGAGAGTAACATGAAATTGCGAGTGTTTCTCCTGTTTATTTGTGTGATGCTACACAACTTTAGAGTCGGAATGGCTACTACTACTAACCTTCCTTCTTCCATCTCGACAATGACTCTATCGGAGGTCAACAGAATTCTTTGGAATTCCGATCCCAAAACAAAGGCAGATGTTCAATTAAAACTTGCCAAAGATAATGACTAGAGGGTCTTCCTACATAGCAAGTTCCGGTGTGGTAACCTGGTAACATAAAACTTTAATTCTGTGCCAAAATTTCCGATGGACTGAGGCAGTAACTCGTAATTGTTAAATAATTGTGAGACATATGGATGGGGGGGGGGGACATATACGGATCGAGTAACTAGCTAGTTTTATTTAATTAGGGACCTAACCTGACGTTTTGATTAAGAGCATGAGGCGTCAAAGCTTTGCGACTCATGCTCCTCCTTTGTCCCATGTACGTAGCCGCCAGTTTTGCATTGTCTGATTCCTGAAATTCCTCTTAACTAACAGCCTGAGGGATTTGGCATTAAGAACAAAGTGTTTTCGTCGTCTGCTAGAAAGATTTCTTAGGATGATTTTCTTACATAAGTATTACATTGCCAGCTGTCGAATAAAGAAAAATTTATTTCAACTAGTGCCGCAAAGTGCCACGTTTTGAAAGGGCACAGTGTATTTCTTTACTACTTTTTAAGAAAAGATACATTATTCAGTATTTCAGAAACAATCCGGAATTGTTTGAAATATCATCGTCGAAATTTAGACTCCCTTTGGTTTTAAAATAGGTTAATTCCTGTTTTAATGGAATTGTGCAACTTAACAGTGACTGACAGTCGTTTAATCAAAAATTGTAGGCTGAGCAGATATCTTTAAAGAGCCCAAGACATGACTTAGTAACAATATGATTTGGGGTCATTCTCTGACACTATCTGTCAACAAAAATAGCTTTTATTTTAAAAACTCCCACCCCACGAAAGAGAAATGCTCAAGTGAAGTGGTATGTCTTCCAGCACAACGGCTGAAAAATGTTAAATTGCGTTGAACCAACAATGAAATCATCTAAGGAACCCAACTTCACAGTGTGTTTACTATAGTGCACTTGGAGTATACCCTGCTCTGTTAATGTTACAGAATCTTGCATGTAGATTTGGCCTGAAATGATTGATATAATCAACAAATTATCGTTACAAAACCTAAACCTATGTTTGCTTCCCAAAGTAGTGAAAAGGGGGTGTCAAAACCTAGAAATACCCCTGTTCAAGAGATGGAGTTTTGTGACCAAGTTCTCAATATTTATTGAGCCAACTTGCAAGTAAAACTGTTTGGTATACATCATACAAGTGTTGACAAGTTCTCTGGTAAGAGGTTATACACACAGAAAAATACCTCAGGCTCCTGGGGGATGTAACTGCATCCATTTGTCCTCCAGTGTTATGTAACTATTATTTTTATTGGAGAGGAAGCAGTACTGATTCTCTCATTACACAGGCCCATATGCAATACTGTATACCATTCTGCACAGTGGCTTAAATACTACCACCAAGTTCTGTGTTGTTTTGGATGCATGTGCTAATGCTGCAATTGGACTTGGTTCATAGCAAAGGAACGGTGATTATAGTGGGAAAGGAGACTAGCTGATAGTTTGGTTATTTTAGGAATTGACATGAAGCTGCTATTTCAACTTCATGCATTTTGAAGTCTATGCTAGTACAAGATCTATTGTATGATTTCCACATTAATGTTTGAGACAAATTTACTTGGAAGGGATGTCTTTCAAAGGAATCCGGGTGAGATATCAGTCTTCTTTTTCAACACTCTGATTGAATGTGAGTTGAAATATTTTCTTTTTCTTTTTTGAAAGAATTGCTGTCTAGTCATAGATCGACTAGATTGCTGGAACCAAAAATTCAAACTGATAGGCCTAACATGAATGGGACGGCTTGAGGGAATAATGACAAGATTCCTCTTTTGATGGATTGGGAGTGAGAATTTCAAATTTTGATTGACATATTTTACGCTTTAGGCTGGGACAATCTTCAGATATAATTCAGAAATTATTTGGCCAGCACCGGTCTCATTCTATGCAATCTGTGAGCAAATGTTACTCAAACATAGCATTATAATACACACACTGTGAAGTTGGGTTCCTGTGATGATGTCACTCTTGGTTCAAGGCACTTTTACATCTCTTACATTTTTCAGCTGTTGTTCCGATAGGGGTACCATTTTACTTGAGCATTTCTCTTTTGTGGGGCAGATTTTTTTTAAATAAATGCTTTTTTTGTTGATAGATAGTGTCAGAGAATGACTCCAAATCGTTGTCACTGAGTCATTTCATGGGCTCTTTTTGTTACAGGATTACTGCCTTGAAAAGAAGGTCATCATTAAGTAGGAAAGTCAACAAAAGTCAATAATAAAAATAGCGTGAACTGTCCATCAAATTTCGATGCTTGAAGATGATTTGGTTATTTTCGAGTACATTTTGTCTAACAGATTATAAGCCGATGTTTCTTCTTCCATTACACTGCAGCCCCATGGTCGCACAAACAGAATTGACACTAAGCGCAGTCCCACATCGGTTCCCCCTACATAAAATTTAGGTTCTATTTTTTACACGTGAAGTTGTGGGAAGTGCGTTCTACACATGAAAAAAGAAAAGAAATGTAAGTGAAGTGCTTGCTCAAATGCACTTTAAAGTATCAGTATACAAACTTCAGGTAAAAAGACGGATCTTTCTTACTGTTGTAGTAAAGGATCCGGTACCACTAAGTCTATTCTACTTAAATTATTTATTCTTCAGAAAAGGCTATCAGACACATTGTAGGTTTTGCGCCACGTGATGAGACGAGTCGTATTTTTACTTCGTTGACCTTACTTTAACTTGATGATATAGTAAACATGAGTCCAATTAAGTTTACCTCTCTGAACAATTCACTTCTAAGTTCTATTTCTTTTTCTTTTTATACCTTGAACAAATCTATTCATAATTACCGGACTAGACAAGCTGACCAGCTACATACCCTATTCGTTGATAGAGAGGCTTGCAAGAAAAGTCTCAAGTGTATACAATATCTATTATCTCATGGAACACACTTCCTCAGTTGCGTCTATGAGGAAAGGTTTATCGAAATATTTTGTCACTACTTTTTAAAGTTCCTTGGGTACGGTAGGTTGGTGTTGGGGAATGGAGGGGAAGGGGCACAGGGGGATTTATGTTGATCTGCTGTTTACATTGTGTCTGCTCTCTTTGGGAGTGCTGTTGTTTCTCGAGCCCAGAAGAGTTTTGAGAGCACTTCCATCCACAGCAATTGTTTTTACTCACTTCTTCATATGTGCTTATGTTTTATCGTGTTCATTTACTGTTTTGATAAAACAATTAAATGAAATAGCATGATGATAAATGAAAATACACTTAACGCGGTAAATGCGCCCACATATTCGCACACAAAATTCACATTGCGCTCCATTTTATGTACCTAGAAATATAGCCAAAGCAAAAAAGAAAAAAGTCGTAAAGACTCCATTTTCGTGTGTAAAACCCCAATAAGTGCGTTTTTAGGGGGAAAATGAAAGAATTCACATGTTTAAAATGGAATTCACATGTAAAAATGAGCATCTGATTGCTATTGCGCCTATCACTTGAATATACGAAAAAAGGTAAAACACTTAAGTCGACAGACCTCATTTACGCACACGGCCCTTTAATTATCGGTTACTTGTGTTCAAATGGTCAAATATATAGGCCAACAGCCAACCTTTACGTCCTTATTTAGAAGTTGACACAGCTAGTTACATTTATTACCCATGTGTGGGACTATTTAGATCTAGGGGCTTTTCGGCTTTGAAAAATGGATAAACTGTGTATGAGTAGCAATAATGTCTGAAAGAGTTGGAATTTCTCATGGTCTTCAGCCGGATAGCACTCATACAACTACAGTGCTTTCCTTCTCCATGACGGCCGTGCTTCTGTAGAAAGTAACATAGTCACCCAATAGATCAAAGGCGGTGTGGGGTGTGGTATCCGAGCTTGCTACATGATTTTTGCCATGAAATAACTTATGCTTTCGTTTTGTTCACACCGCGTGAAAAGCAGTCAACACAAGCTTGATTGACCTGTTAGCTAACCCAAAATGTTACTCACCTTTTGTGTATTTTAACTTATCTGTTAGTGTCAATCAATAAATTAGACGAGGTAACAAAAAGTAAGAAGACTGATAGGTTCATCCTGCATATTTTGTGCAACATCTCCAAATTATTCCTTATAAATGCAAAACAAAACCTTGCATGAAGTAGCAGCATGCCCCAGTGCATACTTCTTTTTCAGTACCATTAAGTTTTTTTATCTCCCAATTACTGTACCGTACTTTCAGACACAAACTGCAGCTCGATCGGAAAAACATCAAATTGAAAAGCCTTTCGCCCTGCGATATGCAACTGTACACATGACCCACCCTCCCTACAAAACACTTACTGAGTAATATAATGTAAAAATTGATTTCATTTAGTCTTGTGGACATTTTGCCTCTCGGACCAAACTGGAAAATGCTGAAATTAAATCAAAGTCGGCTGGTTGCGATACGAAGTTTTAAATGTTGAATGCATTCACTGTGTATCTTAGCATATATGTTGGACAAAACCCATTTCTAATCCCTGTTTCTCTCCCTGTACAGTACGAATATTCTGTCCAAGGCATATGTCCAGCCAATAAGCTGTCATTCAGCCCCCTTGAGCTCTTTTATCCATTACAGATTGATGCAATTCCATGGTGAAGTCACATTACAACTTAAAACAACAGAAAAAACAAAGCCAAAGTTTCATTTATTATCTTTTCCAAACGGACTTCAGTGGTTATTACTTCTTGTGTTTACAGGACTTTAATGGGTGATCATGTTAATGGTAGCTCATGCATTTTTGCGTTCATTGTTGCTACTATTTTACAACTTCAAAATGAAAACTTAAAGGTCCAATCCTTTTACTCCAAATTACAATTCTTGTAGGGGTTTACCAAAATTCTTAATTTGCTAAGCTCTTTGTTGACATCATACTCTTACACTAAAGAGACCAAAGCTTATTTTACATGGAATAAACTGTGTTGAGTGTGATTTGATTATAGACATGGAGCTTTTTTATACTCATCCTGAAGCAATAAACTGAGATTGTGTCTGGATGCGGATGAATTTCACACAATTGTGGGAGGGGCTTACGTAGGGCGGTTAGGAGAAGTAAGGTGGTTAGGAAAATTGGTACTGTTTGAGTTGAGAGAATTGTGCCTTTAGTCTCCGTATCATCTTTCTGCAGAAATGCCCAGGTAAAACTATCAAGGTATATAAGGCTTCATATGATACTTGTCAACTTGAGCCTGTGTCTGTACCGTTAAAGGATAATGAAGAGCATATCAAAGAGGTAATGGCCAACAATTATTTACACTACTCAAGTCATTGAAGCTACCAATTCACATCCTGTACAAACTCAAATTTATCCATTCCAATTTCCTTGCAAGCGTATCACGTATGTAGCAGTTGTTATCTATTAGGGATATAAATGCACAGTACAGTTGTAGACTGAATCCCTGCTGAAACAGTTCATTACCACGTACAAAGTGCATCCAGACAAGTCAATGCGTATAACCATGGAAGTACTACGGTACCTGGGTAGTACTTCCATGGTATAACAGAATGCTACTTTTCTAATTTGATGTGTTTACACAAGCTCAAATTGTAGGCCTAGGGACAAATACAGGTCGGTAGGATTGAGAACTGTAGCAAATATGACATGCATCTACATGGTATATCGAGGAGGATCAAACAAATGAACTTGCAAAGTAGGTACTTAGAAATCTAAATTTCTGATACAGCCAAAGGTGATGTACTCTTGAAGTAATGTGGATCTAGTCCATGACCGTACGGCACGGGAGGACTGGAGGAGTTTCAAAGTCTGGTTACTATTGCGCCCACGGATAAAGGTGAAGTGAAATGCTTAAGTTGATAGATCTCATTGACCCACACGGCATTTTCATTATGCGTTATTTCTGTTTAAATGGTCAATATATAGGCCCACAGTCGACCTATACGTCCTTCTGGATAAAATGTATTTAGGTAGTTATATATGACCCATGTGTGGGGCTTTTAATAACTGGCGTGGGCATGGGGATTGGCTTCGGCTTTGAAAAATGGATAGGCCTATACTGTGCATGTGTCGCAATAATGTATGAATCGAGCACACTTCGGTGGCTCGGTTGGGCAGAGATTATGCCTTGGTTGGGGATCTCGAGTCGGGGAAAATCACCGCACCCTCTTTGATAGAAAGAGTCCGTTACGGCCATTATCCAGCTGGAAAATTTCAAAAATATTGAAACGGTACATCTTCTTGATCCATTATACATTTTTTGAATGATGTAGTAATGTTCTTGGTCTCAATGTCACCCTGCGTGTAGGATCAAACAAATTTCTCACTACGTGAACAGTATCCATGAAATTGCCCAAGTCTCCTTTGTCATTGTATGTCTCGGAATAGAGACGAAAAAACTTTTCGTTCTCTTTATTGGATTTCAAGCAATGTACCATCTTAATGTTTAATTGGATCAAAACTTTCACAGTGTCAGTTCGTAGCTTCAACATTAATTCTTTGGGCCATTCGTGTTGCCAAGGGCACATTGCCTTTCGATGTCCACTTCTTTTCAATGCGTGTATGGAATTGGTACATGAACGTGCGTAATTAGAACAAGATCGTATTCAGTCAGTACATGATGATAAGCAGTAAGTGCATGAACGTGTAAATTTTACAAAATCACATTTTTTTTTTAGATGATTAACGTATATCGTTGAGCATTTCGGCGAGAATGCAGATCTCCGAAAGGCTCACTTGGTTTGACATGCGGAAAGACAATAACAAAAAAGAGGTTCATAAGTTTTATGTGTACAACGTGTGCTTTGAAATGAATGACTTGTGTTTTTACATGTATGTCGTATCATTAAACATGATGAACATAGCGGTGTAAGTTTACATCGTGATCGTATGAATTAAGTACACAATCATGTAATTTTAGTACATGAACGTGTATTTGTAATACATCATCTTATGTCGTGAGCCTTTTAAGTTAGCGTGCTATCATACCATAAAGTTCATAGAGTCTGTATACAAGTTGTGACACCTTTCTAACAGCTCCCTAATAAGACACGGAACCATAAAATCTCGTTCAATATTTAACACTTTAGGGATGATAAATTTATACTGTGCTCTGAGATCAAGGTACAAGTACTCGTTAATTTACTTCTGGAAACGTCTGATCTGCATTGAGAAGATCCATTTCAAAGCAACTAACAAACTACAAAACTTCGACATAAAATATCTCTAGGATTTAGGAATGGACTTTTTTATAACTGTTATGTCGATGCATTTGCAATCGGAAAACGAATGTCATTGTTTTGTTAAAAATTCAAGGTTACCATCCAGGGGCACAAGGGTTAAAACAAGAGAAGTTCGGAATATACTTTAAAAACGATCATGTCGCAAGACGGAAATAGTATTTTTTCATGTAGTATGAATTTGTCAAAATAGGATGACAATTTTGCCACAGATGAAAGGTCATGTAAGACCACCTGAGAACAGAAAAAGAGCAAGCAAAAACTGTTTTATTAGAATATCTCAAGAGAAGAATGATTGATACTTTTCTTACTTTTGATATATATTTTAGGACAGAGATCGCCATACCTTAACACGTTATGTAGGACCAAACAAAGGACAAAAAATATTAGGCTGTAAACAAAATTTCCCGCAAAAAGCGAAACCGAACGAGAAGCCGGCGCTCCTTCCATTACGTCCAGAAGCAAAGCTCCTGCGGACCCACTGTAAAAAGCGTTCAGAAGCTTTGAGGTTCTAAAATATATCTGGGTGTATTGCGTGTATTAGGTGTCTCGTCTTTCTAAAAGTCTCGTTGGCCGTTCCTTCCATTGAATTTCTTCAAAAATCTAAAAATAGCAAGTAGACTCATTTTGGTTATTGATTGTTCCATTATTTTACATTTTGTTTAGAAAGTGAATTCCAAGGGAACACGTAAACATACGATTCAACCATGTCTTTGAAATACATCGAAGACTTCCCATCACATTACTGGAAATCATACAGAGCCATGAGAGATTGTTTTCACGAATGTCCCCTTGTCTATGACATCGGTGATGAAGTCTTCCGGAAGATGGTTGTGGACGTTCTGCCGAAACAAGACTCATTAAAGATACTAGGGATTGGTAGTGGACAAGGTAGGATTGTTTCTTGCTTTAGCTCTGTACACTAGGTAACATCCATAACTCTACGGTATTGAATGAGGTGAATGTATGATACCATTATCGAAAAGATATTCAAACATTTCAATATTGAGAGTTGGCTCTTTGAGATCCTGTGGTAAGTTCTGTTGACTGTATACTTAGACCATGGTGCGAAAGTTATAGATACTACGCAACCAATCTTACATTTCGTTTTCACCTCTTATTTTCATTTTAATTTTGTAAAGAGGCTTTGCGACGTCACGGATCCGCCAAGTCAACTACAAATGGCTTTGTGCGTAACGTGCTGCACGGTGTGCTCGGTGATATATGCAGTTTATACACATCAACAAGCAAGCGTATCGAGAGTGGTCTACTAATTGACCTTATGTATTGACGACACACTGACGTCATCCTTGTGGGCAAAACAATGAAACACTAGGCTGCACGCATCAGAATTCGCCCTGCACGTTTTACAGTCCCCAAGTGCGTATGCGACTGGTTGACAATTCACTGAGCTGTCTACATTTGTCTGCGTTGGTTTGTTTTACCCCAAAGGAAGGCGTTCTTTCTCTTCTTGACTCCATATGCATAAGGTCTATAAGCAGTTACATGTTCTCCCACATGGTCGCTCGCGAGTACTATGACGTCATTTGAAAGCCTCTATAGCCAAATAAGTGAGAAAAAACAATGTGTTGTTCTACATTTAAATATCTCTCATAAGTATATGGCATTGAATTGAAGTATTCTCTAATTCGAATTCGATCGTAGGAGAACTAGACTGCATCAATATGCGTCGAATGCTGAGTCGTGTTTCTCGTATTGAAAATACTGTCGTTGAACCATCGATGGAAGCAATTGAGGTCTATAAGTCTCGGATTTCGGAGGATTTGTCTGAAGAAGTAAATACGTCTTGGTTCCAGGAGACCTTCCAGGAGTACCAAAAACGACGAGAGAGCACTAATGCCACAGACAGGTTTCACTTTATCAGTTCTGTGCACTCGCTTAACTATGGGGACAAGGACGGGACCAATGTCAAGAACGTGATTGACTTACTAGAGGAAGATGGTGTGATATTAATAGTGATCGAGAATGGTAAGGACTGAAGTAATTTTCTTCTTTTAGCTGAAGGTCAATCATTTCAGTCGCTTGAAAACTCTGCTAACCACACCCCCTTCGAATCTAGTTTGGGAGCTAGCCCCCTAATCATTTACACTACCGGGAACGAAAGGTTTGAAGGTCCCATTCTGTTGAAGATACCGTGAAAAAGAAAGAAACCCATTTCTTAAGTTTCGCATTCGGGCCCACAAGAATAGGTGGAACCCTAAAAGGCCCCAAAAATGACAATCAATTACACTTTTGAGAACATCAATAAAATTAAAAAACACTGCAAGGACCAAAACCAGTAAATTGACATATAAAACTTAAGAAAACGAAATCCGGGGCATTCACCTCTTAAGAAGGGCTCAAAGTAGGGCCCAAGTAGGGTCTCATTTACACTTTTGAGAACAAAGTTGAAACTGATACCGTTTAGTCTCCACCCATTACTGATAATAAAAATATAACTTTAGAAAAGATTTACCGGGGCATTATCGTTTAAGAAGGGCCCAAATGGACTACAAAGGGCCCAAATGTGCCCATTTTAACTTGTCAGAAGGAAGTCAATATTACTAACACCCGTTCCAATTACATTGCAGGTTCCCAGAAATGATACTTAAGATCGAAATAATTGAAAAAATGGCCCTATAAGAAGGTCCCAACCAGGGGCCCAATAGGGTCTCAATTACACTTTTGAGAATAAAGCTGAAACTGAAACCGTTTTGTCTCCACTCATCACTGATCAAAAAATGCAATTTAAGAAACGATTTTCCGGGGCATGGTCGCTTAAGAAGGGCCCAAACGGACCACAAGGGACCCAAATATGGACCCATTTTAACTTGTCCCAATAAAGTCAATATTAAATACTCTAAGATCGATTCACTTACATCGAAGGTTTTCAAAATGATACTTATGATCGAAATGACTGGGGAGATGGTCCTATAAGGAGGGCCCAACTAGGGGCCCAAATAGGGTCTCAATTATACTTTGAGAACAAAACCGAAATTGATGTTTTCTTTGTTAACCCCACACAACACTTGACACAAAAACATTACTTAAGAAGGGATGTTCCTGGGCATTCTAGCTAAAGATGGGCTTTAATTTACTGATTTTGGTCCTTGCAATGTTTTTTAATTTTATTGATGTTTTCAAAAGTGTAATTGCTTGTCATTTTGGGGGCCTTTTTGGGGTCCCACCTATTCTTGTGGGCCCGAATGCGAAACTTAAGAAATGGGTTTCTTTCTTTGTCATGGTATCCTCAATAGAATGGGACCTTCAAATCTTTCGTTCCCGGTAGTGTAAATGATTAGAGGGCTAGCTTCCTAACTAATCAGGTAGTTGGGAAGGGACCCTGGATTTGCACCAATTACCAAATGCATTTGGAATCACCTAAGCATAAGAAAAGATAAAGAAATCAATTGCTCTGTTTGCTGAGGTAAACAATCTTCCTGCTCGCTGATTGCAGAAAGCAGGGATTACACAGGGCCATTTTAAATTACTCACGGTTTGTAAACTTCAAAGCACTTGTTCACTTCATGATCTTTTAAAATATTGGTCAAGAAACTTCATTTACAGTAATTAATCCTAGAGAATATGTTACAAAAATGGTTAAAGTTATGCATCCCAAGAGTTCTCTAGCTGGGAGTGTCTGAGTCCATATACAATGGAATATTAGCTGTACCAAAGAAACGTTTTTGCAAACAAGATACGCCTGTTTCGCTGGCTGCGCTCGTTCAACGTATAGGGAGGTCAGTGTTTTTCATGATAGATGGCATATAGATCCTGACCTACGATAAAAGGTCAGTCACCTAAAGAGCTACAATCTTGGACAAAACTGTTGGAACACCTCGCGTCTTTATGTAGTTTATGCTGCCGAGTGCTATTTGCACGACCTCTATACCCCTTTAAAATGTTGTGTCCTACAGGAAATAGCGATTTGCGAACCCAACCCCACCCCCGTCCCCCAGTACAATGCTGGTTCCCAAAGAAAATGGTGCGTGCCGAATTAGTCTCATCATCTCCAACATTGCACGGGGGAGCAGCGGTGTTCCATCTAGCTTTGTCCAAGATTGTAGCTACGTCCGCTTTTATAGGACGTGTGGTAGAAACTAGTGTAACATATGTCTACTAACTCTAGCTTTTCCTTCAGCTGACTAATCCTATCTAAGTATTTGACATGATCATTACTCCTCTTTTCAGATAACTCTGGTTACATTAAGTTTTCCAGGAAAGTTGCAGAATGGTATGGACCTCGCTATAACCGTGTAATCGCCGGTTATATGACATCAGTAGTAGCAAAACTTCTCGATGAAGATGATAGGGTAACTTATGACGTAGTAAAGAATCGCCACAATACCGACGTCACTCCTTGTTTTGATGACGGGTCTTTGAAAGGATCATTGGTCTTAGACTTCTTGACCCATGTCGTCGACTTTAAATCAACCGTTTCGAAAGATGTTCTTCAATCTTTCTTAGATTACCTGAAAACACCTGATTGTTCAGAAATTCTGAGTGATGGTAAAATTATCTTTCACGAAGACTGGGATGCATTTATCATTAGAAAAAAGTAAAAGTTTTTATAAATTGTTTATATTCTTTTGCTGACTGCACTTTTTGTATAGACCTTGTGCACATGATGTCACAGAGCCTCGCTTGGGGGGAAAACAAACCAACACATACAAATGCAGACAGCTGATTTGTCAACCAGGGGAATACTCGCGAAGTCTGTTACACGTTCAGAGCGAATTCTTTTGCATACATGCGGCCAAGTGTTCCATTGTTTTCCCCTATGGATGACGTCAGTATGTCGTCAATGCACAAGTTCAATTTCCAGAGAGTATGAAATAGTTTATGGAAATGTACACTACGGTGCTTTTCTCAGTTGGTACTGTGCGGCTTCCTATTGGACTCATTTGATGACGTTACACTCTGAATTTTATAACCTTTTCTCGTGGTGATCATTTTTATAGGGTTAGATGAGGTTTTACCGCTCAGTTTCTATCACCAATTGGTTAAAGTCGGGCAGGCCATGGACTTTTACCCAGTGTAGTTAACTGGTTTGTTCTACTTACTCCATTGCTTATGCTGAGCACCAAGTTGAATAGGAAAAGGTTCCATTTTGTATAATGAACCCATTCACTGTGTTAACAGTGAAATGCGGGTGATTACACAATATTCGTATTTCTTAAGTTAACCATCCTATAAGTTAGGTACTTGTCGGTTTCTCGGGTCATATAAAGCTTTGAAACTGATCTTAGAATGGAGTTTGAATGTGTTTACCCGATCTATCGGCCTGTCTTGTATCCTTTTCCAAAGAAAGCGTGTTTGGCCCAGTTATAAACGCGGTAATCTTCTCAAGTGGGAGGCCCAAACTCGATTCACAGCTGAAGCCTACCAAAATCTGACAATGGAACCTATTGCCATTATGTGTGATGTTGGTACAGGCAATGGTTTAGAAAAACAATCCAGTGCCTTAAAACTGGAACGGCTAGATTTAAACAGAAGGTTAAAAGTTAAGGCTTTAAACCGTATTCAATTATTTTCTAATTTACAAGCCATCGACTTTTGGCGACAACTCAATGATAGCAAAATCTATATGCTAGTTAAGCATTTAATACAACGCATCGACTTTTTGTGAACAAGGGTAAGGACAGCGACCGAAGAAAACCACTTCCGCAGTGAGGCGCGGTTTAGGGGGGGGGCTTCCAAAAAGAATGACAAAAGGTCTAGTTCATGCTGCCTCCCCCCCCCCCCACTCGCCAGTCCTTTTCTTCGGAAGGTCAGAGGTGGCTGAGTCTTGTTCCCGACAATCATTGGTATGCCTTATCCTTCAATATAGGCGGAAACTTTTATGTATGGTTTCTCTTCGTTTTGACTGCATATATTATGTTCACGGCGACAACTACGCTTCGCCTATTACCGTACTGTACTTAATGTGCGGTACGTAGGCAAAATGCAGGCGGTGAAATATCATACCATATACATTAATGGTTTCATAGAGTGGCGTGGCTACGGAAAGGGGGGCTGACTCTGAAAAGGGTCCTAGTTGCATCAGTCCATTATTAGTAACGCTGATCAAGAGTACCGCGGCTTTCCCAACTTTTTTCTCATACAATCTTAAATTCTATCAAATGTCACATCTTTCCTCTTCACATAATATATGTTTTAAAAGGACATTTTTGGTGAGTCCGAGCTACTCTCGCAGAAAATGCAAACCGATATGCAACAGAGCTTGTTCATGCTTTTAAATAGTTTGCTTCTAAAACTTTTCAGAGTACTGGACATGACAAATCGGAAATTTGTAATGTATGTGATACCAGATCTTCAGGGAAACACTAGTCAACTATAGAAAAAAAATTGAAATTTCGCGAAAGTAAATGGAAAACAGCACGTATACAGTGGTTTTCCAAAATTTTGTTTCATGAAATTCCTAATTCTTTCCAATCGTAACTCTATTGTAGGTTTTCAAATAATTTTCTTCAAAACGGCAGAAAAGTTTTGAATTGCCTGGTTCTGAAAATGAACAAATCTTTCAGCTGTCACGTGTAACAGCAGAACAACAACTGACAAATACTGCAGTGCCGTTTTCCTATGTTGTTGTTCATAAATTTACATTTTTTTTGATGAGCTCTTGATTTTCAAAGATTTGTCCCAAAATGGTACCAAATTTTCGAAACAATGAAGCAGTCGTGGAGACTCAATCCTCAGTCTTAGATAGCAGTGTAACAACAACGATCCTCAGTCGCCGTGCAATTTCGGGAAATCGGAATTGCGTATTCTTCAATAATCTCAAAGCTTTTTAAGTTTCATTACAGGAAACTCCGAATCCAAATTCTTTTACAATACAAGTCCAATAACATCAACATTTTGTATAAGAATATAAGAACTAACCTTCCTGTTACAGTAATTTTCAAGCTTTAAACATGAAATTCGAACATGTTTGGGTGCTCGCCCTACCCCGACTAGAAAATGTCTAGCTACGCCACTAGTTTCATATGAACCTTGGGTAGGATGCCTTAAGTAACATCTACAATAGTGTTAATGCACATTCATATAAATTCCAGTTCTATTACAAGGTTAGTTCTGTTAGAGGCTTAAAACCAGTCGTTTTTGCGCGGTGGTTCCTTTAAATCACATCTACATTGATGCAGACGTGAATGTAAACACGATCGATTGCTTGCAGCGTCTCATTCACTGCAATCTTCCTCATTAAGATCGTATACACATGAAAAAAATGTATACTTTGAATGTACGTAATTATGTTTAGTTCATTACTATATTTATTATCATGGTCTTCACCCTGACATATCCAATTTTCATGTTTAGAATAGTTACTTCCTGTCCTGTCAAATCCTCGAAGCCGGCCCCTGAAAAAAAAGAATTGCCTAGATTGCCCCTCGCCTGATTGAATGGCGCTCACACCGTTCTGATTCAACAAACTCTTAAAAGTAATGCTACTCAAAGGAAAAAGGGAGGAGTGGAGACGACGGATGCAGGGGAATCCCCTCTGCCGTCAGACAAGGCTGCCCAGTCTGGCGGAAATTTGCCAATTTCGTCAGGTTGAAAACTGGGCCGTAAATCTTCATCTAACTACTAATTACTATTTCTGGAAGATACCTCTCTATGAAGACCTTACGAAAAATATTGGCTACGGGAAGAAGCAACCCATTTGTTCCCATCTTGACTACATTCACATGATGTGGTTGCTATCTTTAGACGAACTGGATCCTGCAATTAACCTTCAGGAGGGGCTTAAATCGATTCATTCATAACCATGATTTGGTAAAAACTTGACGTTACCAGGCTTGAAAAGAAGTTCGTGGGTTTGTGATGTTTACATTAGACGAAAACACTCTTGTCAACCTTCTGTTTATATCACAATTCATACTTATATATGACTAAGCAAATTTAACATTTCCAAATGGGAGAACTTCTCATTAAGCTGATGGGTTCCATTTTATCAATTAAGTTACGTAACAAAATAACAAACTATATTGCATGCATGCGTAGTGTACCTTCATTGCTTTGCAAAGATGAAGGAGTACCTGCAAAAAGGCGAGAACGGAATGAGAGTCGATACGTATGTTTGTGAATCTTCGCCTCTACCGCAGATATTCCAAAAGCAAGTGTAGGCTACTTTACCGGCTAGAAGTTCTTTACACACGTTAAAAGTCCAGTTCTCTCACCCCAAACAGTACCAATTCTCCTAACCTTCTTACTGAAGCCCCTCCCACAATTGTCTGAAATTTATCCTCATCCAGATTAAACCTCAGTTTATTGCTTCAAGGTGAGTATAGAAAAACTCAATTTATGTAATCAAAACACTCCCAGTACCGTTCATGCTGTGTAATATAAGCTCGGGAACTCTGCATTGTTTGAATTAGCTGCCAATCAAAGAGTTGAGCCAATTGAGAATTTCGGTACCCGGTGAGAGGTTTGACCCTTTAAAAGGATCATGAGATCAGCGGAGCTACGTCAAAATGAAAATTTTAAAGCACTTTATTTTCTAATTACACCAAGTCTCATGCTGTCCTAAATATTGGTGTCCGACACCTAATCTAATGAACGTTTTATGTTGTTTATCTGGTATCGGAATTCGTTACATGAAAGATGATTTAAAGCCATAGGTAACACCATTTCGTAACGTTCTGTATGTTTAGTATATCAGGTAGTGTCAGTCAAATCATCAGATTCAAAAGGTGGCTGTATCAAGTGTCTGATATGTAGTGTGATTCATTTCCTTTCTGTGGTGATAAAATCTAATCTCTGTTAAACTGAGTAACAGGGAGACAAGCTATCATCGCCACAAATTGGCGGGGGTTGATATTTAAATTGATATGAAAGTTATATTTAAAGAGGGAAGATATCCACCTTTTAATCCTTGGTGGGACTCTGTAATCAAAGAGGGTTAATCAAGCCTGTTATTGCCATGAAGTTGTGATTGCAACAAATTTGGGTGTAGCTTCTAAGCATGCCGTATGACGAGCAAAAAAAAATTATATCAATGTTAGCACAGCGGGAGGAGATCTAGAATTTCAATTACGATGTGCAAAACGTTGGAACAATTATTTTATTCAAGGTTGGGGAAATTCAGGTAGACAAAATCGTTCGGGCCCTGAAATGAAATGAAATGTTGTGCTTTTGATTAAATATTCAGATCTTTTAGTGGTAAACTTCATTCTACTGTACAATGGAAATTAAACAACAGCTACCATAGTGCAGTTTGATAAGGATATGGCTCTGAAGGACGCGAAAATAGCATTGGTTTAATGTAATGTAGTCAGCAATCGTGAGTCGATCAGTATTATCAGTCGATCAATTTTGTAAAGCAGAGTAGAACATTTAAGCGAGACCCGAGTGATTGCAACTTGTGGGATTTTATTTGCTTGCTGTCTCTTCTTCTTTTGTGGTGACCGACTGTAGGTTCCTGCTTCTTTTGTGGTGACCGACTGTAGGTTCCTGCATAAGCGTTATTACATGAGCCTTCACCTATATTTTAAAAATATTTTTCTAGAATTTTCCGATTCCTAAAGTGTAACGGAATCAGTAACACATATAATATTACTTTAAATTGTGATTGATATTTGTTAATGTTTAAATTGTTTGGAGGACACGTTGCCCACTGTTCACGGCATTTACAAATCAATAGCTGTAACAGACAACAAATGGCCCGCCCTCTTTTTTTATCTGCCTATCTCTGATTGGTGAAGAAAAGCCGTTAGTGACGTCACTCATTGAAAATAAACCGTCCCCAACACCGGGGCGGTTGTACGTTTAAGACATGGTTTACCATTGGTCAGGAGTGAACGGATATTAGAAAAGTGACCAATCATAGAAGGTTACACAGTTGCTCAAGTGATTTTAAAATGAATATTCATCTGCGCAGGGTATTTGAAGATTTGGAATAAGCCCATTATTAGCGGATTACAGGCCTGAACACCAGAAGGTAAGGGAAAAAGTGTGATTTTCTCCCAAATTTCCTATGTAACCGACATATGAAAATTAGCCAGCGCAGAAGAGTATTTTTTCTTCTTTCCAATGATGTACAGTTATATAAATTTCTCTTCTTCATTTTTCTAATATCGCTTCACTCGTTGCAATACTCATAGTTATGATCGCGATTATTAGGTGAAGAGTTGCATTGACTTGTGTGCATTCCAGTTGCACGAGTGCCTCCTAACGTGTTAACTGTAAGAGTCAGACAGTTAGGCCTAGGCGTCACAGTATACGTATAGCCTAACTTAGGCCTAATGTACCAATATAATAGCGTGAAACCGGAACACATTTTTTAATTGTATTTTTCGGAAATTTCCAAATACAGTTGTCCATCGATTCTTTTCCATATTTCAGTGCGTGCAAGTTCTAAGTCTTTCATGGAGCCTAGTATGTTCAGTGTACCGTCGAATGTGCACTGAAGAGCTCTGTCATTTCAAGATTTTTACACGTTAGCCTAGGCCTATATTAATGCAGATGCGCACTCGACGGTCACCCCACCCTATACTGCTACTATGCTAGGGCCTAGGCTCAGTATGGAAAGTATGGCAATTGCACACCTGAAATTTTTCTTCTAGGCCCTAGGCCTAGATTTCTATTGCACACTTGAAAATGAACATTGCACGCCTGATTCTTTTTTAGCCGACAGCGATTGACTCGTATTTAACCCTAGGTAGGCCTAGGGTATATGTTATATTGACTTGGCCTATGGATGATCACAAGTCTTGATCATGATGTGCTGATGGCTTGTTTGAATGATGTAGGCCTATGCAGTGTTGACCATCATTCGGCCAAGGCCCCTGGACTGCGGTATATTTGGAACTTTATTTTACACTTGAATTTTTGTGTTCATATTTGAAGTGTGCATTTGACACCTTGTTGCACACTGCACACTTAAACTTTTCTTCGTGCACACCGAGATCTCAGCGAAAAGTGCCATATTCCACCCTGGGCCTAGGCGTAGGCCCTGATTTAGGGCTAGTGCTACTGCAGTGCTAGCCTAGCCTAGGCTGCTAGGGCAGTAATAGTATAGCAGAATACTGGCTTGACGCTATTGGTACACATTCTGTAGCCAAAGTTTGCTAAGAAAATAAGCCTAGGCTTACACAAAGTCATCTATTTCATCATTCATTCATGTTGACTCGGTCACTGTGACTGTGCCTCCACCCAAAAGTGGAGGCTCAGTGGACTTATTTAGTATAGCCTACACCATGCACTCATATATATGCAGCGACTGCGACTGTGCTTTCACTCGGGATTGGAGGCTTAGTGGACTTATAATATCATTTGGAAAAAGGCACATAAAATATTATTAAAAGAAGGGACAAAGTAACACTCAAATGTATGCAACCTCTGCGACCTCACCTCCACTTAAGATTGGAAGCCCAGTGGACTTACAACATTCTTGAAAAAAATAGTAAAACCCATGCACTCATGATTCATTTTCAAAATAATACACAAGTGTATGCAGCCTCAGCAACTGCGAATGCGCCTCCACTAGGGAGTGAATGCTCAGTGGACACTGTGGACTTAGAATATCATTCAGAAAAAAATCACATATAAATAAAGAAAGGATAAAATAACACTCAAATGTATATTCAGTCACTACGACTGTGAATGCACATCCACTTGGAAATGGAGGCTCAGAGGACTGGAAAGACAAAATAACACACAAGTGTATATTGTTGCGTCGCCGGCCTCCAAGTCTTCCTTCAATCGTCGATGAATGTAGGGGGGTGTGGAGGTATTCTGGTAACCCCTTGCAGCTGCCAAAACTAAAACTAAACCTGACACATTATGACTCAAATAAATCAAGAACAAGTATTATAAGGTACCACTTCTTTTATTCAAGCTGGCGTTCAAGAATCAAAATCTTCACCAGCTTCTTCTTCTTCTCGATACATGAAAATCGTACAAGTGATCTCACAAAACCTCTTCTTGGTTGCAGAAAACCCAGTAAATCTAGTTCCCTTCACTCTGTTGCCTGAAATTACATCCCCAATTATATCCTTAGAGCTTCAGATAAATCGTAACTATTTTAACTGCCATATATTAAAAAAAACCTTCCCCATTGCAGAAGTAAGTGACTGGTTTTGGTTTCCAATTTAGCCTAAGTTCCAAAGCTGTAACTCCCCCTTTAAAAGTAACACAACTGAGCATTGCTCTGCTATGCTGAGCTCACCAATTTGTCCCTAATAAACAGCTCCAAAATTAAATCTTACCAGGCCAGAGTGAGACATGTAAGTTCCTGTCCCATATTCTCCTGGAGTACTAAAATGGAAATATGCTCACCAAAGAACTATCCTCTCTCAAATTCACCAGTCTTTCCCTCCTGAAAGTAGCCCAAATCGCCAGAAATTCTTGACAGTAATTACGCACTTAGTCTATTTACTTCTTCTCGCTCTGAAGTCTAGATCTTGAATGAACCCTCCTAAATTTCTAACTTCTCAACTTTACAACTTCTTTCCTCCACCATACTCTTAGACACAGAGAAACATGCTACTCATTCATTGGTTAGCATGATTTAAAACTTTTCTGATTGGCTGGGACCTACCCAGGCAGCACTCATTTTGTGAACTAGGTTACTGAACTTAACTTCAACTGCACCTGCAGAATATTATTAAACAGTTTCTTAGAAATTCTCCCCAATTAGAGCAAGCCCCATCTGCATCTGCACAATGTTATTAAACAGTTCCTCAGAACTTCTCCCCCAATTAGGGCAAGTTTTGCTTCTCATCCTGTCCCATCACCTTGGTTTACAAATACCCCCACTTCCTACCCTTTGATCTAAGTCAACAACCGAATTAATTTGGAAGTGATTCACCCTTTTTGTTATAAAACTTTGGGATACACAGGATCTCTACTTCCAGATTCTCACAACATTTAACGGTTGTTTTGACTTACCCATCCTGTGAATCAGCCAACTTCTCATTTCACTGAGAGAGCAAAGACCTTTTAGAATTTTTGCAACACTACCCCCTCCCCAAAACTCAAATGCTCCCACGCATTTGGGTCCGTGAAGAGCCAAAAAGGGGTAAAATTACTTCATTAAATTATCCTTTACAATCGTACATAGTAGGAACTTAGGAAATATAAACTCGCCAAACAAAATAAAATATTTACATGTGGTACCCCATTTATGTACTAAATCTAGCTATGAACATATTATACATTTATTTACAAAGGCCGTCGTCTTCGCTTTCGTGAAACTCCTCTGTCGTCATTCGGTAGAATCTTCCATCGTCCCCAACTGCCGCTTCCGTTGTGATGGTGTACCTTTTCCCACGTCCCTGGCCTTCTTCATCACCTCCTCCATTGCTGTCTCCGGGCTACCTCGTTCGATGGGTCTGAAGAGTCGCGGGTCACATCCTGGTGTTCCCTGGGGAGTTGTTGGAATATCCCTCGCTTTAGTGTGGGCCGTTGTTGTAGGTGGGGTGGGGCTCCTTGGTGTCGGCGGCCTCGGAGTACCCAGCAAATCCGGCAACAGTGGGGCGTACCCAAAACTGTGCTGATCAACGACTGTGTCCTTCTCTGGTACAGGTGTTGCCTTCTTTCCTTCTTTGTTCCCCCTGCTTGGCCCTGCCTGGTCCTCTGGGTTGCTGTTGTTACCGGGACCATCCCTCTTCTTTCGGTTGGAATTCTTCAAGGTGTCCCCCCGGGGCCTCTTTTCTTTGGGGTGAGTTCTCTGAAGGTGCCCCTTCAGTTCTGGTCCAGATGAATATCTTTTCTTGCAAACTGGGCACCTGTACTCCCGGCTGGCCTCTATATCCTCGTCTCCCCCATTCCATCTTTCTACCTGCAATCAAAAGAAAGAAAACAGTTATTCAATGTTGTATGCATTATTTCACTGTTCTCTTTTCAATATGCCAGGTAGCGGTCCACCATTCGTCTGGGTCTGCTGCTTCGCCGCCTCCCATCTTTCTCGGGCACCTGGTCAGCCGGTAGCTGCATTGTCGTTGTATCAGGCTCTAGATTGTCTGCTTCCACTTCCTGGGTCTTTTTCTGGATGTTGGAGTCATCCTGCTGCTGGTTGGACTCGTTGCCCTTCTTCACTGTCCATGATGGTGGGTTGTTCCCAGTATACGGTTTCAACCGATCATGGTGGACTATCCAGGCCTTCCCCTTTTCCTGCTTGCGTATCCTAAAGGTCACATCACTCAATCTGTCCACCACCAGATATGGTCCATCCCACTTCTTTTGTAGCTTTGGACTCAGCCCCCTCTTTCGTCTCATCTGATACAACATAACCGCATCCCCAACCTGGTACCCAAACTCCTCAGCATGCCTGTCATAGGTCCTCTTGGATCTTTCATCAGCCACTTCCAGCTTGCTTCGTGCCACGTTGTGAATGCGCCTTCCTCTTTCTTCCAGACTTTTGACAAATTCAGTCTCTGCTACTTTATCCTTTGGCCCCCTGTCCATGAGCAAGTCAATTGGCAAGTCCGTAGGCCGTCCCAACATCATCTCTGCTGGAGAAAAGCCAGTTGCTTCATGTATTGAAGATCTGTAGGCCATCATCACAATGGGAACACATTTGTCCCAGTTCTGCTGATCCTCACTGACTACTTTTGAGAGCATTTCCTCTATGGTCCTGTTGAATCGTTCAATCATACCATCACTTTGGGGGTGGTAAGGGGTTGTTCGTGTTTTCTCCACGTCAAGCAATTTACAAACTTCTTTGAATAGAGATGACTCAAAGTTGCTTCCTTGGTCTGTGTGTATCTGTCGTGGGACCCCAAATCTACAAACAAATTCTTCCACCAGCACCTCTGCAACTGTTGCTGCATCTTGACTTTTCACAGGAAAGGCTTCAATCCATTTTGTGAAATAATCACCTATCACTACAATGTACTTGTTCTTTCTTTCCGTCTCCGGCAATGGTCCAAGTATGTCTATGGCTATTCTCTCCATTGGGACCCCAACACGATAATTTTGTAATTTGGCCCTCATCTTCTTTCTAGGCATCTTCCTTGACCCACAAACTTCGCAGGCTTTACACCATCTTTCCACCCTACGGCGCCAAGTATGCCAATAGAATCTCTCCTGCAATCGCCCGAGTGTTTTTCTCAGTCCTAGATGACCTGCTGTTCTATAATCATGGAGTGAGCGGACCACTTCATCTTGAAGACTGGTAGGAACTACTAGCTGCCATGTTACTTGACCTCCATTCGCTGCCTCCCACCGACGGCAAAGAAGGCCATTTCTCATCTCTAGCCGGTCCCACTGGGCCCAGTACGCCTTAGTTTCCTTTCCCTCTGGTGAGACTTCTTCCCAAGTTGGCCTTCTATGACCCCCTTCCTTCCAAGCTATAATCTTCTTTAATACCGTGTCTTTCATTTGCTCTGCTCGAATAGATTCCTGGGTCCATTTCTCCAACCACGGCTTTTCTGGTTCAGTTACCTCTATCATCGCCACCAGACCAAGATCTGTCTCCCTTTCAGACTCTTCGCCCTCCTGCTCCCTCTCATCTGGATGCTGACAGTCGTCCTTTTTCGGACCTTTCCGCGACACAATCCTTGGTTTGTCTCTTTCTTCATCTCCAGCCTCGGCCCTACTGCAATAATCACACTCATCAATACAGGGTCTTCTGGATAACCCGTCTGCATTCCCATGGTGTCGACCTGGGCAATGAAAAATCTCGAAGTTGTAAGTGCCGACTATCTCCAGCCACCGTGCTGTCTGCCCTTCTGGATGCTTGAAATTCATCAGCCATCTAAGAGCTGCGTGGTCTGTTCTTACCAGGAACCTAGTGCCGTATAAGTAATGGTGGAAATGTTTGAGAGCACGCACTACTGCAAGTAGCTCTTTCCTTGTAACACAGTATTTCTTTTCTTGTTTGCTCATTACCTTGCTGAAATATGCAACAGGTCTTTCCTCTCCATCTTGAATCTGGGACAACACTGCTCCAGTAGCAAAGTTGCTAGCATCTGCATCAAGGATGAAACCTTCTCCGCTACTTCTGGGATATGCCAATACTGGTGCTGTAGTCAGTGCCTCTTTGAGTCTGGAAAAAGCCACCTCGCAGTCTTGGTTCCAGTCAAACCTTTGCTTCTTTTCTGTCAACTTGAATAAAGGCGCAGCAATGTTTGCAAACCCACGAATAAACCTGCGATAGTAACCACATAAGCCAATAAAGCCACGAACTTCTGTTAGTGTCTGGGGTCTTGACCACTTTGTCACTGCTTGGACTTTTTCTGGGTCCGTCGCTATCCCTTCTCTTGAGACTATGTGTCCAAGGTAGGTCACACTACGTCGGAATAAGTGACATTTTGCGGGACTTAGTTTCAGATGGGCTCGCCTGAATCGATCAAGGACCTCTTTTAGCCTTTCCATCGCCTGCTCAAAAGTTTTTCCATAGACGATGACGTCATCTAGGTAGACAAGACATGATTCCCAATGTAGGCCCGCCAAAACCCGGTCCATTAATCTTTCGAAAGTGGCCGGCGCGTTACAAAGCCCAAATGGCATTACCCGAAACTGGTACAGACCACTTCCTGTGATGAACGCTGTTTTCTGCCGGTCCTCCTCCTCCATACCCACCTGCCAATACCCGCTTGCCAGGTCTAAGGTACTAAACCACTGGGCGCCAGACATTGCATCAAGGGATTCTGCTATTCTGGGGATAGGGTAGCTGTCCTTCACCGTCACAGCATTCAGCTTCCGATAATCCACGCAGAACCTCATGGACCCGTTCTTCTTTTTAACCAATACCACTGGTGACGCCCACGGGCTTGATGATGGCTCAACCACACCTGCATCCAGCATCTCGTTCACCAACTCCCTTTCTTTCTCTCGTTGCTGAACTGGAACTCGCCTCGCAGCCTGCTTGATTGGCCGTGCACTCCCAGTATCTATCTTGTGTTTTGCCACTGTTGTTCGCCCCAAGTCTGCTGAAGACCTCGCAAACACATCAGCATTTGTCCTCAACATCTGAGCCAAACTTCTTCTTTGGTCACTATCTAAGTCGGAATTGCTCTGTTCCAACAGACCCTGCACATGATCCGGAACTGCCATGGCACCATCGCTACCTAACTGCAAAGCTGCCACCCGAAAGTCCACATCTTTTTCATCTTCTTCTGGACTCTCAAGCACAGCAGCCTCTTCTAGCATAGCGACAACTGTACCTTGATACAACCTTACCGCATTAGACGTGGGATTAAACACCCTCACAGGGATCTTACCCTCCCTAGGGTCAACCAATGCTTTGGCAACCAACATGCAATGCCTCTTTGCAAAGTTTTCCGCTGGCTCCAACAGACCAGATTCCCAACACTGTGGTCCCTCAGAGATTCTTCCCAAAACCATTGCCTCTGTCCCAGGGGCAACCACCACTGTTTTCTCTACCAAAACATGGCAACAAGAATTCTCTGACACAGCTACGCTAACACTGATCTCCCTTGGTTCACCCCTGTACAGGTTACCCTTTAACACGTCTAACTGATAGTTGTGGTTCCTTAAGAAGTCTAGTCCCAATATGGCATCCACTCCGATTTCAGCAACCCTCACATTGTTCATAACTTTATTTCCCTCTATCTCTATTTTAAATTCTCCCTGTCCTACCGATGGTAAGACATTACCATCTACTAACACCATATCCACCGAAACTGGCCTTAATAACGGTCGAGAGGACGTGGGCATCGCGGCGTAAATTTTCGAGTTTATTAGGGTTATGTTAGCTCCAGTATCGACCAAGAAGGTAACTGGTGTTCCATGCATATAGCCCTTAACAAATATTCCCGAAGCTTTATCTGCCACCCAACCTGTCCTAACGCTGCATTCGATGGGCCCAGGGTCTACTGCCGGCCTTCGGCCCTCAAGTCCGGTCCTTGTGCGTTTCCCTGGTTTGGTATTGCTGCCTGCTTATCTTTGTCATTAGGGACCTCCCTTTGGTTAGTCTTTAGCTCACCAGCACCCCTATAAGGCTGTGGACAATCCCGCTTGAAGTGACCTAGGTCACCACAATTCCAGCACCCGATCTGCCTTCCATGCCTATTTCCACCTTGCCAGTTTTGCTTTTCCCCTGCCCTGTTTTGTTGATTATTCTGGTCACCCGATCTAACGGATTGCTCATTGGGCCCCGGAACTGAACTAGACATGTTTTGAGCAGAAGGCCTATGGCCTATTGAACCCTGAAGCTGAAGAAGGGAGTTAGTGAGGGTCTGGTTCAGAGTCTCCCCCAACAGCTTAATCTGTTTGAGCAGCTCTTGATTATCTGAATTGGCCTTTCTTTCTGTTTCTCCCTCGTTCGCATTTACAGCACGTACTACTGGCCTCCTCAAGCTACCTCGCTTGAACTCTGCTGTGCGAAACGCATCCAGTTCTACTGCAACTGTCACAGCATCAGCCAACATTCGGGGTCTAGACTGATAAACTCGCCACCGGGTATCTGCATCACCGAGCGCATCTATGAAGTAGTCTTTGGCAAGCGTCTCTACCATATCATAAGGGGCATCTGGATAAGCCTGCATAACCAGCCTTTTAATTTCTTGGGCCAACTGGGGTATGCTTTCTCCTGCTTGCCTAGTTCTGTTTCGCAAAATGGCTCTATGCAGCTGGGTCTGGCTTGCGGCACCGAACCTGCGCCCTAAAGCTGTAACCAATTCGTGGTAATCTCTTCTGCGAGCAGCATCTAACTCACTCAATATTGCCCGTGCTTGCCCTTTTAACCCTGCTGCCAGATAAAGTGCCTTAGTGTCTGGGGACCATCCATTTAATTCTGATATCAGTTCAAATTGTACCAGATAGTCATCCCAGTTAGCTGACCCATCAAACTGGGGAGGCTGCATGATAGGTTTAACATGAAACCCTGATGACCCACCTACTGCTGCTTTCTCCCTGTTGATATTCTCTGGATTTAACCCAACAAAAATTTGGTTGGGGTCTAGGTGTCTTTCAAGTGGACTGCCTCCACCCCGAAAATAGTCTTCAACTCCCCTCCTATCTTGTTCTCGATATTCTGCTCGAAAAGGGTTTCTCCTATGGGAAGTAGCCTCCCTGCTGCTCATCCCTACCTGGGGATCTGCATTCTCTTGTGACTGCCCTAAATTCGAAAGGGGGGTTAAATTAGGCCTATGTCTGTGATTGTCTGCATGTACATCACCTTCAGCTTCATTACCTGACTCCAACCGACTTGTTTCAGTACCAATGGAACTGAGGACTGCCCACTCTTCCTGCTGCATCTCACCAGCTCCGGCTCCAAAATCAATCAGTGGCTCTGCAGCCTCTCGCTCTGGATCTGCCATGATCGTTGATGCTGGAACCTTCTCTGGAATGATGTATCTGGTCTGCCGCACCCTAAATTAGCAGGAACACAGCAACACCGTAGATCTGGAACACAGGAACACTGGAACACACGAACTCTGGAATACTGAAAAACTGGATCACTGAGACCTGGAACACATGAACCCTGGAATACTGAAAAGCTGGATTACTGAGACCTGGAACACTGGAAGAACTGGAACACTGAAAGAACTGGAACACTGGAAAAACTGGAACACTGGAAAACTGGAACACTGGAAAACTGGAAAACTGGAAAATCTGGAACACTGGAAAATCTGGAACACATGAAGTTGAGCTGGAACACCCCCGCCGGGCAGGAACTCAGGAAAAGAGCTGGAACACCTCCACCAGACAGGAACAGCTGGAACACCTCAGCCAGACAGGAACTCAGGAACTAGATCGGGTCTGGGAACAGTCTTCTCCCCTACATGGGCCTGCCTTGTTGAACCCCCGCAGCATTCGCCGATTAGTCTGCCTTTGGACCTCGGGACCGTTTGATCCCACCACTGCCGCCAGTTGTTGCGTCGCCGGCCTCCAAGTCTTCCTTCAATCGTCGATGAATGTAGGGGGGTTGCAGGTGCTTCTGGGTAAGCCCTGGGCTAGGGGTAGTAGAGTTACGGTGGGGGTGTGGAGGTATTCTGGTAACCCCTTGCAGCTGCCAAAACTAAAACTAAACCTGACACATTATGACTCAAATAAATCAAGAACAAGTATTATAAGGTACCACTTCTTTTATTCAAGCTGGCGTTCAAGAATCAAAATCTTCACCAGCTTCTTCTTCTTCTCGATACATGAAAATCGTACAAGTGATCTCACAAAACCTCTTCTTGGTTGCAGAAAACCCAGTAAATCTAGTTCCCTTCACTCTGTTGCCTGAAATTACATCCCCAATTATATCCTTAGAGCTTCAGATAAATCGTAACTATTTTGACTGCCATATATTAAAAAAAACCTTCCCCATTGCAGAAGTAAGTGACTGGTTTTGGTTTCCAATTTAGCCTAAGTTCCAAAGCTGTAACTCCCCCTTTAAAAGTAACACAACTGAGCATTGCTCTGCTATGCTGAGCTCACCAATTTGTCCCTAATAAACAGCTCCAAAATTAAATCTTACCAGGCCAGAGTGAGACATGTAAGTTCCTGTCCCATATTCTCCTGGAGTACTAAAATGGAAATATGCTCACCAAAGAACTATCCTCTCTCAAATTCACCAGTCTTTCCCTCCTGAAAGTAGCCCAAATCGCCAGAAATTCTTGACAGTAATTACGCACTTAGTCTATTTACTTCTTCTCGCTCTGAAGTCTAGATCTTGAATGAACCCTCCTAAATTTCTAACTTCTCAACTTTACAACTTCTTTCCTCCACCATACTCTTAGACACAGAGAAACATGCTACTCATTCATTGGTTAGCATGATTTAAAACTTTTCTGATTGGCTGGGACCTACCCAGGCAGCACTCATTTTGTGAACTAGGTTACTGAACTTAACTTCAACTGCACCTGCAGAATATTATTAAACAGTTTCTTAGAAATTCTCCCCAATTAGAGCAAGCCCCATCTGCATCTGCACAATGTTATTAAACAGTTCCTCAGAACTTCTCCCCCAATTAGGGCAAGTTTTGCTTCTCATCCTGTCCCATCACCTTGGTTTACAAATACCCCCACTTCCTACCCTTTGATCTAAGTCAACAACCGAATTAATTTGGAAGTGATTCACCCTTTTTGTTATAAAACTTTGGGATACACAGGATCTCTACTTCCAGATTCTCACAACATTTAACGGTTGTTTTGACTTACCCATCCTGTGAATCAGCCAACTTCTCATTTCACTGAGAGAGCAAAGACCTTTTAGAATTTTTGCAACAATATGCAGCCATGGTGACTGCGATTGCGCCTCCAGTCGGGAATGGAGGCTCAGTGGTCTTGGTCTATAGCTTAGTAATTGTAGTGTACTGCAGCACTCACAACTAGTCATGCAGTAGTTAGTGACAGGCAGACAACTTCCTGTTGTAGCTACTGTAGCCAAATATGAATGCCGGCTAATTTCTGATCTGGTGAAAGAACCTCACCCTACCCCCATGGCATCTATCCCACTTTGAGCTGTTAATTTTTCATTTTCCCTCATTGTAATTAAGGAGTAAATTTGGGGCTAACTTTAAATCTTGGTAGGCAGGTTTGTGGTAGGCAGGGAGATGCGTGTTTGCTTGAAGTGCGGGCGGGAATATTGTGTGCCTGACTGCCCTGTGCATCCGCCCAGTGCCACCCACTGTATTATGTAACATGACATGTTAAAAGGCAAAGGAGGACTGACAGTCCCAGCTCACATAAATTACCCTCAAGTCTAAAACAAGCTACTTTCAACCAGCCATGTCCCACATTAGCCCCAGGCCTACATTTGGCAGGTGCCAGAATACTCATGATTTTAAATATTTTGATAGTATTTGATACTTATTTGATATTTCATTGTATTTTTCCCACAGGTCTTTAACAGTACACCATCAAAATGTAGAAGCATCATTGTACTTGACATGGCAGAGCTGCATGGTGGTACTGTTAGGTGATTGGTTAAACCAAAATTGTGACGGTTGCAACTTGACCAGCACTGTCTAGTAACCATTTTCCGTAAATTTACAGTACATAAGCTGTTTTAAGGTGATTAAACTTTTAAATACGGTACATAGGATGGGAAAATGGTAAGGCTAAGGTATGTGCATATGTGCACCAATCCTTGCAGTTTGGAGAAACCAGCTTCCTGAAACAGTATTGCCGTACACCTATTGTACTTTATAAAATGATCTTGAGAATTAGTTGGAACATGATTTAAACGAGGCCTTCTGCTGTCAAGCTTAGATTATGCCTCTTGAATTATTGAGTCTGATGTAATTCAATGATTATGAAATAAGTGGAACACTGCAGACTGTTCAATTGCCTGAATTTTTAAACCTACATCAATATACCAGTAGGATTTTGGTACAATTTGATAGATATTAATATTTTCTCATAAGATGCACTGCAAAGGTTTATGGATATTGGTCAGAGTTTGTGCTATTTTCTCATTTTTTATGCGCTTCATGTTTACTGTCCATTCAAAAATATGTCTACCAGCAGGAGTAAAAGTTTTGAAAGTAAAGGGAAGGCTGGTCAACATAAACGATACTTCCAAGTCAAATATCCTTCAAAAAAAACGAGAGCTTCATTAGAGTTGTCAGTTGGGGATCATGTAATTTTCCGCCAGGAATCAAAAGTATTGTTAGGCTTAGTAACTCAGAGAGTGCGTGAGGATGAATATGAAGTATCATCATTTCAGAATGAGGCATGTAGAGAAAAGCATGTTGTAACCAGGCACAGTAGTCCAAAACCTACAGAGTCACTGAGAGTATCAAAGGAGATGCTTCATCCCATGTTAGATGTTCTTACTGTCTGGGATTTTTATGGGGAATTTGTGACCCTTGTTCCTGGAAAATTGATTCAAATACAACAAAATTGCTTATGGGTGAAACCTCCACAAGAAATTTGCACACATGCTGTACAAGTAAATACGACTGACATTTGTCTTAACCCGTATCAAGACTTAAAGTTTGCCATAGAAAAGTGGAATGATCAGGTCTGTGTAGATGATGTTTGTTTTGTTTCAAGCGTCCTAAAAGTCACACAAAATGAAGTTGACAAGCTAGAAACTTCTTACAGGAAGGCACTGAAAGAGGTATGTAATAGTATGGAAAAAATGCTTATCTAAATGAAAAGTTTTGCAAATTGCAGACAGCTTATGAAAAAACATCACATATTGTGTTGAATCTTAGACATACTATCCTGAATGTTCAGACAGAAAGTGCTAAAAGGGTGAAAACACTTGGCCAAATTATTTCCAAACAAAAAGAAGACCTTGACAGGTATGAACAAGAACTCCTGGCATTTAACAGCATCATTGTTTCACTCAAAACATCTTGTGAAAAGCAAGAAACTAAGTTCAAAGAAATTACTCAAAAATGGACAGCAGACCGAAGAAAGCTCCAAAAGTTACAAGTAGAGAAAGAATCATTAAAAGGTCAAGTTGCAACCTTAACCAAAAATTTAGAGCTTGAGAAAAGGAAGAAAGATGCAATGGCATCATCATCAATAGAATTATAACCTAACACCTCAACCAGTGCTGCCAGTATGCTTGTAATGTCTCGGAAAGCTGGAGGGACTAAACGCTCTTCAGCATCGATTCCACTTGTACGTCCAGAAGTGGATGCTTGTGTAGCTAGTGCCAAATCAATGGAGAGAAGGGCCAAACAGCTCAAACAGGTGAGTGTTAACTGTTGTTTTGTTTCAACTTTGTAAAATTGTTCAAGAACAACATGGGAAGGAGAGGTGTTTTTGGCAGTCTTTTTTAAATGAAATGTTTAATTTTGCAAATTTTCCAATGTGAATACACTGTCGTTTTTGCAAAATGAAAGAGTTGACAACATGACATAAAATGTGGAAAACACTCAGTTTATCACCTCACAAAGAGTGTTCAGAAAGGGGTACCTCCCCACAACCTCTAGCTTTATGTCCTTCACATTGTGAAAATTCCCTAGAGTGTCAGTGAACAAATTTAATGATCATGATTTTTATTTTTTTAATTCTGAAGGTACTTTATGCAATCTCAAGCAAGGAAGGTGCTTCGGATGCTGATGTCATTGCTGTTTTGGCTGAGTACTTCAAACAAAATCCCCAGATAGCCACCCAGTCCTTCGAAAAATCAAATGTGAGGCCCTCAAGCTTGCATGGTAAGGTAATTTTCTTCTTTCTTTGAATTACTTTTTGTTAGTTTGTGTGGATGTAATACTGTTCTTCAATTTCAGGGACTTCCACTAGAAAGTGCAATTTTTACACTTACTGAACCCTCCTGTGTAAAATTACACTTTTTCGGTGTACTTTTACACCATTTTTACACATATAAGAGAATCAGCAATATGCAAGCTCCGCCTTCATATTCAGATTTTTCACAAATTTTACACTTATTGTTCACTTTCTATGTAATACCCTGCTACTCTCCAATATGATGAATGGAGCCAAGGCACGGACAAAAGTACACTTATTTTGACCTTTCTGACCCTACTTTTAAACTGCTGTCAAGTCCTAAGTGAGTTATTGTTAACAAGCACCAGCAAAGTTTCAGTTGTCAGCAGAATAACCTGATAAGGTCCTAAAAGCGTGATAACATGTCCCAGAGGAACAATTGCTAAATAGCAAGCTATTACAGTATAATGCTGTCAGCACTGTGTAAATGTGGCTATCCTCACACTGTCTAGCTATTATCAAATACCGTTAGTTTGGAATGCAGTACAACTCCTTTCGCTGGAAAAGCAGGAAACGGCACTTTTAGTGACATCAAGTTCATTCAGTGGTGTATCTTTTGTCAATCTTTTCGACTATGTTCAGGACTTACTTTTTAATTAGACCCTCTATGGGCTATTCAAATTGCTTAATCGATTGGCCGCTATTGGAATAGACTAAGAAACTTTCTACAAGCCAGACATAAGGGAAACAAGTGTTGTTGGAAGTGGTGGTAAGAGAGTTATAGGCTAGTTCACTGATTGTTGATGAAAAGATCAAGTTGTTCCAACGAAGAGTTTTAAAGGTAAATAAGCTCCCTCATGACTCATATTGCTGGAACATTTTCTCAATGTGTTATTTATGATAGCGGGTTGATTATAACCTTACAGCATGTAATTGCCAAATTTGAAGCAATGGAAATTCATAGTTCTTCAGAGATGTAGCACACCGCTTTCTGAAGGGGGTGTAGAATGAGATTTCCAGTTGGAGTGGCTTTGGGTCCATCACACACAACTACTGCATTTTATAGGGGGAAAACCTACCTGTCGAACAAACCGTCTGTCAATAATGACAAACTCATCATTTTATGATCATTTCATTTAACATAATTTAGCAAAGTTAAATCAAGTACAATCTAGAGACTGATTAGTTTTCTTTTGTTAAGTTAAAGGCTGACTCCATGGTGCAGGAGCATAATTATACTATAGCGACGGGCAAAGTACACCTGAGTGATTTCTTCATAGATAGCTTTTGGGCCAGTGAGACAAGAATGGTAGCCTATGCCCTGGCCAATTAATCCCTTCACAAGTTTTCTTTTCATCAGACAAATAATGAAAAATAGGCTTTCCAGAATTTTTTAACATTTATTTCAAAGTTATATGGTTAGAGTAAGAATCTGAGTTTGGCGCACGTGTGTTGGAGTTATTTGGCCTGTCTTCATAATCTGGTATCAATTCACACAGATTGGTAAAAAACTTATTTTGAAATTAGGGGTGTGGCCTGTTTTGATCTATTTCAAAGAAACTGATTGATCCATTGGAATAAATGTTTCATTGCCATCTTACGAAAAAAATATTCGTGTGATTTCCCCTTTGAATGCCTTTGTGGTCAGTGACGTATGGAGGGGGGGGGGAGTTAGGCCATGCCCCCTTCACGGATGCCATTTTTTTATCCCCAAAATACGTAGCCCTACTTCAGTAACACAGATTTTACTTCAAAAGAGTGCATATGTGGCACCAGATTGCATGAAAGGACACCCAATTTCTCAAAATTTTTCAAAGAGGGATTGGTTATCTTTGCAAGGCCCCCTCGGTGATGCCAATTTTTTTTAATTCCTAAAAATAGGCAAATTTTGTCAAATTCCAAATTTTACTTTAAAAAGTTAGCCTCTGTTTCTCCCTGGTGGTACCGATTGCCTCTGGGGACACCTGCCTTGTTTAAAGAATTTTCAAAAGGGGGGGCCTGTCCCTTTAGACTCCTTCCAAGGCCTTGATAAAACTACGAAACGGGGACAGGGGAGCGGAGGGTATTCAGGTGCGGTGAGAAATACTTGCTATTTATCACGCAAGAGATGTCAGGGGTAAAATCATTACAGTAGGGAGTTCGAGAAGTCAAAGACAATTTCATCAATTCAGTGGATCTTTAATTAAGCAAATAGCCACATTAGAGAAGCATTGGCATATTTAAAATTCCTTTGTATAGCTTCCCCGAAAAGAAGCAAGACCATTTAATATAATCAGATAATAGTGGTAGTGCATTTTATGTGGTAATTTTCTGATCACTTAGCATGTTGATGAATTTTTTCTTATTGCAAACAAAAGCTAAACATAAAGACTGTTTAAATTCTCTTTACAAGCATGTAAACGCAATATTCGGCCATCTGAGGGGTCGTGATTTTTACGAAATTTCTCTACGCTCCGAACCAACCAATGGTGGCGTTCCGCCTAGATAGTCTTTCGGGCAAAATTACATTTTTAGGTCAGGGTAGATCTTAATAACTTTCTGATCACTTTGCAGTTTGCGAACTTATTTTGAAGTATTTTATTGCAAACAACATAACGAAAAACAAAAAAAGAAGTATGAGTCTGGAAATACTATTTCCAGCCATCTGAGGGGTCTGATTTTTCGAAATTCTCTGTACGCTCCGTGCAAACTCTTAGTGGCGCTCCGCTTAGATAATCGTTATGGCAGAATAACGTTTTGTGACCCATGAAAAAAACGCTTAATAAAATGCTCCCGTTCGCCTATACCAATCGATGCCCTTTTATTTTGACTACTAAACCTGTGCAAATTTAATGGCAAGTTTTATTTCGAAGGGTGGCGTAATGTACGGAAGCGTAGAAGGGACATGCAAAAGAAAAAAAAATCTCTCAGCAAAATGACAATTTTCGTAGAATTGACATTTTGACTACTAAAATTAAGTCTTCAAAATGACAAAAATCCGAAATTTGGCGTTTTAATGAACTTGCCAAAACGTTAAAATTCCGAAAGTTGTCATTTTGCCGAGTTAAAAAATTTCGACAAAATGACAAAATTCAGGAAATTATCACTTTGCTGAGTTAGAACATCTTGTCAAAATAGCAAAAATTCAGAAAATTGTCATTTTGCCGAATTAGATCATCTCGTCAAAATGGCAAAATTTAGAAGAATGTCATTTTGGCGAATTAGAACTTCTCGTCAAAATGGCAAAATTCGAAAAATTGTCATCTTGCCGAGTTAGATCATCTCGTCAAAACGGCAATATTCAGAATAATGTCATTTTGCCGGGTAAGAACTTTTTGTCAAAATGGCAAAATTGAGAAAATTGTCATCTTGTCGAGTTAGATCATTTTGTTTCAACAGCGAAATTCTATGGAAGCGTTAAGCAGATGCACGTTTACCAAATGCAGTCTAAGTTTGGAATTTGAAGCAGCATTTATTGCATCTGTTGACTTAGAGGCTAGGAATGAGGAAGTACATGGAATGTTGGTCTTCTATGTTAATAAACTGTTCATATGAATGACTCAGAAAAATTTACCATTCTGGCAGCAGGCGTGGCACCACTTTATTTTTTCAAGATGAATTTTTGGCGACGTATATATATTTCTTTTATTTGCTTTCCCACAATATAATATCATGTGGAATATGTACTAACTGAGTTTTACTACAAGTTTACCGAAGTTTAAACACATACTTGACTGCCGTATGGAATGACAAATTAAATATTGACTGTATAGTATTTACTCTGCTGGCAGTAAATGCAACACTCACATTTTAACACCACTTAACGCATAAGTGGGATGTAAACCAAACATACACTAGTATCGAAAATTGACTACACTGCATGCTTATCAAACAACCCATGCACCTACAGGCTCGACATAGAGAAAATAACATTCATATGCCCTACATAGTAAAAGCACATGTAAAACTACGTAATGCAGATCCCACATAACATAACAATTCCCCACATACCTTTTGCGAATCTCATGTTAAACATCGATTCTATTTGACTCCCGAATTTGGTTTGTTAAGGTGTCATCAAGTTAAAAACATAGTCACCGCATTATCTTTACATTTTGTAACAAGATGATGAAATGTTTACTTATTATCTTAACATTTTGCAGAAAATGATGAAATGCAAAAAAAAATTTTTTTGAAAGAACAATTTCAGTTTCAGTCTCGGTCTTGGACTTTGTCGGTCTTGGTCTCGGTCTCGAATTCTGCCCTGTTCCCGGCCTCGACACCTTCTGGTCTCGGTCTTGGATAGGCTGAAATCACTGGTTCAGATACCCTTGCTCTAAAAGGATAATTAAATTCCAGTTGTTGTTTTGGTCTTAAACCAAACCCGGATAGCATTCAAGTAAAAACTATGACAAACTTTAGATTTGTAGCTGTTGTTTTCAATGTTAAGGGCGTTTAGACTTTGCTGACTTTAACCTCCCAATAACAACGAAAAAAGGTAAATATACTGGTCCTTTTGAGAAGGGTAGCAGAGAATAGAAAGAAAGATATTTAATTGTACTCTGATATGTTGCTACACATTGTACACATATCAAACTAGTAGCACAGAGAGAGGGGAAGGGGCAAAGTGCCCCCGGAAAAAAGTCAAAGGTAAAATCGGTGAGACCGTAAAATGAAAGAAAGAGATAGCCCCAACCCCAAATTCGAATTTGAAAGGCTCTCTAAAGTCTGGAAGTTTTACCACCGCCTCCTGCCTCAATAGGTCAGATTGCCCCAAACACACAGACATACAGAAATGTTTCGTTATGAAAACATGTGTATTTAGTTTTAATGACGGCTCACTTTATTCTACCTCTTTAAAATGTAGAAATAGGAATCTAAAGCAGATCCGTTATCCAGTGGCGGATCCAGAAATTTGCAGTGGGGGTCTGCATGTGGATGGGACATCAAATGTACACTTAGCGAAGCGCCACCATAGGTATGTCTGTTGTTTAGTTACTGATGCCTATTAGAATTCAGGAAATGGGAAATATATGTCATGTGTAAACTGTACGTAGTGTTATGTAGTATAGATGCACCCTCCATGACCTTTAACAGGAATGCCATCTTGTTGTTTAGGAGCAACTCTCCTTCCTTTTGTCCTAGATTCCCAGTGTCCTTCCTGTTTCCCGTCACGTGTTACCGGTGAACGTGACAACCTGTCTCGCCCTAGTCCCATCACGTGTATGCTGTATCCCATATTATCAAGGTGTGGCCAATTTCACCCTCTACAGCCTCCTCATTGGGCATTTAGATCAGCACATTCCTTAACATTTATTTAATTTGGTCCGTCAAAACTTTTAACCAATCAGGGGACTGCATAAGTTCCTATCTCCTCGAGACATGAAAGCTCCGAGCGTGCAAGTTTTGCTCACACACTGGTGCAGCAGACCTCAGACGACGAGCACTTGAGTCAATATGTATATAGTTAAATTATAATAACTTTTTTTGGCCGGCTGTTAATCGAACGGAATAAAGCCGCCAATCGTCTTGAATCAGAACTAAATCTTCTTCATCTGTTTACTTATTTCTCAACTCGTATCTCCTACCCACTCTGCATCATCCCCGTACAAGCCTTCGTATCAACAATTGGCCCGTCATCTGACAGTAGTCGTAGCCCCACGTATTGACATAGACACACATGCGATGTCACAAACAGCGATACCAACGGCCATTGGCGGAAAACGCTAGATTTAGCATTCGTCATTGCGCAATGTGTAAACAAAACGGGAATTTACCAAATGATACGGAAGATAGATACATAATAATTTACATTTTTTCATTTTATTGAAGAATATGACACAAAAATACCGTAATCAAATAATGTTACAACTATCACTGTATTTTTAAAAAGTAATTAGGCCTAGGCTACAATTAGCCTGGCTATCTATACAATTTTTACCATCCCGGTGGGGGGGGGGGGGAGTATGCATACCCCTCATCCCCCCCCCCCTCTGGATCCGACACTGCCCTTATCTGTCATTTTTCTGCAAATTGCATGCTAAATTTATCACTTGCAATAAGTGAGTAATCATCAATTTTGTGCAAAAATGTTGAACTGTTGAAATATTGTACGTTTGCATTTTATCATTTTTCTGAAAAATGTTAAGATAATTAGACTCATTTTATCATTTTGTTGCAAAATGTTAAGATAATGCGATGACTAAGTTCGTAATTTGATGGCACCTTAACGTTTCCATAGAATTTCGCCCTGAAGGTTCTGTCTAGGTTGAAATGACAATTTTCCAAATTTTGCCGTTTTGACAAGATATCTTTTCCAGGCAAAATGTCATATTTTTCGAATTGTGCCATTTTGACGAGATATTCTAACTCGGCAAAATGGCAATTTTCCGAATTTTGCCATTTTGACAACATGTTGTTACTCAGCATGATGACAATTTTCTGAATTTTGCCATTCTTACGAGATGTTCTATTTCGGCAAAAGGACAATTTTCGGAATTTCGCCATTTTGACAACATGTTCTTACTCGTCAAAATAACAACTTTCGGAATTTTGCCATTTTGACGAGATGTTTTATCTTGTCAAAATGACAAGTTTCAGAATTTTGCCTTTTTAAGGAGCCCATTAAGTTCGTCAAAATGTCAATTTTACGAAAATTGTCACTTTGCCGAGACAGTTCTCGTTTCTTTTGAATGGCCCTTCTACGCTTCCGTAGTAATGCCATAAGAAAAAAGTTCGTTTCATCCTCAGGAACCACCACAATTTAACTTTTAACACTGACCCTGTCAAAGTCGAAAATCTTGCACCATTATGCATCTAGCCTCCTTGAAAAGGCCAAAATTTTCAAAGGACCCCTCCCCAAGGTCAGCGATCACTCAACGTAATGCATGTCTCCACCCCCAGTCAGAGATACCCTGCGTACGCCACTGTTTGTGTTCTTGTTGGCAAGTCAAACTCCTCCCCACCTTCTCAGCATACATGCGTCAAGTTTACAGCTCTACTGGTTCCAGGTAGACGGCTGAATTGTTAAACCCGCTACACAGTGCCACAACCTAAGACCCTGCGTGTTACATAATTTTCATAAATTATAGACATTTCTCTGTTAGTTGTGGCAAAACTACTAGTTCAGCACTGAGGCTTAAAAGAATAGCCCAGAGCCAAATTCATTTTTTGAAATGTTAAAGAGGAACACATTCTAAGCAGTTTGGTAAAACTTTCATTCATTTCACGTATTAAGTTGTCGAGATATAAGCAATTTAATATGACAAATTTTCCACATAGAATGTTTTTGGTGTAGTCAGTGACGGCGCCACTGAGGGCAAGAGGGGGAATTGCCCCCACCCCCTCGATTCTGCCCTTGCCTCCGCTCCAAACTTGCCCCCATGTAAGTTGGGTTAACCGAAAAAAATATTAAAGTACCTCTCAAGAGACCTGAGTTTTCATCTAGAGATATGCCAAAACCTCAGAAGAGCTGCTAGAGACCCTATTCTTTGCCCTTAGTTTGCCCCTCCCCCATTTTGACGTTCTGGCACCGCTACGTCTGAGTGTCATGATGGTACTGCACCAACTGCTCCTATCAGCTGGTTACAGCCCACCAGACAGAAGGTCTGCGAGACCGAAAATGTAGTAGGGTTCAAAAGACCGAAGGTTCGCAAGACCGAAAAGAAATACGGTCTGTGAGACCGAAAATGAGAAAACATTCGTGAGACCGACATTGAAAACCCGCTGACCTGTATTCATTTTAGGCTTGCGGGCCTTTTCTCATTTTCGACCCCGCGGACCTTATCTTAGTTTCGGTCCTTTTCGGTGTCTTGACCCTCTTCACACTTTCGGTCTCATAAACTCTTTCACATTTTCGGTCTCGCAAACCTTCTCTTACTTTAGTTCTGGCGGATACTTTCTCATGTCGTATAACAGCCCTAATAGATTTCTGCCTTATCTCTTGGCAGTTCATCTTCGTTAACTAGTGCAGACAGTCTATGTCACATATGTTACTTATTGCTGTCAAGTGCTTTCATGATAACTGAAGCAGAACCACAACTCCAGGCGGCACAAGTTGACCTTCACCTTAACTCACCTAAAGTCAGGTCGGAATTACTTTTCCTGTATAGCCAGATAGCCAGGGAAAACCTCCATGGTATAGCTACCATGCATGCTTATGTCAATCAGTGGTCTGATTTGCGAAAGCACTGACACATATTAGGGGCAAAACCTACATAAAAACTTGCGAAGACAATGCTGCTTCTCTCATCCATTTTCCCCAATTTAGCAATTATCTTTATCTTTACTAATTCCCAGAGCTATAAATACACAACCTCTTGTATGGTGTAAATCTGTCAGTTCATGACCTCAACTAAAATGTGAGTCGTGCGCTTCACTGAACGGGAAATACCCTCACTTGTTCTAGTGTAGTTATCAGGAGGTTAAACGTTATCGCACTTTCCGAACATTCCAGTCAATAGTAGGGCAATGTATTATTCATAACCATTATTGAACGTTAAGTGAAGTATAATATTGCCATGGTTAGAGTGGAACCACGCTGATGTCCTCTCTTTACTCAGGGTTGTAAGTCCATGGTTGCTTGAATGAATTATGTGATCGGAAATGTATCCCACTGTCTTGTGTTGGTAAAATTGCTCAGAGATTCGCCATTCACCAAACAATTTGTTGTTCTAATTTGGCTAAAAACTGTGCAATGATACAGCAAAAGTGTTGTTTCCTTTAAATATTAAACATAAAAATGTTGAAAAGGGCAGGGAGATATCTGCTCTTTTGTACTGTCATTCTTAGAAAATTTCACTTTAATAGTGGTCATATAGGTTGTTCATCAACTAAATCAAAACTGAATTGTGAAACGTTTGCCGAAAGGATAATTAAAGGAATATTCCAGAGACAAAATTCATTAACTTCAAGATGTGCAGAATTTTTTTTAGGAAGCGAAAAATTCATCTGACAAGAGCATATAACGTTCGGAAGATACAAATTTATACTTTTTTCTTTTGATTTGGTGCATCATGTAAATCTGTGATGTAATCGCGGATCATTAATTTGACATTACATTCAATTTTTTTTTATAATTTTGATGCCGCTGCAGGAAATATCAACCAACAGTGGTAGTTGTACTATACGGTATGGTAAAGGGTAATGCTTGATCTACAGGCAAAGATATTTGAACATTCCCACAGTATAAAATTTTAAGGACAAAGGGACTTGAATTTATAAAGAAAAACAAAAGAAATCGGAGACAATGAGCACACATTACATAACTCTTTTGGCTATGTTAAAGAGCAGCGGTAAAATGAGATATCTTGAGTTAGGAAAAGGAATTGCGACAGGGTTTGAAGTACACGGTGGGGAATAGTTTTTACAAAACCCCGGTGAAAAGCCACCGGAAAGCCTTTAAATAACTGCTGACGGAATGATGCCTTCCCAACGCGTATGTCTTTCCTCTGTAAGCTTTCTCTCGGCTTCCATACGTCCTAAACCTCATTTGAAACGCGATATATACCTGAAACGTAACTCAATGTCCAATGAAGGTTAGAAACATTTCAAAGGAGGTAAAAGTTCTTCTCTCATCAAAAGTTGCTGTTCCTCAAAGTTTGAACTATGAAGTAAAAATCTGTTATCATGAAATGGCTGAGTCATCAAACCAATTTTCGAAAAAGCCGGTCATTGGCTTCAGACAGTGAACAATTTAATATGTAGTCGCGTAGTACTTGTGCACAAATGTTAAGGAAGTCGATGAGCCATAGTACACGCCAACACTAAAATGCACGATCCTACACATGTTTTACAAAAGTCTTACTGCATGAGTCCATAGGTTTTCCCTTTCGGGAAACCAAAAAGTGACGATCTTTTTAAGGGTGAGACGTCATTGACACGGCTTCACTATAACTTATCTTTTTTATGTGGCTTGTAAGCAAATGCTGCCACAAAGTTCTGCGCTTGAGTTGAATTTAATTCTTCAGTGATAATAGGCAACTTACAAATGTGGCTTTATTTGGGAGAAGACTCCTCTATGCTCTTTTATTTTGACTCCTAAGTTGTCAAAGTTAGAAAAAATACTACTTCAAAAAGTTAGCGTGCATGACATTAAACTGCATTTAGAGACACAAAATTTTCAGTTTTATCCCCATTAAACACCACCATTCGGATAGGTGTACGAGAGCATTTCAATTTTTGGGTTTTTCTTGCCCCCAAAGCGTCATTCTCTCGTTAAGACTGTCTCAGCGGAGCGCTATCATCAGTTGGCGCAGAGCGTACAGAAAATTTCGAAAAATCGGCCTCTCAGATGGCTGAAAACCCAACTTATTCGTAGCGTTTAAGCAGTCGCTATCTTGTTTGTCATTTGCAATACAGTAAAATGCTCTCTTCAAAATAAGTTCACCAACTCCCAAAAGATCAGAAAGTTTTGAAAAGACACTCCCCCCTCCCCCCCCCCCCAAAAAAATGTAATTTGCCCGAAAGACTTTCTAAGCGGAGAGCCATTATTCATTGGCGCGTGGAGCGCGCAGAAAATTGTGAAAAATCGTAACCCCTCCGATGGCCGAAAATTACTCACGTTTTCATCTTTGTAAGGCCTAAAAGGACATTGTTTTAGCTTTCCCTTGCAAAAATAAGGAAAATCAACAACTGGCTGAGAGATTTCAGATAATAACCACATCAAATGCACCACTACCATTAGATGAAATAGCTTTGAATCTTTGCGACAAAAAACTACAACGGAATTGAAAGTATAGTGTTCAAGTTCTCTCCTGTAACTCTTGGCTAAGAAATTAATTTCAAGCTAAAAACCTAAATTCAAGCTCCGCTAAATCAATGAATTTTTCTATATAACTGCACGAACTCTCGATCTTTTGCATGATCAATGGCAAATTATTGCTCACCACATCTGGCCTCCGCTCCTGCCCCCGTCTCGTACGCAGGGCTAGCGCCAGCGGGGGTGGGGCCGGGGGTCTTCCCCGTTGGGGGGCACTGCCACCCCCCCCCCCCCCCCCCCCCGTCGTGGAAGGTCAGCGGTTTCGTCGGGGAGGTCTACTTGAAAATAATAATAAAAAAAAATAATTAAAAAACCTAAAAGGACTGAAATTACTGGATGGGTGATCTTGAACATATTTTTTGTTTTGAAATGGTATTTTAAACATATCGGAATGGATTTTCATTCACTTCTTAGCTCCGTATTCCTCATTCCATGTACCTTTTGCTATATCTTCCTTCGTCGGGGAAGAACGGCAATTTCCTTCGGGGATACCAAAAAGGAACGTTAAGGACTACAGGTACTGGATGGATGATCATGAAAATGTTTTTTTTTTTCTTTATGAACTATTTCTTCTTCTGTAACGCTATTTTAATACTTATCTGAATCTGTTTTAATCACTAGCTCTGCTATCCCTCATCCCTTCTACAATCGGCAATGTCATGTCCTATCGGGAAAGGTTGCCGGTGCCATCTTGCCCCTCTCCCTCTTTTTGAGAAAATCAAATTTCGTCGGAGAGCCTTCATCTACATGCCCACGATAAACTGATTACATGCGGGTCTGATAAACTTCAGTCACCGAAAGATCTTACCGAAGACCGAAGACCATATTCTTCAAGGAAACTCACAATTCAGAATTTTCCTAACAAAAACGGACGAGAGGTTGTTCATGTTGATGCAGTGTCCAATGCGACAGCCGAATTCTGGCAACGATAATGAAAATCGGCCAGGCCCTTTCGGCTACCCATAATGATTAACAGTAATGTGTGAATGTCTCCCATAAGTCTGACTAAAATTCATTTACATCCACCTTGCAACGTGATATATTTTAAATACATTGGAAGTAAAAATCATTTATATTTTGGAGTTCGGGCAGTCACGTAGTAGAAAATCTCATCTTTTTAGCGGACCTTGCAATTTAATACAACGAAGAGTCGTAATAGAGTCAAAAACACTTACGTAGTATGTTTTCAACTCCGTTGTACAGTTTTTTCCCCGAAAAGAGACAAGAACATGATATCTAGTTGTAGCAGTAGCAGCAGTACCTTTTATCTGGTGATTTTCTTACCACTAAGCAAGTTGGGTTTTTTTCTTTTTAAGTGAAACTTTCATTTCAAAGGGAAGCTCAGAATAACGACTGCCTTATTTAGTTACCAGTCTTGGAGATGCTATTTCCGGCTGTCTGAAGGGTTAGATTTTTAACAATTTTCTGCACGCTCAACGCCAACTGATGGCGGCACTCCGCTTAGATAGTGTTTTGGTCGAACAGATTACTTAACAGAACAATGCATGTTTGCAAATTATTCTTCGTTTTGGGGCAATATTATGAAGTGAAAATTGTATTGCGAAAGAAAGCTCAAAATAATGACTGCTTTGTTTATGGTTACGAGCTCGGAAAATGCCATTTCCTGCTGTCAGGGGTTCTCAACTTTCAAAAATGTCTGTGCTCTGCACTTTGATAATCTTTCGGTCAAAACTACATTTCTGGAACAAAACAGGCAAATCTTCACCTCCCAAACTGAAACGCTCTTAAGCGTCTATGTCAGTTTATAAAATATAAAATTTCAAATATATTGGAAGCCAAACTTTTTCCGCGGGAAAATTTTCCAATATGTCCCCGAGGGCCTTAATCTGCATGATGATATTCAATAACCCCAACAAAACTACAGATCACCCCCTACTTGACTTTTCTCATAAGAAGATTAGATTCTTCCGTTTAACCCCCAAATCTTTCATAAAATTACATTTTTTCTCCAACATAAGCTTCAGATTGTTAAAAGTGGCAAAATTTTCCAATGTGGATGGATACTCCATACAATAAATAACCAAAGTCAACTCTGTTAATAACCCCGACATTCTAATAGCCTAAATTTGCTCTTGAAAATCATATCACTTAGTAAGAAACCTAAATTTTTCATCATAACCTAACCAAAAAAAAAACAAATTTTCTTCCATTAAATTCCAAAATTTCACCAACAAAATAAGCTCTTAATTTTCAAATGTTCGTTCAAAAAAGGGAAAAACTTTTCGGGCAAACTTGTAGTCTAGTGTTGAAGACTTAGTACGATTAAATGCTTAACCCGCACATATTTTCAGGTGTCGCCTCTATAACGTTTTTTTATTTTGCCTTTATGAAGGACAGATTCTTCAATAAACACCCCAACTTTTTAATGTTCCTTACAAGAGCCAATTTTTTTTTACAACCAGAAAGCCAAAAGGCTTAGTGATTCCTTGCCATCAAATACCTTACCTGCTTTCAAATTGACAGTGTTTGATAGATTTTTCTTTACATTTTAGGCACAGAATTTTCGCAATTTTACCGCTGGTGACCTCAAATGACCTTTGACCTCTATAAAAAACAAAAGGCTTCTTTCTCTCAACATGACAAATCCATATACCAAATATGAAGAGTATCGGTCACTCTTATCTGGAGATATCATGTTTACAAGCCATTTTCGGTGTTTTGGCAAAACATAGGGTCCTTCCCCTCAACATGGCAAATCTATATACCAAATATGAAAGTGTCGGTCATTCCTAACTCAAGATATCGCGATTACAAGGTTTTCGGTCTTTGATCTCTGGTGACCTCAACTGACCTTTGACCTCCACCAAAAACAATGGGGTTCTTCCTCTCACCATGGCAAATCTATATACCAAATATGAAAAGTGTCGGTCATTCCTAACTCAAGATATCGCGATTACAAGGTTTTCGGTCTTTGATCTCTGGTGACCTCAAATGACCTTTGACCTCTACTAAAAACAATAGGGTCCTTTTTTGTCAACATGACAAATCTATATACCAAATATGAAAAAAGGTCGGTCATTCCTATCTCAAGATATCGCGATTACAAGGTTTTCGATCTTTGATCTCTGGTGACCTCAAATGGCCTTTGACCTCCACCAAACACAATAGGGTTCTTCCTCCCAACATGGCAAATCTATATACCAAATATGAAAAGTGTCAGTCATTCCTATCTCAAGATATCGCGATTACAAGGTTTCGGACCCTCTTTGATCTCTGGTGACCTCAAATGACCTTTGACCTCCACCAAAAACAATACGGTTCTTCCTCTCACCATGGCAAATCTATATACCAAATATGAAAAGAGTCGGTCATTCCTATCTTAAGATATCGCGATTACAAGGAGCGTCACAAACACACATACACACATACATACATACACACACACGACATCACTATCGCATAGATTCCTTGCCTGCCTTCGGACTCCGGGTTTTTAAGTATTTGTTGAAAAGAAAGCCAAAAATTTCGCGCCCTACGCGCGCCCCAAAATCTGCTCAGTCATGTAGCAAGCTACTAAATCTGGTCATATTCATGGCCTTAAAGAGCCCATGAAATGACTTAGTAACAGTGATTTGGGGTCATCTCTGACGCTATCTATCAACAAAAATGACATTTATTTTAAAAAATACCACCCCACAAAAGAGAAATGCACAAGTGAAATGGTATCCCTTCCAGCACAACAGCTGAAAAATGTAAAAGTGCATTGAACCAAGAATGACATCATCACAGGAACCCATCTTCACAGTGTTTGTACTATAGTGCACTTGCAGTATACCCTGCTCTGTTGATGTTACACAATCTTGCATGTATAGATGGCCTAAAATGATTGATATAATCAACAAATTATCATTAAAAAAGCTAAACCTATGTTTGCTTCTCAAAACCAGTGAAAAGGGGGGTTTTAACACCTAGGAATACCCCTGTTCAACAGATGGAGTTTTGTGACTTCTCAATATTCCTTGAGCCAACTAGCACGGAAAATTGTTTGGTATATAATACATGGTACAAGTGTTTGGAAGTTCCGTGGTAAGAGGTTATACACACAGAAAAATACCTCAAGCTCCTGGGGATGTAATTGCATCCATTTGCCTTCCAGTGTTATGCAACTATAATTTTTATTGGGAGGAAGCAGTGATTCCCTCATTACACTGGCCCACATGCAATACTGTATACCATTCTGCACAGTGGCTTAAATACTACCAACAGGTTCTGTGTTGTTTTGGATGCATGTGCTAATGCTGCAATTTGACTTGGTTCAAAGAAAAGGAACATTAAATATAGTGGGAAAGGAGACTAGCTGATATTTTGGTTATTTAAGGAAGTATTCCATATTTTTATCAAAAGTTGGCATGAAGTTACTATTTCAACTTCATGCATTTTGAAGTCTATGCTAGTACAAGATCCATTGGTTGATTTCTACATTAATGTTTGTGACAAATTTTACTTGGAAGGTATGTCTTTCAAAGGAATCCGGGTGAGATATCAGTCTTCTTATTCAACAATCTGAATGAATGTGAGTTGAAATATTTTCTTTTTCTGGTTGGAAGAATTGCTGTCTAGTAATAGATCGACTAGATTGCTGGAACCAAAAATTCAAACTGATAGGCCCAACATGATGAATGGGACAGCTTTAGTGAATAATGATAAAATTCCTCTTTTGAGGAATTGGGAGTGAGCAATCTGTGAGCCTGAGCAAAATGTTACTTTAACACAGAATTATAATACACACACTGTGAAGTTGGGTTCCTGTGATGATGTCATTTTTGGTTCAATGCACTTTTATATCTTTTACATTTTTCAGCTGTTGTGCTGAAAGGGGTACCATTTCACTTGAGCATTTCTCTTTTGTGGGGCAGAATTTTTTTAAATAAATGCTTTTTTGGTGATAGATAGTGTCAGAAAATGACTCCAAATCGTTGTCATTGAGTCATTTCATGGGCTCTTTAATGACTCAGACTCAGGAGTCAATCAACTGTTTACTTACTTGCCTCCATCAACCCACATCCTTGCCTTTATTTGCTAATGAACTGGGATTAGAGACTTCTCCAAATAGTCAAACTGATCCTTGTCAAGTTTCTTTGTTCTTCTAATAAGCAGGTGGGTTCTTTTCCCTGAAATGTTTTTGCAGAAGCATGCAGTGCTGTAGGTCCAAAAGGAATGTTTTAACTTGTTCTCTATGATGGGCCACTGACCAAAGTAATGCTGTGGTTCTAAAGCTATCCCCCAAAGCTCCTTGTGGAGACTAGCTGGCACCCGGGGCCTATGTAAGTTCTTGTTATAGGGTGGGGAAGTGGCTAGGATTAGAAACTATCAATCGTTTGGACACTAACAACGGGTTGTTGCAGAAGAGGATTTCTTTGTCTTGGGGCAGTGACCTATCATCCTCCCTAAAACTTTAGTTAAGAAATTGCAAAGTTAAAAGGGCTCCTCTCAAATGGACTTCACCACTCATCTGCTGACTAGTGCTCCAGCTACAGCACCTGTTTGTTTCTTGAGTGTCTCGCCACTCTGAAGATATTATATTTTCTGTGTGATCCTCCCCAATCACTCAGGTAAGAGTTACTTTTTTTATTTCTAAGTTGCTTCCTAGTCCAGACCCTATAGCTATGAGCTCATGGAGACATAGCAGTGCAGTTATTATTCAAATGAGTTATTTTTTAACACTGTAGTTGATATGCTGTAACAATCAACATTATTTATTTTGAATTGGCAATGAGGCCTTGCCAATAACCAAGGAGAATATTACTGTATGTTTAAAAGTTACTAATAGAAGGCATGAATGCTAAATTTGTGCTCTTGTGTCACCCAGAGTTCTCTCTGTTGCTATTCGGTTATGGTTCATTGCACTTAGTTTGCTTACCAGTTCTTTCGTTAATGGGAAGAGCTATTTGTCCTTGAGTTTGCTAAGAGTGCCAATGGAATAGACTAATGCCTGCTGGATAGTCTACAGAACATTTGGTGCATGTCAAGAAGTTATCTCATAGTTGTAATTTATTAATGGATCATGTATTTGTGTTAATTTTATGGTGTTAAGTGTTAATGCTTGGTAACATTATTTAAGGCAATAAGTGCCTTGTAGACTACATAAATGTTGCTACGATATATTCCTGATATGATTTGAAGGTTACCTCATTTAATGTAAATATTTTTAGTTAACTCTGGTTAAAGCAGTGGCCAGGGGTACTGGCCTTTACTACCCCATGCCCCTTATTCAGTCATAGTGCAAATCTTTTAATTATGACGTATATATTTTCTATTAGTGGGGTTCCACTATGAGGTGGCCTGAAATTATGTTTGCTATGACAAAAGAGCAATTATTTATGAGTGCTAAGGTAATCTACCGCTTTCACTGTACCTTTCCCGTGTTCCTTATAATTTTAGTGGCTATAGTTTCAATTGTTAAGGGGGATGGGACTTAGAAGTATTTGGGACTACCCATCCCTTCAACTGGTTGGTAGTGTTAGGCATTGGGATGTTAACTTATATCATTTTTGAATGTTGGGTTATCTAGTCATATGCATTGGCTGGCTAGAGTGTCAAGTCTATAGTGACCTTGACATTACCCCCCCCCCCCTTTTTCCTTGAAGAGTGAAGTTTGGTTGCACTATTTACTGGGTCTGAGGATAGTGATCCCCTAACAGTGGCTTAGTATGTCTGGGCAGTGGCATGGCATTAGTGTATGCTAGTTTAGGCCCCTGCATTCTTTTATTATTTCTTCCATGTTTTATTATTTCATCTCCATTACTTCTTATTATTTTCGTTATTAATCCAAGTAGCATTAGACTTTGATTTATTTATTAATACAAAATGAGGTTGCATGTATATATTAGACTACTCATCTGCTGACTGCTCCAGCTACAGCACCTGTTTGTTTCTTGAGTGTCTCGCCACTCTGAAGATATTATATTTTCTGTGTGATCCTCCCCAATCACTCAGGTCCCACTACTGTATGCTGTATGTTTTGGGCCATGTGCCACTGAGGGCTGTGGGCGTTGATGTTCCACGCTTGGGAGGCTAGACGCTGCCACCATAGGGTCCCCAGAGGTGTAACGGGTTGAGACGTATGGTCAGGTCTATAGACGCCGGAGTCATAGTCACCCCCCTGGGCCGATGGGCAGGTTGTTTATGTAGGGACGCCACCCCCGAGGGCACTGGACTGAGACTGGATGGTTTTGAGAGCCATACACTACTATCCGAATGAATTGTTTTGAGACTGTTGTTTGTATTGTTATCTAACTCTGAGGTCTGTATTTAGAGGCGTCCTTCAGCAAGATTGAGATACTAATTTGAATATTTAATGTTTATGATATGATGTCACTACCTGTTTGTATTTATGTACCACATATATGTGCCGACAGAATTCATAGAGGGCCAGAAGCCAGGGCCAATTACTTATAATATATTTTGAGAGCTGTGGTCAAACCTCAACCGATTGTTATTATGTTATCATTTTCTTGTTCACTTAGTAGTAGTTAGCCCATGTTAGAACAGAGTCAACAATCCGCATCCTGCTTGTATTAGTTGTGAGAGTAGGGTGAATGTCCCGTACCCAGCTGCTACCAAGTCGTAGGTGCTTGACTAGTAGTGTTACATACACATTCTACCGGGACTAACTCAAAACCTTTCTTAAAATGCTGTCTCCCCTATCGAGGAGCTCGGCCCCCTGTCGGGGACATCCTGGAGCCACCCCTGTTCGTACAGTACGTCTATGCCTGCCAGGAAACAAGTTTATGAGACGGGCCTCCCCTTTGAAAATTTTTGAAAAAGTTGCCCTTACATGCAACCCGGTGCCAGGCTTAGAGGCATCCTATTGGAAAAAAAAATTGGAATTTGACAATTTTGCGTAGTTTTAGGAGTTAAGGAAGTGGGGAGGGGGCTGTAAGGGAGACAGGCCTCCCATTTGAAAATTTTTGAGAAATTGCCTTACATGCAATCTGGTACCACATATACGCTACCTTAAGAAGTAAAATTTGTGTTAGATAAGTGCGTATGTATTTTTAGGATAAATTATGCTTACCGTGAGGTGGGGGAGGGGTGTCCCAATGCCCCCGCGTGCACCGTTGTTAGAGTATTATGTAGGTACAGTGGGTGCTAATTCTAGTCTACACTGGTGGGTTCCATGGGTAAAAACCTCACAGAGGTCCAGGGAGCGAAGCTCTGAGGTTTTAACATATCTCATGATGAAAATTGAGTCTCGGGACAAGTACGTTAAATGCCTTTAGCAAATGGGGTTCAGGGCTTGCTAAGATATTCTGTTGGATTCCAAGGGGAGAAAGCCTCAGGTGGGATCCAGGGGGTTTCCAGAGAAGTTCTGGAGTTTTAGAAAACCATGGGTAAAAATTATGTTTCAGGATAGGTGTATGGTTCTGTATGGTATTGGGGAAATCTGGTGGCAAAGACTGACTGGAAGCACTGAATGACCCTAATCGTCCACTGCCTCCACTACCCATGATTTTTGGGCCTGCATCTCAATCGGTAGGTTGCTGAATTCCCAACAAGTGCATTCACATCCAAAGAGAAGCCGTGATCTAAACTCCTCAGAGGCGCACTTAACACCTTTCCCACAAAGATCCATGGCATCTCTAGCACAAACTTTAGCATGAACAAGACGTGCCACCGCATCGTCCGCTTGTGCTACCGGGTATTTCAACTGAGCTACCTGATATTCGATGCGTGCCACTGGATATGTTCACTCGAGGCTGCCACATAAGCAAGTCTCTCTCTCGCTCTATGCGACTTAGGAGGTACGTGTGTTCACGGAATATGCCGACAAATCAAAGAGTTACCATATGAATTGACAGCTTCCAGGAGGCTGCAAAGACTTTCTCATCGAATTTAGACGTTGTTTTAGAATGATTAATAATCGAAAGTCAAAGACATCACACAGCGTTTATTCAGTTACATTTCAGAACAAACTCCTTGGCTTTTATCCGTTAATCTATTTGTTTAGCGATAAAGAAATGGAGATGTACCTGTACTTAATGGAGATGTACCTGTACTTAGTCTTTTGTAACAACTCTCTTTATAATTTGAACAGTATGATAGTGACAAGTCTAGTCAATTTGCTTCCGAGACATTAATTGTGACAATCATAATTGCGGTGATTGGAGTAGAAGCCATGACTAGAGTAGATAACTTCGCTGTCATATAGTGCCGAAATACATGAATACATTTATCAATGAATGCAGTGGCCTATAAACTAGACTCTTTCTAGAGGACAGTTGCGTCGCCAAGAAGGGTGGGGGGGGGGGCAGGTGCACGGAAAGCGCGAGGCTCATCAGGTGGGTTCCAAGGGCCAGCCTTAAGGCCCCTGGTGAGGACCAGGGGCAAAGTCCCGGTGAGGGTCTAGGGGGAAATCCCCCGGAACCTCCTAGGTTTTAGGGTTTTTGTGAGGTTAAAGTCGTCATTTAAGGGTAAATCTATTGACTTAACACTGGTCTTAAATTACCTACATGGTAACCTCAAGTAAGATTTTTGGTAAAACATCTAATGAAACTACTACCAAGAGTGGATTCGGCTAACATTTTGAAAAAGGGGATATGAACCATAGAGAAAGAACTTGATGGGCAATTCAATGTGAGTGTCCTGGTGGGGTCCAGGGGGCGAGGCCCCGGAAGCTCCTGAGTTTTAAGGTTTTGCGACGTATTAACGTGTATTTTAAGGGTAATTCTATTGTCTTTACACTGGTCTAAAAATTACTTCCAGTCTGGGGCAACTTCAAGTAAGATTTTGTTGGTAACAAATCTAGTGAAACATACTCCCACGAGCGGATTCGCCTGACATTTTGGGGATGCGAACTAGAAAGAGAAAGACAAAGCAGTTGATGTGCAGTTAAATGTGTGATTCTCTTAAGGAAAGATGTAGGCCTAATCCTGCCTGAACTGCTACCTGAGGTGTACGTCACCTTCAGTTGGTGTAGTCACTAGTGTGCGGAAAATTTTGAAAAAAAAAACGCGCTCGGTGGCGCCATGAGTTGAGTCCAGCAGTGCCCCCTAGAATGAAGAGTCTGGTGAAGCCACTGCAGGAACTTACGCTTTGTATCACAAAACTGGCTACTGATTCTTCGATCTTTCTGAAAGATGCTTCCAAATATTGTTGCAGGATTCGTTTTACATAGTCCTCCTTTAGAAGCAAGAGAAATCCATTCAGTAACAATAATCTAGTGACTCATATGTTTCCTCTTTTACAGGCGGGAAAATCCAATTTTTGACAGCTCTAGTTGAACCTTAGTGAAGACAGGAAAGGACGCACGGGGGCATACCACTGGTGAAAAATTGCTACCCTAAGTCAATAAAATGTTACGGGTCAGGGCAGTCACTTACAACATTCCTAGTGGTCTGTGCAGGGAGAAATAAATGGATGCAATAGAACCGAATGAATTCAACTAACTAAGTGCAACCTAGGCTATAGTAGTAAAGCTACGGTAACTTTCACCGAAGTCAGTGAACCTAGGCAGTCACAGACTGCAGACCGGATGCAACAGAATCGCTTTACAGTGTCGGAGCTACGGGAGGAGAGAGGAGTCGAGAGGGGGGATCTGCCCCGCAGATTTTTTCCTTCCCCACCCCGCCCCAGGTTAGATGATTTTGGAGTTAGCTTAACCAAAAAAATGAGAATGAGCTAGACCTTTACCACTCTTGAAACGTAATTTTTCATCCAGAGAAATGCTAAAATCGCAGCTCATCGTCCCTTTCTGACCCCGCTACTGCTTTTAAACCATATTAGTTGAAAAGAATCACTCTGATATGAAAGGCGCAAGAAAATAATATCCGTATGGACCTAAAATTTCTGATACAGAGTGGGGTTGTGTTCACCGAAGACGACAGAAATTCGAAGCCGTGGCATAGGCTACAGGGGAAGGGCATAAACGGACTCGACACCGTGATTTTGAGACTGTCGGCATGTCGTGTGTCGCGCTAAGGGAGCATGTGTGATGCCGCGTCTTCCCAAACTCCTTACCTTTGAGAAATTTTTGTTCAGTTATAGGAGGCGAAATGGGACGTGCTTTGGGTGTAAAAACTTTTTAACTTAAATGATGTTTCAGAGATGGAGTGCAAACCATGACGAATTCGCGCGTACAGTTCTAAAACTTTGCATTACATGTGATTTCCTTGACAAAACTTGCATTGTGTAAGGATCGTCATCGAGCAGGGGCACGCATTCACCTATATGCTGGTGTAACTTACTCATGCATGGAGTGGAGTCAGTAGTAACTTAAGAGTTAAGCGGGCCGAATAAATTTTGCTTTAAAATTGTTCTAAAACCCCATACCGTTGAAAAATTTGAATGCGAATGAAACAGTCACGGTGCCAGGTTAAATTAAGAAATAAAAAATATGGAATCGAAAGTAATAGCACAAGAGCAACTTGTTTTGAAACAACAGTAAATCTCACTAATTTCTCCCTATTTCTCAAAGTACCTTTCTTTGTATTTCAGGGCTTAAAAAATAGCATGTCCGAGGTAAATCAATGACCTTCTCATACATTTCCCACTTCAGGGAGAAAAACATGATTGTCACACGTGATTCTCACGAAATAAGATCGGCTATAGTAGTACACTAATTCACATTGGGATGACTACATAGTCCATTTGAAGTGCACAAAGAGCACGATAAATTTGGTAATTTGTGGAAATTTTCATGATAGAAAACGATTAAAATTAAAAAAACAAAAACAAAAACATCTGTTTATCGTTCAAACGACACCTCAACCTACCCCTGCAGAAAGGGGATGAAGATGTACCTCTAATTTTTGTACAAGTGTCTTGTACAAAATACTTCCATGGAATTTTATCTTTATAGTATTATTTATTTTTCAATTACGGTCATAAAATGCATGTACAGTAATGTACTTACGAAGCTACGCACCGTAACGAATGCGTCACTAAGGGACATAATGGACATTAGCAGATTTCCTTCAATCATAACCTTCCAATGCCCCCTCCCTAACCCCCTCCATCAGTTCTTAACCTTGCTTTTAAGTATGAAGCGTATGTGCCTCTTTCAACATGTTTAAGTCGCATAAGCATAAAACTATTCATAAAACGTTAGTTACAAAGGTCTCGAGACTTGGGTCACCATAAGGAAGCTGGAACATTTGGTATTGGGTGCATAGACATAAAGCTAACAAAATAATTTTGGCAAGCAGGACTATATGAAATTGACTTATAGCCTATACCAAACACAGTACCAACCATGAATACATGTCAATGACCCTCCCATCGTCATTGTTATGGTTATGGACTATGGACTTAAAATTACTTCGAGCAGTGATCAGAACAAATCCCCCAAATGGTCTCGGTATTCTAGCTATCCACCATTAAAGTGAGAACGATATATTCGTGAACTTGCAGACTACACGCTGATATAAATATGCACCACGCTGATATAAATATGCTTCCTTACAGCTGCACTTTCTTTCATGAATATCTTACAGAACTTTTTCACTAGCGAAGTGTTAGTAGCTAGCTCATTGCTGCCAAAGGCATGTGTAGTGGACTACGGAGCTTTTAAGGTGTCATGTAATAGACCTTATATCTGAACTAATTTGTCTATCTTGTGAAGTAACGTAGGTCTATGATCCTTTTTTAACATTGGCTTCCAGATACTTTATTGCATTACTTTAGTATATAAGAAGAACTGAACATTAAGTGTTATTATATTTAAGTATTTTTCAAGAAGGATATTGAAATTTTAATAATAATAATGGCATGTTTGATATCTCAGCCAATATCTCGGTTAGAGAAAAATATCTAGATTTCCACTAGCAAATACATTATTTCGGTGTGTAAATACTGCCACTTCCACAATGAGCTGGGGGAGGGGGGAAATATTTTAAATGTGGTCCTGTGAGCATCCTGAGATGTCATTTTCTAGACCATAGTGCTTATATGCAACCCACGTCGATTAAAAACGTTGGGATGGAAACGAAAACGTTTGTATGTTTAAAAGCGTAAGCAATTAAGACATAAGGTTTACACGAATTTGGCAGAAGGGATCACAGTGCTTGAGACCTCACATTTTTCATATACTTTGGGGAGGCTCTGTTATCACCTCCCTATTATAATAGAACAGAATTCGCCGCAGCTGTTATTATTTTCCATGTTTAGGTAGACGCAGTGTAGTTCAAACGATTATTTTCAAACGGACAAGAAGTTGTGCTGAAGTCCATCAGGAATCTCAACAAGGAAAAGAAGAAAACGTTTCAAATATTTCTTTAAGCTAAACGTTTTGCAACAGTACATAGCACGTCCTAACATTTTTTAGCATATTCAGTATAGTTAAACAAGTTTTGAAATATTTTAGTATTCAGTGATCAGCAGATATACTTCAGCAGGATAGGTTTCTACTTATGTTATCAATACAACCAATAACCATAGGTAACGTCTGAAAATACATTCCAATAATTGGGTGTTTGAAATACAACTTTGTAACAAGCTTAACTTCTTTAACTACGTGCACTCTAAAAACAAGAGAGTGAGAGTGAATCTAGTCACTCTCTAATAGAGTGAAAAGTGTAAATTCACTATATTGGAGTGTTAGTTCACTCCACGGGTAGTAAAATTCACTCCAAGAAGAGTGACATTTACTCTAAAAAGAAAGTGTCAAATTCTTTCACTCTTCTTGGAGTAAATTTCTGCTGTTTTGGCGTATTTTGGCGTGAGATTTTTATTTTTAAAGTTAGAGCAGAGTATGGGTCAAACTGCTGCATGAACGCAGACCTGTGGACTGTCTAGGGCATAGACGACATGGCACCCCATGTTGAACACCGTGTCCCCATTTACATGTGAACACTAATCCAAAAATAGGAAGTATCTAAAGGCACTTACTGATGAAAACGATTGGTTTCACATCTTTCATGGCTTCGGGTTCACTGCACAGTAAGTAGAAATTAGCCAAGTGGTATCTGAATTGACTAACCACGCTAGCCACTAATATTTGACTAATTTGTTTATTTCTTAGTAAAGGACTAAAGGATATCAGTCAAAACTTAGGCAAGGAGGCTTAATGTTTGTCAGGGACTAATTCAATTGGGTCAAATATTAGTCAATATTGTTGACTACGAGATTGGTCGATTCAGGCACTGTTATTGACTAATTTGTGTACAGTGTTCTGCATGTCTCCACCGGGAAGCCAACCCTCCAACCGAAATTCTAAATTCTCTCCAATAAAAGCTCCATATTCGACATGTTTTGCTTCAAAAAAGCAAAATTTTCCGCCCGTGCAAATTGCAATTCTTAAGCAGAGATGCTCGCTTATACCTTCAATTTGGTTAACTTATCCGAGCTCTGGAGGTGAGAAAATCGGAAACCAGATCATCAAGTAACACCAGTAACTACAGTGCTATTTTTATAAATTTTCTTCATAAAATTCCAAAATTTCTCCAATATACCCTCTTGACCTAAAAAAATTCGTCAGAGAGCCTCATTCTGTAGGCGTTGGAAAACATTATGTAGCAACAATGATCTTTGGTTGCCGCTCAGTCTCAGATATTTTCCCCAACTTTTCAAATTTCCTTACAAGAAACTCAGAATTCACACTTTTCTGCAATACAAGCTCCATATTTTCAAATATTTGAAAAAAGAAAATAATTTCAGCCCACCCCTCCCCCTTCCCGTAAAAATGTGTGGCTACTCCGCTGTGGACACCTTACCATGACAGGAGAAAAAATTTAGGCCGGATGTCTCCTACACTTTGAAAACCAATTCGACGTTCCTACCTGCATGGATACAACCACACTGAGATGCGAATAGGCCTATTTCGGATGTCAATATTTCACCTGAACAAAATTATTAGTAGTATTTGAATGCGATGCAAGAATGTCCATAACTTCATTCATCTCTTCATGACACCTTAAAAGCTCCGTAGAAGTCAAACGTACACTAATAACCTGCTTGTTTCATATCTCTTCACCCATGCTCCATGCTCATTGCCTGCTCAACCTTCTAGGGTAGTACAGTACAGTTCTTTGGCCATTTTGGAATTGGAGATAATGCTGACATTCATTTCAGTGATGCAGGAAGGGACGGTGAGGACTACTAATGAGTGTTTGCGTGTATGGGTAAAAAAATGCTTACTTATCATAGTAGCTGTAAATAAAAACTGCTCCCACATTGTCGCAGGCTTTTTACCAGAGGAGGGGACGAGAAATGTATGCCGGCGGGGGATTTTCTATTTTCTTGGAGAACAGGCTATTATCTGTACTATAAAATATGTAATCCCTCGATGATGTGCTTGATCTGGCTTTCAGGAAAGAAATCATTTCAAAATTACCCCAAAGAATTCTTTCTCTCAATATAAACCCCCATATTTTTAAATTTCCTACAACAGAGTCTATCAGAATTTTTAGGCGTTCAATGAAGATCCAATATTTTCAACAATAACCGATAGTGTTCCGTGAAAACAAGTCAAAAACTTTCCATTACACATTCCATTCGACATCTTTCGTCTTTATCAGGGCTTGTCTGCTCTGTCCCCGTCAAGGAACTTGGCCCCTGTCGAGCAAAGCCTGCTTTGCCATGCAAGGACTGCATGCACAACTTCGTTGTGTATTAATTTTACCAGGCTGGTGAAGAAGGGGCTATGTCAATGTTCCCCAAGGTTCGCTGTTCCCGACGTTCAGTGTTCCCGAGTCTTAGGAACATCCTCACTTCTGGGAACATCGAACCTCGGGAATAACGAACCTTGTAGTCATCTCCAAGTCATCGAGGTATCATAAAAACGAACCTTGGGAACATTGGACCCAGGGAACATCGGGTAGACCCCGGTGAAGAAGGCTGTTTTCGGTATTAACATGTAATGAAGTTATGATTGCCAAGTACTTTTTTCCAACTTGTAGTATTGCTCTGCTATTGCTGGACTGTCTTTCTATAACAGAGAAAAACTGAATGAAATCACCAAAAACTTGTTGGTAAACTAAAACGTTTTAAAGCAGAAAAACACGAAGAAAGCCTGTGAGAAATCATTTGCTCTGTAACCCACCCCGTTCCATGCCATTGTTCCTTGGCAGATCAATAAATCCAGTTCTTCCCTTCCTTCATCCTTACGATAACATGTAAAATCACAACAACCCCCTGTCGCCAGTCGGCAGTAATGCTTAATTTTTCTATTAAGAAAGAGAGGTTTTTTGTAATAAAAGAAGCCCCATTTTGCAGGCTAAAAGAACCCTTAATTTTTCGTCGGAAATTTTGCCTTCCTTACCCTTTAGGAACTCACCGCCTCTGTCAGAGGTTTTGTATTATTACCCCCACCGGCTCCCCGTCGGGGAGCTTGGTCCACTGTGGGTAACTCTGGTCTTACAAGACTGTCTACAAGTCTAGACTATTTTTACAGGTATAGAAACGAATCGCAAATCTGTCTACCATTAAGTAATGGTACATGTTCGAGAAAATTCGCATAGTCATATGCTCGGAGATGTGGTCAAAATAACTTGGTAACTGACATAATCGTTCACTCTACTCAATGAAGATACAAGCTTAAACAACTAGGACATGATTTTTTCTTCTGATGGAAACTGTAATGACTTATGTATGCCTCTTTTGAATGTGTTTTGCACATTAAAACCCAGTAAACGAGATTTCTGACATTTATGGGTATGTTGTAGCTTCTTCTCATCAAATTAATGAAACATTAACCATTGCCACTGGAAAGCGAAATGATAAAAATTAACCTATTTCATGGCTGAGGGCACCACCAAAAATGTGAAAGCCAACTGCTGTACAACGTCAACGTAAGAAAAAATAAAAAAAGAGCTTAATATGATCAATCTTTATTTTTCACTCTATCAATTGAACTTGAAAGTGCCTACTTTCACTAAGTTAATTAAAAGCTTGATTACAATATCACTGTAGAAGGTTTCAGTATCCAATAATTTGTCTGAAAAGGCATATTTCCCAAAAGAGAATAGCCTTCAAGTGCAGTGGACAGCACCCCCCAGTTTGAACCAACCAAAAAGGAAATCATATGGGACTTAAAAAGGGACTTGGGCAGTGTATAACTACTTAGTTCAAAGCTGTCCCAAAGATTACACCATTTGGGGTTTTAACCAGGTTTGGAGATCGAGTAACCCTTTTTGGGGCATACCCATGCAGGAGTTTCACCGGCCCAGGAAGGTTTTAAGGCAAATAAGGTGTCCAGTCCTCTTATCCCTTGAAAATTTTAAGCCTTTCTTAAGAGCCTAGATGCAAAATGGTGCGCAATTTTTGAGACTGGGAGAACTAATCTTGAACTCGAAGGTTTAGTTGTGGTGTTTTGGTGTAATATTTTTTATCCTTTAATGCAAAACATTTTTTACTGGATGGCGGGGGTGGGGGGAGGGGCACGTTCCCACACTTCCCACTCCTAGTGGCTAAAGGTCTGGTCTTAGCCATCACTAAGTGAGAAATCTTGATGAATAGCTGAGTAGAAAACTACTTTACAACTTCGCTTTTTCACTTCTAGGTGTTTCACCTATCAGTGAAGCCCTGCATGGTTTCACAGAAAGTTCTCTTCCAAGAAATTGGACAAATATCATCAACCACGTGTTTGAAGTTTTTCGTGGCGAAGATATTTTTGTACAGATAATATTTAATAGATGATCAGATTGATGAAAATTCAGATTAAAATAAAAAATGGGTTTGCTTCTATTCGGAGTCAAAACACATCTTTTTTATTACGGATGCTTATTTCTCCCAGGCTGTTCTTGGCCACCAAAACTTTTGAAACGCCAATTTCACACGTGCGCATCACGAGGGAGATTGTCCTTACACTTAAGTCGGGTATGTCTTTTGATCCAATCCAATTAACTATAGCATGCAGCCGACCTCAAGAGTGTCTAAAGGTTTTTTTTTTGTTTGTTTGTTTGTTTGTTTGTTTAATTCAAGATATACATAATGATCAAAGCTGCACAGGTCTATAGGGTCATTACTTTATCATCGCTGGTTACGGACACTATGAGTCGAGGTTGCTTATGTGGACAAAATTCTACCTTGAAGGTTTGACAGCCAAGACCTGCAGGGTCTTCGGTCGTGGAATGGCAGAGTGGTCTTTTCCAGTGACTGAGCCATAATGTGATTCACGTGTTCATTGGTTCAAATCCCGTGGGGATGTTCGTGCAGGGGTTTCCTCAGGGTATCCTGTCTTTCACTGGCAACCCACTTGGCATTATGCTTGCCACTAAAACGGTTGCCCACTTGACGAAGTTGTCGGACAAGAGCACCGTCGGGTGGAGCAGTTAACTAGCCCACTTTTTTCCTCCAGGGCTGTTTTGGCTCTGGCCACCCGACGTCACACACAGTCAAAATTATGGGGCGGAAGAAGTTAAATTCCTCAATACTCGGTTAAAGCCACTCTTTCATTTCTTGGTTAAATTTTCCTCAATTCCTTTCCATTTACTTTGCAGAAAATTCCATATGCTAGAGTGCCCCAAATTGCATTTTACAATCTTTTGAAATTGCAAAAATTTTAAGGAGACACCACCCATCCCCCAGGCTAGCGATACCACTTCAGACCCTCTTCTGGAAAATCCTTGATCCGTCACTGCGATATGCTGTTTAAATTCTTCTACCACCCGTTAAAAATCCCGCCAAAGTGAACTTTTCAACCAAATTTTCCCTTGGCACCCTCGCATTCTTTTAGCGTCGTAGAAGTTGACCTTACAACCTTTTGTATTGGGATTGTTCCTTCTGTTTATGCTTTCTGCTTGTGTATGGTGGTAAAACCAGGGTTGTTACAGCTCCCTGGTAAAACATACTAGAATATAGAGCTTATCTGGTTAGATGTGCCAAAATTGTTTTGTTCACCCACCTTTGACACGTTCTGCAGTCCTTAATGGAAAATTGCTTAAATTACTGGACTCGCCTCTTTTGTCAGTTTAACAGTTGGTGCGCTATAATTAATTTAGACTAATAATCTCGTAGATAGAGTGGAATAGATGCATAGATACTGTAGCTAGCGAAACTTGCGTGACTCGATCTGACCCCAGTAACAAATTCAACCCCAGAGAGTTAGTTGATGGATAGTGCAGTGAATGGTACAGAACAGTCCTCCAATATGGTTGCAAAATATACAGACTAAACTCATAGTCGGCTACAAATCGATGTTACCAGGACGGGCACTATGGCTGGAAGATACTTTCTTTTTCAGTTTTAAAGAATTAAAAAGGGGAGAAAAGGAAATTAGGCCTACAGTTTAATAAAACAAAGGCAGATATTCAATTAAAACTTGCAAAAGATAATGGCTAGAGGTTAATTTTTTTTCCTACATAACAAGTTCTGGTGTCAGTGGTAACCTGGTAACATGAAACATTGATTCTGTGTCAAACATTTCCGATGGACTGAGGCAGTAACTCGTCATTTGTTTAACAATTTAGTTTAGTTTTGTGAGACATATGGATGGGGGAATATACGGATCGAGTAACTAGTTCTGAGTTTTTATTTAATTAGGGATCTAACCAGACGTTTTGATTAAGAGCATGAGGGGCCAAAGCTTTGAGTGGTCGGACCAGGGAGATGTAAGGGAAGGAGAAACAACGCATGCTCCTCCTGTGTCCCATGTACGTAGCCGCCAGTTTTGCATTGTCTGATTCCTGAAATTCCTCTAAACTAATCGGCCTGAGGGATTTGGCATTGAAGACAAAGTGTTTTTTTCGTCTGCTACATCTGGAAGATTTCTTAGGATGATTTTCCTCCTTAAGTTTTACATTGCCAGCCGTCAAATAAAGCAAAATTTATTTTAACTAGTGTCGCAAAGTGAACGTTTTGAAAGGGCACAGTGTATTTCTTTATTACTTTTTCAGAAAAGATACATTATTCGGTATTTCAGAAACACTCCGGAATTGTTTGAAATATCATTGTCGAAATTTAAACTTCCTTTGGTTTTCAAATAGGTTCATTCCTGCTTTTAATAAAGAAATTAGAATAAAAATGGAATTGTGCAACTTAAAAGTGACTGACAGTAGTTTTAATCAAAAACTGTGAAAGCGTTTTACATGTGTAGGCTGAGTACAGATATCTTTAAAGCAGCATCTTGACAATGGTCTTTGTTACATGATTACTGCACTTGAAAAGAAGGAGGTCATCATTTAGTAGGAAAGTCAACAAAACCCAACAATAAAAATATAGTGAACTGTCAATCAAATTTCGATGCTTGAAGATGATGTAGTTATTTTCAAGTACATTTTGTGTAACAGATTAAGTCGATGTTTCTTCTTCCCTTACACTGCAGCTCCCTGGTCGGACAAACAGAATTGACACTAAGCGCAGCTCCACCTTGCCCCCCCCCCCCCCCCTACATAAAATTAAAGTTCTATTTTCACACGTGAAGGTGTGGGAAGTTCGTTCTACACATGAAAAAATGGAAAGAAATGTACGTGAAATGCCTGCTTAAATGCACTTTAAAGTACCATTACACGAACTTCAGGTAAAAAGACGGATCTTTCTTACTGTTGTAGTATATGGCCCGGCACCACTAAGTCTATTCTGCATAAATTATTTATTCTTCAGAAAAGGCTATCAGACACATTGCAGGTTCTGCGCCACGTGATGAGACGAGTCGTATTTTTGCTTCGTTGAACTTACTTAAACTTGATGATATAGTTACTATGAGTCCATTTACGTTTACCTATCGCTCTCTGAACAATCCACTTCCAAGTTCTATTTCTTCTTTTTATACCTTGAACAAATCTATTCATAATAACCAGACTAGACAAGCTGACCAGCTACATACCCTAATAGTTGATACACTCTAAAAAATATTTAAACGATTTTGTTTAAAAATTAGGATACTCACGAAAATGAGTATTTCTACTCGAAATAAGTGAGTACTTCAACTCAATTTGTGTAAAATTTTGCACAAATTCAGCAATTTTTGTAAAATTTTGCACAAATTCAGTTGAAGTACTCACTTAGTTCGAGTAGAAATACTCATTTTCGTGAGTATCCTAATTTTTAAACAAAATCGTTTAAATATTTTTTAAAGTGTAGAGAGGCTTGCAAGAAAAGCCTCAGGTGTAGATCTATTATCTCCTGGAACACACTTCCTCAGAATTATCAGCTTAACCCGTCAGTTGCATCTTTGAGGAAAGGTTTATCGAAATATTTGTCACTACTTTTTAAAGTTCCTTGCGTACGGTAGGTTGGTGGGTAGGGAATATAGGGGAAGGGGTACAGGGGGATTTATGTTGATCTTCTGTTTACATTGTGTCTGCTCTCTTTGGGAGTACTTTTGTTTTTCAAGTCCAGAAGAGTTTTGAGAGTACTTCCATTCACAACAATTGTACTCACCTCTTCATATGTGCTTACTATTTCGCCTATCACTTGAATATACGCATAAAGGTAAAACACTGAAGTCGACAGACCTCAATTAGGCACACGTCACTTTCATTATCCGGTACAAATGTTCAAATATATAGGCCATCAGCCAACATAAACGTCCTTCTTTAGAAGTTTATACAGCTAGTTACATTTATTACCCATGTGTGGGACTTTTTAGATCTGGGGGAGGGAATGGGGGGTTAACTTTTCGGCTTTGAAAAATGGATATACTGTGCATGTGCAGTAATAATGTCTGAAAGAGTTGGAATTTCTCATGGTCTTAAGCCGGATAGCAAGCATAAACCTATAGTGCTTTCCTTCTCCATGCCGGCCGTGATGTTGCTTCTGTAGAAAGCAACATAGACACCCCAGTGACACGCAGTTTTAAATGTTGAATGCATTCACTGTGTATCTTAACATATACGTTGGACAAAACCCATTCCTATTCCCTGGGTCTCTCCCTGTACAGTACGAATATTCTGTCCAGGGCATATGTCCAGCCAATTGGCTATCTTTCAGCCCTCTTGAGCTCTCTTATCCATTACAGAGTGTTGCAATTCCCTGGTGAAGTCACATTACAACTTAAAACAAAAGAAAAAACAAAGCGAAAGTTTCATATTTTATCTTTTAAAAACGGACTTCAGTGGTAATTACCACTTGTGTTTACAAGACTTTAATGGGTGATCATGTTAATGGTAGCTCATGCATTTTTGCGTTCATTGTTGCTACTGTTTTAAAACTTCAAAATGAAAACTAAAAGGACCAATCCTCTCACCCAAAACTACAATTCTTGTAGGGGTTTACCGAAATTCTCAATTGGCTAAGCTCTTTGTTGACATCTTACTCTAACACTGAAAAGACCAAAGCTTATTTTACACAGCATAAACTGTGCTGAGTGTGATTTGATTATAGACATTGAGCTTTTTTATACTCATCCTGAAGCAATTAACTGAGATTGTGTCTGGATGAGGATAAATTTCAGACAATTCTGGGAGGGGCTTAAGTTAAGAGGTTATGAGAATGGGCACTGTTCGAGGTGAGAGAATTGTACCTTTTATCTCCAAATCATCTTTCTCCAGAGATGCTCAGGTAACACTATCAAGGTAAATGCTTCATATGATACTTGTCAACTTTAGCCTGTGTTTGTACCGTTAAAGGAAAATGAAGAGCACATCAAAGAGGCAATGCCCAACAATTACTTACACTATTCAAGTCATTGAAGCTACCAATTCTCATCCTGTACAAACTCAAATTTATCCATTCCCATATCCAGGCTTGCCAGCATATCAAATGTACAGTACCAGTTTTTGTCTATTACGGATGTAAATGCACAGCCTACAGTAGTAGACCGAATCACTGTTGAAACAGTTTATGACCACAGAGTGCATCAAGACCAGTCACTGAGTATAACCATGGAAATACTACGGTACCTCGGTAGTACTTACATGGTATAACAGGATGCTACTTTTCTAATTTGATGTGTTTACACAAGCTCTCATTGTAGGCATAGGTACAAATGCAGGTCGGTAGGATTGAGTGCTGTAGCAAGTATGACATGCATCTACATGGTATATCCAGGAAGATCAAACAAATGAACTTGCAAAGTAGGTACTTAGAAATCTAAATTTCTGAAACAGCCAAGTGATAAACTCTTGAAGTAATGTGTATCTAGTCCATGGCCGTACGGGACGGGAGGACTGGAGGAGTTGCGAAATCTTATTACTATTGCACCCATCACATGAATATACGGATAAAGGTGAAATACTTAAGTTGATAGACCTCATTGACCCACACTGCACTTTAATTATGTGTTATTTATATTGAAATGGTCAAATATATAGGACCACAGTCGACCTAAACGTCCTTCTGGATAAAATGTATACAGCTAGTTATATGTGACCCATGTGTGGGACTTTTAAAGGGCAGGAGCAGTCATCCCAAATTGAAATAGTGTAGTAGACTGTCCAGTTTCATGATTGGCTGTTGAGAGTCACATGACAATGCTTTTTCTCTTCAAATGTAAAATTTATTGGAAATAACTGCTTGGTTTACCTTCAATATGCAATAGTTAAATCGTAAAATGTAATGAAAGATACTTTGAAGAGAAATAAGACGAAAATTGTGCTATTTAGCTTTTTCTTCAAAATAAGTTTGGGGGACTGCTCTTTACATTTAAGAACTTGGGCTGGGAATGGGGATTGGCTTCGGCCTTGAAAAATGGATAGGCCTTTACTGTGTATGCGTCGCAATAATATATGAATCGAGCAGACTTCGGTGCCTCAGTCGGGCAGAGTTTATGCCCCCCTGGTTGGGGATCTCGAGTCTGGGAAAAATCACCGCACCCTCCTTGAAAGAAAGAGTCCGGTGCGGCCATTATCCAGTTGGAAAATTTCAAAACTATTGAAACGGTACATCTTGTTGATCCATTAAATATCTTTTGAATGATTTAGTAATGTTCTTGCTCTCAATGTCATCCTGCATGTAGGATAAAACAAATTTCTCACTATGTGAACAGTATCCATGAAATTGCCCTTCTTCGTCATTGTATGTCTCGGAAATTAGACGAAAAAAAAATTTTCATTCTTTTATTCTTCCTACTGGATTTCAAGCAATGTACCATCTAAATGTCCAATTGGATCAAACCTTTCACAGTTGACAGTTCGTAACTTCAACATTAATTCTTTGCGTCATTCGTGTTACCAGGGGCATATTGCCATTCGATATCCACTTCTTTTCAATGCGCGAACGTATGGGATTAGTACATGAACGTATTCAATTAGAACAAGATCGTATTCAAGCAGTACACGATGATAAGCAGTAAGTACATGAACGTGCATTTTTTACAAAATCACATTTTATAAATGATTAACGTATGTCGGTGAGCATTTTGGCGTGCATGCAGATCTCCGAAAGGCTCCCTTGATATGACATGCGGAAGGACAATAATAACATGATGATCGTAAGTTTTTAAGTGTACAACGTGTGCTTTGAAATGAATAACTTGTGTTTTTACATGTATGTCGTATCATTAAACATAAAGAACATGTGTTTCAGTTTATAGTGGTGTAAATTTACATCGTGATCGTATGAATTAAGCACAATATCGTGTAATTTAAGTACATGAAAGTGTATTTGTAAAACATCATATTATGTCGTGAGCCTTCAAGTTGGTGTGCTATCATACCATAAACTTGTATACAAGTTGTGTCACCTTTCTAACAGCTCCCTGATTGGACACTGAACTACAAAACTTCATTCACTATTTAAAACTTTAGAGATGATAAATTTATTCCGTGCTCTGAGATCAAGATACAAGTACTCGTTAATTTACTTCTGGAAACGTCTGATCTGCATTGAAAAGATCCATGTCACAGCAACTCACAAACTACAAAACTTCCAAATAAAATATCTCAATGATTTAGGAATGGATTTTTTTAGAACTGTTATGTCGATGCATTTACAATCGGAACACGAAAGTCATTGTTTTGTTAAAATTCAAGGTTACCATCCAGGGGCACAAGGGTTAAAAAAGGAGAAGTTCGGAAATTTCTTTAAAAACGATCATGTCGCAAGATGGAAATACTATTTTTTTCATGTAGTATGAATTTGTCAAAATAGGATGACAATTTTGGTACAGATGAAAGGTCATGTTAGATCACCTGAAAACAGAAAAGGAGCAAGCAACAACCATTTTATTAGAATGCCTCATGAGAAGAATGATTGATACTTTTCTTACTTGAGATATATATTTTAGGGCAGAGATCGCTGCACCTTAACACGTTATGTAGGGTCAAACTAGGGACAAAAAGTATTAGGCTGTAAATAAAATTTCCTGCAAAAAGCGAAACCGAACGAGAAGCCCGCGCTCCTTCCATACGTCCAGAAGCAAAGCTCCTCTGCGCCCACTGTACAAAGCGTTCAGAAGGTCTGAGGTTCTAACATACCTCTGGGTGAGTGGGTGTATTGTTTGGAGACGTAGGTGTCTCGTCTTTTTTATAGTTTGGTTGTCCGTTTCTTCCATTGAATTTCTTCAAAAACCTAAAGATGGCAAGTAGGCTCATTTTGGTTATTGATTGTTCCATTATTTTACATTTTGTTTAGAAAGTGAATTCCAAGGGACGACGTCATCATACGATTCAACAATGTCTTTGAAATACATCGAACACTTCCAATCACATTACTGGAAATCATACAAAAGCATGAGAGATTGTTTTCACGAATGTCCCCTGGTATATGGTATCGTTGATGAAGCCTTCCGAAAGATGGTTGTGGAGGTTCTGCCGAAACGAGACTCATTAAAGATACTTGGGATTGGTAGTGGACAAGGTAGGGTTGTATCTTGCTTTAGCTCTGTACTTAAGGTAACTTCCATTACTCTACGGTATTTAACGAGACGAATGTATGATACCATTATCGAAAAGATATTCAAACGTTCCAACTGAATTTTGAGAGTTGGCTCTTTGAGATCCTGTGGTAAGTTCTGTAGACTGTGTACTTAGATCATGGTGTGAAAGTTATAGATACTAAGCAACCAATTTTACATTTCATTTTCATCTTTCATTTTTCATTTTAATTTTGTATAGAGGCTTTGCGACGTCACGGATCCGCCAAGCCAAATACACATGGCTTTTTGCGTAATGCGCTGGACGGTGTGCTCTGTGATATATGCAGTGTGTACACATTCAACGAGCAAGCGTATTGAGAGTGGTCTACTAATAGACTTTATGCATTGACGACACACTGACGTCATCCTTGGGGGCAAAACAATGAAACACGAGGCTGTACGCATCAGAATTCGCCCTGCACGTGTAGCAGTCTAAGCGCGTATTCGACCGGTTGACAAATCACTGAGCTGTCTACATTTGTTTGCGTTGGGTTTTTTTTTTTTTTTTTTTTTGCTCCAAAGGAGGGCGTGCTTTCTCTTCTTGACTTCATATGCAAAAGGTCTATAAGCAGTTACATGTGCTCCCACATGGCCGCTTGCGAGTAGTATGACGTCATTTGAAAGCCTCTATAGCCAAATGAGTGAGATACAAAACAACGTGTTTTTCTACATGTAAACATCTCTCGTAAGTATATGGCACTGAATTTAAGTATTCTCTAATTCGAATTCGATCGTAGGAGAACTAGACTGCATCAATGTGCGTTTAATGCTGAGTCGTGTTTTTCGTCTTGAAAATACTGTCGTTGAACCATCGATGGAAGCAATTGAGGTTTAAAAGTCTCGGATTTTGGAGGATTTGTCTGAAAGAGTGAATACGTCTTGGTCCAGGAGACCTTCCAGCAGTATACCAAAAACGACGACAGAACACTGGTGCCACAGACAAGTTTCACTTTATGAACTATGGGGACAAGGACGGGAGCAATGTCAAGAACGTGATTGACTTAAAAGAGGAAGATGGTGTGATTTTTAATAGCGATCGAGAATGGTAAGGACTGCGGTAATTTTTTCTTTAAGATGAAGGTCAATCATTTCAGTTTCTTAAAAACACTGCTAACCACATACCCTTTGAATTAGGGAGTTGGGAGGGGACCCTGGATTGGTACCAATTAACAAATGCATTTGGAACCACCCAAGCATAAGAAAAGATAAAGAAATCAATCGTTCTGCTTGCGAAAGCAAACAATCTTCCCGCGCGCTGATGGGAGAAAGCAGAGGATTACAGGGGACCATTTTAAATTACTCACGGTTTGAAAACTTCACTTGTCCACCCCATGATCTTTTAAAATATTAGGCAACAAACTTCATTTACATTAATTAATCATAAAGAATATATGGCAAAGATGGTTAAAGGTATACATTCCCAAGAGTTCTCTAGCTGGAAAGTGTCTGAGTCAATATAGGGCTTATGCACGTACGTCACTGCGTTGCGGATCTCTCTGTTTTTCAATCCAGGCGTCCGCTTTACAACAAGTGTTACTAAGGTGCTGTTGTGAGAGCGTTTCGGTAACACCTCGACTACCTTTGATCTTTTCCGTCCAGTGGAACGCGCTGACGTCACGTGCATAATCTCTATGCAATGGAATATTAGCTGTACCAAAGAAACCTTTTGTAAACAAGATACGCCTGTTTTGCTGGCTGCGCTCAGTCAGCGTAGGGAGGTCGGTGTGAATAGATGGCATAGATCCTGACCTACGAGAAAAGGTAAGTCATCTAAAGAGCTACCTACGTCCGCTTTTTAGGACGTATGATAGAAATTAGTTTAACGTATGTCTACTAAGTCTAGCCTTTCCTTCAGGTGATTAATCTTATCTAAGTATATGATAGGACCGTTTCTTCTCTTTTCAGATAACTCTGGTTACGTTAAATTTTCCAGGAAAGTTGCAGAATGGTATGGAACTTGCTATAACCATGTAATCGCCTGTTATATGACATCAGTAGTAGCACAACTTCTCGATGAAGTTGGTAGGGTTACTTATGACGTAGTAAAAAATCGTTACAATACTGACGTCACTCCTTGTTTTGAAGACAGGTCTTTAAAAGGATCATTGGTCTTAGACTTCTTGACCAATGTCTTCGACTTTAAATCAACCATTCCCAAAGATGTTCTTTAATCCTTCTCAGATTACCTCAAAACACCTGATTATTCAGAAATTCTGAGTGCTGGTAAAATAACCTTTCACGAAGATTGGGATGCGTTAATCATTGCAAAAAGTAAAAAGTTCGTAAAAATTGTTCATATTCTTTTGCTGACTGCGTGTTTGTATAGACCTTGTAAATATGATTTCACAGAGCAAAATTTGCGCCCTCGCTTGGGGGCACAACAAACTAACACAAATAAATGCAGACAGCTGATTTGTTAACCATTCGAAAGCGTGCAAAGTCTGCCACACCTGCATGCGAATTCTTATGCATGCCGCCAGGTGTTCCATTGTTTTCTTCCATGGATGACGTCAGTTTGTCGTCAATGCACCAGACCTATTTCCAGAGAATGTGAACTAATCAATCAAAATGTGCACCACGGTGCTTTTCTCAGTTCAGTCGCTACCGATGCAGCTTTCTATTAAACTCATTTGATGAAGTTACAGTTTGAATTTATAGCCTTTTCTCGTTGTGTTCATTTTGTATAGGGTTAGATTAAGCGTTACGGCTCAGTTTCTATCACCAATTGGTTTATGTCGGGCCGGCCATGGCCTTGTTCCAAGAGTGGTTCACTGGCTTGTTCTCCTTACTCCATTGCTTATGCTGAGTACCAAGTTCAATGGCACAAGGTTCCATTTTGTTTAATAAACTCATTTGTTGTGGTTACTGTGAAATGCGGGTGATTACACAGTATTAGACCGGCAGCCCAGGGCCTTGGGGGTAGATGAACTAGGTACCAATAATGAAGTATATCAGTATGAAGCGAGTCACCTGGGATGTTCAGATATGTGAGTCTGCCGTGCACCATCCGTTGCTAGTAGGTCTGGCGGCCATTTTTCAAAATGGCGGCCATGTTTTAGTAGGCATCATTATGTTTGATAATAAAACTTTGATAGAACCTCCTATCAAAACCTGTAAGGTGTCATATGAAAGACAATTAAATTTCCTATCAAATGATACCATATGTAATGGGTATTGTGCAGAATTAAGTAACATTTTTGGGCAAAAATGTGTAATTTTTAGCCAATTTTTCCCGAAATTTAGATTACATTAATTTACATATTTCTTCATAATATATTGAAACTTTCCTTAAAATGTTTCTTATACAAAGGTACTATTGTGTCATAATAACAAGGTTGGTGTTGGTGTTTAAAATCATTACTTCGAGTCATAAAACTTAATAGAATTTACAGTATGCTGACTTACCGTTTCATTTTGTGACATTTAATGTCAATTGAAGAATATTCATTTTACTACGTTTGAATTTGATCTTCTTATTTCTAGTCTTTGTATCCTTTATCTAATCTATCTATCCTTTATCTATCTGGGTTGTTACTTTTTAGAAACGAAAGTTACAGTCTTTCAAAGTTAACAATTTGAAATTTCACAAAATACAATTTTGTACCTAAAATAGTATTTCGCCCTGTTCTCACTTCGCATCAGCTCAAAAACTGATTCGGCCCAAATAAAACCATGTTGTACACTTTGGGTTTCAAACATATCATTCAGGACTGTGATTACAAGATTACATGCTTGTGTTGAATTTCAGACATCTTGTATCAGATCCAAGATGGCCGCCATCGGTCAATGCACTTTTGGCCCATTTTTCTTGAATTCCAGCATTTAATGCTCATTTTCGATTAGAACAACTGCGATATTTGGTCAAGTGGCACCAGAAGATACAACCCAGGAAAAGGGCACCCTTTTTTATACACATAGCTTGTAAACCAAGATGGCGGCTAGGGGTCAATGTTCTATTTTCTCCTTATATCTATCTTTGACTCAGAATTTTCGATCAAGAAAGAAATGACCACTCGTTTGCTTGTGCACTTGGATGCACTCTTCAGCAGTCCTAAACTTCGTTAAGTACATTTTGGATCTATTCTTAGGTGGTACTTAATGGTCAATTGATTTAGGCACTCCCATCGCTTCATCACCCCACCCCTAACCTCGAAAGTTACCCTATCGGGGCATTACTAGCTAAACCAATAACATTGATCACTTCGACGGCTTTCAGATACATTCGTAGTGTTTGGACAAAATATGGGCAATTACAGGATAAATCCGACATGAATAGGATACAGTGTTAATTAATTCCACTTTCTGTTTATGTATATTGTTTCTGTGCCAAGATGGTGTCTAGGGGTCAATGCACTTCTTACTTTTCCTCCTTATTTCTATATTTGTGTGGAAATTCCATTTCATTGAAGAAAGCAATAACCACCTGTCACATAGTGCAATAAATGCAATATATAGCATGTCTAAACTTTGTTGCAGGAACAAATTATATCGATTTTAAGATGGTGGTAATAGGTCAATTAACTTTAACCCATGTTCTCATTGGCCCATTTTTCTTGAATTCCAGCATTTAATGCTCATTTTCGATTAGAACAACTGCGATATTTGGTCAAGTGGCACCAGAAGATACAACCAAGGAAAAGGGCACCCTTTTTTATACACATAGCTTGTAAACCAAGATGGCGGCTAGGGGTCAATGTTCTATTTTCTCCTTATATCTATCTTTGACTCAGAATTTTCGATCAAGAAAGAAATGACCACTCGTTTGCTTGTGCACTTGGATGCACTCTTCAGCAGTCCTAAACTTCGTTAAGTACATTTTGGATCTATTCTTAGGTGGTACTTAATGGTCAATTGATTTAGGCACTCCCATCGCTTCATCACCCCACCCCTAACCTCGAAAGTTACCCTATCGGGGCATTACTAGCTAAACCAATAACATTGATCACTTCGACGGCTTTCAGATACATTCGTAGTGTTTGGACAAAATATGGGCAATTACAGGATAAATCCGACATGAATAGGATACAGTGTTAATAAATTCCACTTTCTGTTTATGTATATTGTTTCTGTGCCAAGATGGTGTTTAGGGGTCAATGCACTTCTTACTTTTCCTCCTTATTTCTATATTTGTGTGGAAATTCCATTTCATTGAAGAAAGCAATAACCACCTGTCACATAGTGCAATAAATGCAATATATAGCATGTCTAAACTTTGTTGCAGGAACAAATTATATCGATTTTAAGATGGTGGTAATAGGTCAATTAACTTTAACCCATGTTCTCATGGCATTAGTTCATAATAGGGTCAGTACTAGCCTAACCACGTTAATATTCCATTGCGATGGTTTCCAGAAACTTTCATTGTATTTACAGTGGATATATTTGACATTAGCAGGGTAACTTTTACCAGTACTGGAGATACATCCTAAGGTACAGTCATTTTTCTTTGAGTACATGGCTTTTGTTCCAAGATGGCGGTCTGAGGTCAATGTACTTATTTAAGGAGTAGAACAGGCCACCAAAGTACAAATTTGACAGATTGTTAAAAACAATCCTTCTCCAAATGATTTTGTGAGTTATTTAACTTTCTTTTTTTTTGTGTGTGTGATTTTGTCAGTTATTTAACTTTCTTTTTTTCTTTTTTGCATGGTGTGATGAATTAGAAATAGTCGGGTTACTGTACTCTACCACATGAAGTCGCCATTTTGAATTTCAAAATGACAGACTTTTCCTTTTCCTATCAGGTATACATGTTGCAATGTAAGTTTCAATCTTTTTATCACCGCATTTGACCAATTTTAAGATAGATTAACTTATAGGCTATAGAAGATTGAATATTTTCAATTACTCTTGGACGCCATTTGGGGTCCCAGACTGTTAGATGAGCTGGAGCTGAATATACAGAAATAAAAAATTCCGGGAACTATTAAATTAATGAGGAGGATGGTTCCATTATTACTTTTATTATTATGATTTCGCAAAATGTTATTTTTGCAGGAGACAGAGGTCCACGTATGGGGACGCGCTACGTAACACAATTCAGAAAATCCAAATCGTACACCAAAAGATTGTTAGCCTGATGATTTCTTTTACAGCTAAACAGTTAGGTTTAGTTTAATACCCCTAAATATATTATGGGTAGATGTGACATGTTCCCAAACAGTTATATGAGCTTTTTAATGCCTTTTGAAGCTAGGACTGTCTTGCTAGCCGTTTCGGTGTTCAGGTGTTACCATAACTATAATTTGTCTTAATTTTGACTTTGAATGCAAGTGTGATTATTAAAATTCCACTATATGACTTTCCATCCTTACCTTTTACCTAGAAAGTAGAGATCTGGTGGTATTCCTTGTGTTTAAAATCATTACTTCGAGTCGTAAAACTTAATAGAATTTACAGTATGCTGACTTACCATTTCATTTTGTGACATTTAATGTCAATTGAAGAATATTCATTTTACTACGTTTGAATTTGATCTTCTTATTTCTAGTCTTTGTATCCTTTATCTAATCTATCTATCCTTTATCTATCTGGGTTGTTACTTTTTAGAAACGAAAGTTACAGTCTTTCAAAGTTAATAATTTGAAATTTCACAAAATACAATTTTGTACCTAAAATAGTATTTCGCCCTGTTCTCACTTCGCATCAGCTCAAAAACTGATTAGGCCCAAATAAAACCATGTTGTACACTTTGGGTTTCAAACATATCATTCAGGACTGTGATTACAAGATTACATGCTTGTGTTGATTTTCAGACATCTTGTATCAGATCCAAGATGGCCGCCATCGGTCAATGCACTTTTGGCCCATTTTTCTTGAATTCCAGCATTTAATGCTCATTTTCGATTAGAACAACTGCGATATTTGGTCAAATGGCACCAGAAGATACAACCCAGGAAAAGGGCACCCTTTTTTATACACATAGCTTGTAAACCAAGATGGCGGCTAGGGGTCAATGTACTATTTTCTCCTTATATCTATCTTTGACTCAGAATTTTCGATCAAGAAAGAAATGACCACTCGTTTGCTTGTGCACTTGGATGCACTCTTCAGCAGTCCTAAACTTCGTTAAGTACATTTTGGATCTATTCTTAGGTGGTACTTAATGGTCAATTGATTTAGGCACTCCCATCGCTTCATCACCCCACCCCTAACCTCGAAAGTTACCCTATCGGGGCATTACTAGCTAAACCAATAACATTGATCACTTCGACGGCTTTCAGATACATTCGTAGTGTTTGGACAAAATATGGGCAATTACAGGATAAATCCGACATGAATAGGATACAGTGTTAATTAATTCCACTTTCTGTTTATGTATATTGTTTCTGTGCCAAGATGGTGGCTAGGGGTCAATGCACTTCTTACTATTCCTCCTCATTTCTATATTTGTGTGGAAATTCCATTTACTGAAGAAAGCAATAACCACCTGTCACATAGTGCAATAAATGCAATCTATAGCATGTCTAAACTTTGTTGCAGGAACAAATTATATCGATTTTAAGATGGTGGTAATAGGTCAATTAACTTTAACCCATGTTCTCATGGCATTAGTTCATAATAGGGTCAGTACTAGCCTAACCACGTTAATATTCCATTGCGATGGTTTCCAGAAACTTTCATTGTATTTACAGGGGATATATTTGACATTAGCAGGGTAACTTTTACCAGTACTGGAGATACATCCTAAAGTGCAGTCACTTTTTCTTTGAGTACATGGCTTTTGTTCCAAGATGGCGGTCTGAGGTCAATGTACTTATTTAAGGAGTAGAACAGGCCACCAAAGTACAAATTTGACAGATTGTTAAAAACAATCCTTCTCCAAATGATTTTGTGAGTTATTTAACTTTCTTCTTTTTTTTTTTTTTTTTGGTGTGATTTTGTCAGTTATTTAACTTTCTTTTTTTCTTTTTTTGCATGGTGTGATGAATTAGAAATAGTCGGGTTACTGTACTCTACCACATGAAGTCGCCATTTTGAATTTCAAAATGACAGACTTTTCCTTTTCCTATCAGGTATACATGTTGCAATGTAAGTTTCAATCTTTTTATCACCGCATTTGACCAATTTTAAGATAGATTAACTTATAGGCTATAGAAGATTGAATATTTTCAATTACTCTTGGACGCCATTTGAGGTCCCAGACTGTTAGCTGAGCTAGAGATGAATATGAAGAAATGAAAAATTCCGGAGAACTGTTGAATTAATGAGGAGGATGGTTCCATAATTACTTTTATTATTATGATTTCGCAAAATATTATTTCTGCAGTAGACAGAGGTACACGTATGGGAACGCGCTACGTAACACAATTCAGAAAATTCAAATCGTCCACCAAAAGAATGTTAGCCTGATGATTTCTTTTAGAGTTATACAGTTAGGTTTGGTTTAATAGCCCTTAAATATATTATGGGTAGATGTGACATGTTCCCAAACAGTTATATGAGCTTTTTTAATGCCTTTTGAAGCTAGGACTGTCTTGCTAGCCGTTTCGGTGTTCATGTGTTACCATAACTATATTATAGATCTAATTTGTCTTAATTTTGACTTTGAATGCAAATGTGATTATTAAAATTTCACTATATGACTTTCCATCCTTACCTTTTACCTAGAAAGTAGAGATGTGGTGGTATTTCTGGTGTTTAAAATCATTACTTCGAGTCATAAAACTTAATAGAATTTACAGTATGCTGACTTACCGTTTCATTTTGTGACATTTAATGTCAATTGAAGAATATTCATTTTACTACGTTTGAATTTGATCTTCTTATTTCCAGTCTTTGTATCCTTTATCTAATTTTTATGTCATTATCCAGGCTTGAAATTCAAAAAAGAGACTTTTTACAATTTCATAGTAAACTTCTACAATAACCTTTCTTTCCTTTAAATATTTTACTTACTGTGACTGCAGTGATAAACTTTTGGGTTTAATTTTAACTTATTTCACTTCATTTAATGTGATTTAAGTACTTAGTCAAAATTTGACATTAAAAGTCATTGCTTTGAAGTTTAAGTCCTTATTAATACCTGAAGTCACAAATATGACTTATACGTTAAATTTGTGACCTACTATTAAGTTCAAATTTACTTAAAAGTCTAACATTGTAATCTGGTTACTATTCCCAAGATTTCATTATTTAACTTTAACTGCCACAAATTCCACTTTTGATCTTTACTCTTTACATATGAAAATTAAAATAGTATTCTGAAGTTTAATTATTTTAACTTTAGGTTTCTTCTGTGGTGATTGTAACCATTACAGTCTCTTGTATCTCTATTGTAATTTTGGAAGTGAAGTGGCATAATCTTTGGATTACATTTCACAATATCGACAAGAAGGTCAAGCTATCAAATTCGTTTGTAACACTTTGACTTTGAAAGTCACTAATTTGAATTTCAAGGTTGTTAATATGTAACTAACAACTTCTAAGTGTGCTTCAAAAGCCAAAACGATACGCAAAATAAGACCCTGACTTTCGTAGTAAAACTTCACTTGGGAGTTAGAAGAATCAAATTAAACTTGGTAAATATATAGCACAATTATAACATTGAAATTCAGGTTTTTAACATTAACATCTTAAAACTAAAGATGAAAATGTGACATTCATGAGATTAAAAGTAAAAATTAAGGTATCACAACTGGAAATCATGAGATATGAAGCAAAACATTAGTTTAACATCTTGCTGGTCAAACAAATGACTTCAATGTTAATTGAGCAAGTTGGATTACTTAAAACTGTCATTCGTAATGTGTAAATTATAAGACATAAGGTAAAATAAATTTGTTATTTAAAGCCCAGCTTTCCCTAAATCACTATAAAAATTTATTCTCTTATTGAATCAGATATACAATCTTACGTTAAAAGAAGCATTAAATTAAAAAAAAAGCGGGGAGTTTTCATTACCACCCCCTAACTAAAGGTTTATAATATAAGACTGAAACTGTGTCAATTTTTAACTGAAACGTGTGAAGGTATTGTCATTCAAATTCAAATACCAACCTATTAAGTTAGAGTAATGAGGTAAAATAACTACTCTGAAAGAATTTTCCTACAGATGACTTAAGAAGCCACAGGAACAAGATTTTCTAGGTCATAATATTATAAAGTTAACTTAAAAGTCAGTTTATTTTAACTAAGACAGGAATACTTCTTGTGTCAAAATAATGAGTGTTTAAACACCGATAATGACATAACAACCACCCTGAATCTATACTTACTATATTAAAGGTAAGGAATCATGCCAAAGTCAAGTAATAAAATGTTAGTAACCACACTTGCTTTAAAGGCATAATTACGAAAAATCAGGTCTTAAATACAGTTTTGATGACACCTCATGGTTGACAATACATTGCTGGGTTCACATAGCATTTGTCAAGCCCATAGATGTTTCTTCCTCAATATAGTAACAGTAACGACAGATTAGGTCTCTAATATAGTTACGGTGACACAGAAATTGCTAACAAGACTTTTTTAGATTCAAAAGGCATTTAATGAGCTCTAGGGATTGTTGTAGAACATGTTTCTATCTGCTCGTAATATTTTTAATAGTATTCAACCACCTACCATCAGGATGCCATATTTTGGAGGGCGATTTGGATTTTCCCAATTGAGTTAACTAGCTCATTTCCATATGTGAGCGTATGCTTATTGTAGAATATACTTTACGGAATAATAATAAGAAAAGTAGTACTGTAATAAAACCCTTCTTTTCAGCAATTTTTATGGTTCTCCGGAAGTTTTCACTTCTGTGTATTTATCTCTAGCCCATATAACAGTCCAAGATTAATTGAAAATCTTCAGTCTTCTATATGAGCTAATCTACCTCAAACGTGGTCAAATGCGGTGATAAAAAGATTGAAACTAACATTGCAACATGTATTACTGTTCAGAAAATAAGAAAAGGCCATCATTTTGAAATTCAAAATGGCGACTTCACATGACAGAGTACAGTAATTAATGAAACCCGACTATTTCAAATTCATCACACCAAACTAGAGAAAGTTAAATAATTGATAAAATCGTTTGGGGAAGGATCGTTTAAACAGTTTGTCAAATTTGTACTCTTGTGGCCTGTTCTACTCCTTAAATAGGTACATTGACCTCAGACCGCCATCTTGGAACAGAAGCCATGTACTCAAAGAAAAATGACTGTACTTTAGGATGCATCCCCGGTACTGGTAAAGGTTACCCTGCTAATGTCAAATATATCCACTGTAAATACAATGAAAGTTTCTGGAAACCATCGCAATGGAATATTAACGTGGTTAGGCTAGTACTGACCCTATTATGAACTAATGCCATGAGAACATGGGTTAAAGTTAATTGACCTATTACCATCATCTTAAAACCGATATAATTTGTTCCTGCAACAAAGTTTAGACATGCTATATATTGCATTTATTGCACTATGTGACAGATGGTTATTGCTTTCTTCAATGAAATGGAATTTCCACACAAATATAGAAATAAGGAGGAAAAGTAAGAAGTGCATTGACCCCTAGACACCATCTTGGCACAGAAACAATATACATAAACAGAAAGTGGAATTAATTAACACTGTATCCTATTCATGTCGGATTTATCCTGTAATTGCCCATATTTTGTCCAAACACTACGAATGTATCTGAAAGCCGTCGAAGTGATCAATGTTATTGGTTTAGCTAGTAATGCCCCGATAGGGTAACTTTCGAGGTTAGGGGTGGGGTGATGAAGCGATGGGAGTGCCTAAATCAATTGACCATTAAGTACCACCTAAGAATAGATCCAAAATGTACTTAACGAAGTTTAGGACTGCTGAAGAGTGCATCCAAGTGCACAAGCAAACGAGTGGTCATTTCTTTCTTGATCGAAAATTCTGAATCAAAGATAGATATAAGGAGAAAATAGTACATTGACCCCTAGCCGCCATCTTGGTTTACGAGCTATGTGTATAAAAAAGAGTGCCTTGTCCTGGGTTGTATCTTCTGGTGCCATTTGACCAAATATCGCAGTTGTTCTAGTCGAAAATGAGCATTAAATGCTGGAATTCAAGAAAAATGGGCCAAAAGGTGCATTGACCGATGGCGGCCATCTTGGATTTGATACAAGATGTCTGAAAATCAACACAGGCATGTAATCTGGTAATCACAGTCCTGAATGACATGTTTGAAACCCAAAGTGTACAATAAGCAACAACCTTGTTATTATGACACAATAGTACCTATGTATAGGAAACATTTTTAGGAAAGTTTCAATATATTATCTTAAGATTTGTAGAAAATATGAAGAAATACGTAAATTAATGTAATCTAAATTTCGGGAAAAATTGGCTAAAAATTACACATTTTTGTCCAAAAATGTTACTTAATTCTGCACAATACTCATCACATATGGTATCATTTGATAGGAAATTTAATTGTCTTTCATATGACACCTTACAGGTTTTGATAAGAGGTTCTATCAAAGTTTTATTATCAAACATAATGATGCCTACTAAAACATGGCCGCCATTTTGAAAAATGGCCGCCAGACCTACTAGCAACGGATGGTGCACGGCAGACTCACATATCTGAACATCCCAGGTGACTCGCTTCATGCTGATATACCTCATTATTGGTACCTGCTTCATCTACCCCAAGGCCCTGGGCTGCCGGTCTATATTCGTATTTCTTACAGCCATGCGGATCAGATTCTGTAGTTTCCGAAAGATGACGCCCTCTCAAAATCATAATACACTCAGGTCGCTAAACAGTATAATAACAGAGTCTGCAAACCTTTGCCCAGTTTCCATTTACAGGAATCTCGCATTTTGAGGGACGGATTAGTAAACATGAGATAGTCACGTAGTGCACGAAACAAGTATGAATAGTGTATTTACGTACATACAACTGATACAACGAACGGCGAACAACCTAATAAGCTTTTGTTCGTGGAAAATGTGTACCAGGCCGTACGTTCGATCCACATATATTACCTGTTACGCGAGATACAATTGAGTATTTTAACCTTTGTCGTGACGTCATTTTTGGTGGTCGTAATTGAGATTCGATAGAAAGTTGGCAGGCTATTGTATATCGTAGCTGATATGCCATGTAACTTAGTTGTTAACGTCGACTGCTCAGCAGTGAAGCCGTTGAAAGACTCTTATAGTATTATTAATAGTAGTGAAGGTAAGGATTTTTTTTATTTTTGAATGTAGTAGTTGAAACGCAAACACAACAGCCAACTAACAGCAGGCTATGTTTCTTACGTTAACCACCCTATACCTAAGTTACTTGTCGGTTTCTCAGGTTCCTATAAAACTCTGAAACTGATCTGAGAATGGAGATTAAATGTGTTTACACGATATATAATGTGTTGTATCCTATTCCACGGACCAGTTGAGAAGCAGACCTCACCTTTGTGACCGTCATTTTGCAATCTTTACACCCTTAACACTTGCGGTGAAATGCATTTTGGGAGACCTTACTGGAGCTAGCTTACGCAGAGCGAAAACGGACACCCGTTAAAAATGTCAAAACTTCTGATTAAAGTGTTACGTAATTGAGTATTTTTTGGCATTGAAGAAAAATGGAAAGTTAAATATTCAAAAGAAACTGGTTTTAGTAGTCAGCGATTGTCGGGAGTAAACTTTGGCTATAGTCTTCGTCATAAGCTTAAAGGCCCAGTTCTCTCACCCCAAACAGTACCAATTCACCTAAACTTCTTACTTAAAACCCTTCCACAATTATCTGAAATTTATCCTCATCCAGATACAAATCTCAGTTTATTGCTTCAAGGTGAGTATAGAAAAATAATCAAAACACTCTCAGTACCGTTGGTGCTGTGTAACATAAGCTTTGGTACTCTGCATTGTTTGAGTTAGCTTTCAATCAAAGAGCTGAGCCAATTGAGAATTTTGGTACCCCGTACCAAAATTGTAGTTTGGGGTGAGAGAGTTGACCCTTTAAGAGAAAACCGGAGGAGTGCGAAGCTCCCTTGAGAACTTTCAAACTGCACATTTTCCGTCTTCAAGGTGAGTATATGTTGAAATGCCATTTGAAAGAGAGAGAACAAATAACATTTCCAAAATAAAGTGGTAAAGTTGTACTGAAAACAGAATTGTAGCATAAACAATGGGGGATTAACCGTCTTCAGGAATATTGGAATAATTTATCAACGAACCTATATGTGAGAAAGTATATTTTCTCTCCTACAGTGTGTATTCGATATTTTTTGGACAGCTTCAGCATGATTTCGGGAAAAATTTGTGAACACTAGCTGAATGTTCGGAAAGTGTGACCTAAAGTCTCGCGGGGATTCTTGGGCCTTTTGGCCGACAATTTCGCCTGAAATGGGTTTTATGATAATTTGTGAAGTTAATCATGTAAGTTTCATAGTTTTCTTGATCGTAATTGTAAGTAAACAGAATAAATAAGCCATTCTTTTTACCAAGTGTACATTTCCATAATCGGCTGAAATTCAAAATTGTGTGACGTCATCAAAACTTGATATATTTCGGTGTTCCGAGGTTAGCTTCCCAACCCTGTGTGTTTGGCCCAGTAGTAGAACGTACTCTTCTCCCATGGGAGGCCGGAGGTCGATTCAGAGCTGAAGCCTACCAAAGACTTGTAACGGAACCTTTTGTCATTGTGTGTGATGCTGGTACAGGCAATGGTGTAGAAAAAACAATCCAGTGCATTTAAACTAGAAAAAATCGTCAAACGGCTGAATTAAACCAGAAGGTTAAAAGTTAAGGCATAAAACCGTATCCAATTCCCTAATTTACAAGCCATTGACATTTGGAGGCACTACAAGGATAGCAAAAACTACATTCAAATTAAGCACTTGATACAACTTATCGACTTTTTGGGAACTAGGAGAAGGAAAGCGACCGAAGAGAACCACTTCAGCAGTTAGGCGCGGTTCACGAGAGGAGGACGTTGGGGACTCAAGCCCTCACAAATGTTTTAAAGTCCCCCTCTCCCCCCCCCCAAAAAAAAAAAATGTCCGAAGTTGTTTATATTTCAATGCTGTATTTTCCTGTATTTCAAAAGAATGCCAAAAAGATCTAGTTCATGCTGCTTTCCCCCACTCGCCAGCCCTTACCCTCCGCAGGTCAGATGCGATTGAGTCTTGTTCCCGACGATCACCTGTATGCCTAATCTTCAATATAGGCGGCAGCTTTTTTGTATGGTTTCTCTTCGTTTTGACTGCATGTGGAACGTTCACTGCGACAACCGCGCTTCGCCCTATTACCGCAAGGTACTTCATGTACGGTATTTAGGCAAAATGCAGGCGATGAAATAGCTTACCATACGTTAATGGTTTCATAGAGTGGCATAGCTACGGAAAGGTGGGGGCTGAATCTGAAAAATAAAAATAAGGAAAAAATGTCCTATGTTGCACCAGATCATCGTTAGTAACGCTGGTCAACAGTAAGGCAGTTTTCCCGACTTTTCTTCCATACAATCTAAAATTCTATCAAATGTCACGTCTTTACTTGACACTGAATATGTGTTTTAAAAGGAAACTTTGCGTGAATTCGAGCTACGCTGGCAGCAAAATGCAAACCGCAATGCAACAGATCTTGTTTATGCTTTTAAAAAGTCCGTTTCTAAAACTTTTCAGTGCACTGGAAATGAAAAATCTGAAATTTGCACTGTATATGACACCAGATCATCACGAAACACTAGTCAACTATATAAAATTTGAAATTTCTCGTAAGTAAATGGAAAAAAGCACGTATACAGTGGTTGTCCTTCATGAAGTTCCAAATTCTCTCTAATATTAAAGGGGAATATTGTGTTAGAAATGTTCCAAAAAGGTTACAAAGAAAATGGCTCACACACTATCCAACAGTTAAGTCTTAATCATAGACCCCATCAATAGCTACATCTCTTCAAAATACTATGCGCAAGAAGAGCCATGGACGTTGCACCATTTGAAATGTTGAAAGTTTGGGTGAAATTATTCTTGAGCAACAAACAACTGAATTTCTGTCTGTGAGAAACTTATTTCTTGAAAAAAAAGGCTACCGTAGTGCCCTATTCTTGATAATCTATCACCCTGTGTCAATTAATATTAGTTTTGAAAGGATGGATTTTTCTTGGAAAAAACCGCAATATTTCCCTTGAATTCTACAGTAGGTTTTCAAGTAATTGTCTTGAAAACGGCAGAAAAGTTTTGAATCGCCTGGCTGTGGAAATGTAAAGACAAATCTGTAAGCTGTCATGTGTGACACCAAAGCAACAAATGACAACTGCTGCAGTACAGTTTTCCTACATTGGTTTTCATAAATTTATAAACTTTCTTTGAAGAGCTCTTGATTTTCGAATAGTGGTCCAAAATGTTACCAAATTTTCAAAAAAATAAGCAGCCGTGGAGATTGAATCCTCAGTCTTAGATAACAGTGTAACAACAACGGTCCTCAGTCGGGAAATGCAATGTCGGGAAATCGGAATTGCATATTCTTCAATAATCTCAAAGCTTTTTAAGTTTCACTGAAGGAAACGCAGAGTGCAAAATCTCTTACAATACAAGTCTTACAACTTCAACATTCTGTAATAGAAAATAAGAGTGAACCTTTCTGTTACGGTAATTTTTAAGCTTTAAACATGAAATTCGAACAATTTGGGGTGTTCGCCTCGTCCGACTGGAAAAAGTCTATCTACACCTCTAGTTTCAAATGAAACCTGGGTAAGATGCCGTAAGTCACATCCACGATAGTGTTAATGCACATTCATATTAAGTCCAGTTCTGCTCGAATGTAAGGACGAGTCTTCTTTACACGGTGGTTCCTTTGAGTCAGATTTACATTGATGCAGGCGTGAATGTAAACAAGACCGATTGCTTGTAGCGTCTCATTCACTGGAATCTTCCTCATTAGAGATTGCATGTACATGACATAAATGCGTACTTTGAATGTACCTCATAATGTATAGTTCATTACTATATTTATTACCATGGTCTTCAGCCTGACATTTCCAATTTTAATGTTTATAGTAGTTACACCCTGTCCTTTCAAATACATCTAGGCTCCCAACCACACCCTCCTCTAATTGTCCAGCTTGAGCCGCGCCTGATTGAATGACGCTAATACCATTCTAATTCAACAAACTCTTAAAAGTTATGCTACTCAAAGGAAAAATACTTAGGGCTGGAAACGACGGAGGCATGGGAATCCCCTCTGCCGTACGTCAGACAAGGCTGCCCCATCTGGCGGAAATTTTCCAATTTCGTCGGTTGTGTTCATTCATAGGATAGTGTAAACAACTGCCTTCAGCCCTCAGTGTGATTGATTTTGCTCATACTGTTATAAGCGGATTATAAGCCAAAGATGTTTCCGCGTGCCCTAATCCCCTAATTCCACCCCATCCCCACCCCACCCCCAAATCAAGGAGCGTGGATACGTGTGTCGGGAAAATCTCGAGTCGACGCCATCCCTGACAAACGATGATATTCACATCAGGTGTTAGTGTGAGTATTCTGAATTGGGACAGAAGCATCCAAAATTCTGTATAATGGAAGGTGTGTTGCAATCTTATTTAAAATTGTATAGATTTGAAGCATTCAAATCACTTAAAATAATGCCTCCATTTCCAATTTTCAACAAAGTTCAATTTTCAATTTCATGTTTGTCTATGTCATCCGCCTCTCAAGCGGAAGGCCCGCCGGGTTCGATTCCCAGGTCGAGCCATACCAAAGACTCTGAAAAGGGAACCTACTGCGGTTGTGTGCGATGCTCCTCATAAACAATGGGGTATGGAAAACAAGCCAGTGAGCCACTACTGGTAAAAAGGCCGTGGCCGTTTCGACTTGAACAAAAGGTTGAAATCTGGGCCGTAAAACTGTAACTAACTAACGTCTATGTTTGGAAGATACCTCTCTATGAAGACCTTAGGAAAAAATATTGGCTACGGGAAGTAGCAACCCAATTTTTCCCATCTTGGCTACATTGACATGATGTGGTTGCTATCTTTAGATGAACTGGATCCTGCAATTGACCTTCAGGAGATGCCTAACTCTATTACGTCATCACCATGATATGGTAAATCGTGACGTTACCAGGCTTCAAAAGAAGTTCGTGGGTTTGTGATGTTTACATTAGACGAAACCACTCTTGTCACCTTCTGTTTATATCACAATTCATATCCATATATGACTTAGCAAATTTAACATCTCCAAACGAGAGAAATTCTCATTAGGCTGATGGGTTCCATTTTATCAACTAGAAAATGTGGTTACGAAAATCGTAACCACTTACTGTCCATGATCGTTTCTGTGCCAACGTACTTTGGTACGTACTAAAACTTGGAAGAATATCGTCCTTTCACGTTTTTTGGCCGATATGATATACCTGAATATAATCAACGCAGTACTGTATTGGTTGCTTGTAGATATCAATCCTTCGTTACTTTCGATTCGCAATCTCGCGATACACATGAATGATGCAGGACTGAACTATTTCTCATAATGCTTATCAGGCTAAAGTTGTTGAATCTCCACCTATAGGCTATTCATGCAATCCCTGGTCAAAATTCCAGTTGAACCCAGTTAAATTGGGTTCAACTGGATCCAGTTAGAACCCAGTTAGAAACCAGTTGAAAAACAGTTAAACCCAGTTAATCTAATATGGGAATTGGAACAAATTCAACTGGGTTGAATGTATTCAATCCAGTTGAAAGCTGGTAACCCAGTTCAACCCAGTTGGTTTTATATGGGATTTGGAACATGACCAGCTGGGTTCAACCAGTTGAACCCAGTTGAACCCAGTTGATTTGGTCAATTGGGTTCAACTGGAATTTTTACCGGGGATGCCGATGTAACGGCAGTGATCAACCGAAAGTCGCAAAGTATGCCTACAGTGCTCACAGTTGCACTGCAGGTAGGGTTACCAGACGTTCGGTTTTACCAGGACACGTCCTCTTTTCATTGTTTCGTGCTGGTGTCCGAGCGGTTTTGTAAAGTTACCCACTGTGTCCGGGTTTCATGTATTTTTCACATGATCTGACAGGTTTTCCCTTAATTTGCTTCAATCAAGTTAGAAGAAACTCTAATAAAAGCAACAAATATTGCACTATTTCGCATCTAGACACCATTGAAAACCAACAAAATTTCCAAAATCCCCAGCCCTCCCCTCCTCTTAGACCTCATCACCAGGGTGGCGATGAATGTCCTCCTTGCGAGAAAATAAACAGGGTAACCCTAAGTATATACTAGTGCAGACAAAAAGAACAGAATAGACCCCTATGTTAATTCTGAGAATGACCATCATTCTGAGAATGATAATATAGGCCTACACAAGCAGAGGTGGGCCTTTGGGCGTATGTTATGCCCACAGACTTCCTATATATACATGGACAGAGGATCATGGGAAAATTGGTCGCCACTGTTCGAAAAGACGTAGCAAGATGGCACGACCGCCGAAAAGCTTTAACTTTTGCGTGATTTGTCGACGAACCTGCAATATTACAAACTTTAGACGTTCATGGGAAACAATATCATGTCTTTCAATTCGTATCGTAATGTTGACCTTAAATTACATTATTTCCAAAATGTAACAACTTTCTTGCAAAATCTGTCGATTTTAGCCACTGACAAAGTCCAAATTCTTATACAAAACCAAACAGGGTGATAATGTATTGTCACCGACTGCAAGACCCAATAAAAGCTATGTATAACTCCAATAGCATATACATTGGCAGAGCAGACTGCACGAATGTCCTATGCGTAGATTGTCGCTACCGTACGTGTGATTAAAGCGAGATGGCTGCCTGCCATGGAAATGTGCATACAGAAGGATAAGTTCTTATTACTTCTCAAGATACACCTAGCGTTTGGCAAGCCTCAGTTATGCCTTACGTAACTGCTTCCAAGAAAGAAATACAACAAGAGCGCTAACATCAAACTCTTAGATTAAATCTAGGCCTAGATGCGTACATAAGCACTTAATTGCGAGATACGACAGTACAGTGTGTGTGCCACAATACTACAATGCTCTTTAGCTTGTTAGCGTTTAGCGTACTGTACGCGATACTACTACAGGTACAACGCGGCTGTTGTGTGACTGAGCAAGTATACAGTATACAAATTTAACTTACTCAAGCATTCTTTTACAAAACAATAAAATACATAAATGCCAAAATAAAACCCGCTCATTTTGGCCATATCGTAACCAAAAGTGACCATGAAGTCTCGTTCCCGTCTACATGACTCACTCTTCATAATGAGTTCGATTGTAGAGCAAATCACTCACTGAGAATCAAGAAACATTGAACGAAAGAACTGTCCCTCGAAAATGAGAAGCGTACCTAAGAAGTTACGTAACAAAATAGCATACACATATATTGCATGCATGCGTAGTGTACCTTCATAAGATAAAGGAGTACCTGCAAAAAGGCGAGAAAGGAATGAGAGTCAGTATGTATGTTTGTGAATCTTCGCCTCTACCGCAGATAGTTCCATAAGCAACTGTAGGCTACTTTACGGGGTAGAAGTTCTCTACAGACGTTAAAGGCCCAGTTCTCTCACCCCAAACAGTAACAATTCTCCTAACCTTCTTGCGACTTATTTTAAATGTTGTAACTTGTGGAATTTCATTTGCTTGATTATGCGTCTTCTTTTTGTGGTGATCAACTGAAGATTCCTGCATAAATGTTATTACATGAGCCTTCACCTATATTTTAAAATTAATTTTCTAGAGATTTTACGATTTCTTAAGTATAACGCAAGCAGTAACATACTCAATATTACTGCAAATTGTGATTTTTGTTAATGTTTAAATAGTTTGGAAGACACCGGTGCCAACTGTTGTGGGGCATTGGTTGTTATCCTGCGGAACATTACCCCCAAAGACAGTAGGTTTGTCTTTGATATAATTGAGAAAAATTGCTCTCATAGTTTGAGAGAATGGTACCATTGCTTCAAAGCTTAATTACATCTCACAGAAAGTCGAGATTTTCAGCTATCCTACTCTAGTTTTGGTGGTCATTAAAATGTTTTTTAAAGGGGATATAATTAGGGGACTACTCTATACAAAGAGAATCTCCTTGATTACACAATGAGAACAACAGGAAGGTATCTGCGCAGCTCAACCATGGAGCTCCATGCATGGATCATTGAAGCAGACGTGATGATTGATGCAAATGGTCTTAAGGCCATGGGGATTGTTAGTTAAGTATTGCTGTCCTTCTGGGGGGCAGCTTCTTTGTGAGGCAGAACTCCTTTGAGGATAAAAGCTTGATTTCACGGTTCATGGTCACAGAATCAGGAGGACTTCAGAAAAAAGAACCGCTATATCTCTTCGTCACACGTCACTTCGGTACTCTATGAGATTGCATAATAACCTTGCTTCCGTCAATACACGTTTTGATCGCATGAGGTGAGGACGTATATGGACTGTCGGTGTCTCTCTACCTGCTTGAATGACTCACGTGCATAAAATTGCTTCTAACTGTTCAAACTTTCATGAGTTTTCCAACCCGCAACTGTGAAGAAAAGAGTCTAGAAAAAAACTTCTGAGAGTGAGTTTGCAACGTTTTTTTACGTTTTAGGTGTTGGAAATTTGGAACAGCAGCAAATTCAGGTTACTTGGAATTTTGTTGAGAGATACATGCATTTGGCCCCCTGTTTAGGCTTTTTTAAGATCCAGTCTAGTTGACTGGTGCATATGAGCTCTGTTCTGCTTGACAGTAAAAATTATTTTGTCGAGCAATATACTTAGGCTGTGTACTTTTTTTTCTTTCTTGTTTAATTCCTTTCAATTGAAAAGGAGTCTTATCATTGCTGAGTAGGTATATAATGTTTGAAAAATTGATTAAGTTATAGTTACAGAAATGGTTAGAGTAGATCTGCGTTTTCCAAGACATTTTTTTTAATTGATTTCCGACAAAGAGCCCACTTAAAGAGTAATTCTTTCAATATTCTTTAAGGATAATTGCAGAGCTCCAAACTTGAACTGGTATATAGTAGGCTATCCTGTTCCATGATAGGATTTTTTGAATCATGTGAATAATACCATTCCTACTCAATTGTGAAATTTACGAAGAGAAACTGCTTGATTTACTTAACATATGCAATGCATTATCCACGTCCGGAAATATTGTGACAGCTACGTTGAAGAAGAATAAGACGTTTTTTCCACTGCTCTTGTCTAGTCAGTATTTTCTTTTTTATTGTAATTTCCATTAAGACTTTTCGGTAATTTCATCGTAAGAGAACAAATCAAGATCTCTTCCTCCGGTGGAGAGAGATCGACATGCAGGTTTTTCCAATAACGCTTTTATAAAAAGTGCTTATACAGGAACGAGTCTGGCGTTTGCAGTTTTTACAACCCAATCTCTGGAAAATGGTACGTTAATTGCTTCCCGTTGCAGGTCTGAGACTCACTCATCAGTACCTATATGCTTGGTGTTCACGGAAATGGTGGACTAAGACCCTAGCAAAAACGGCTTTAGCATAAAAATTGCTACATGGAAAGTCAATGTATAGCACTCAGGTTTGACCAAACTGAACTTGCAAAGTTACTGTTTTCTATGATTAAATCGCTTTAGTATTGAATTCATCTAATTGTTTGGTGTGTAGGGGGATTTGGGTCGATACCAACTGATCAAAGTATTCTTCCTCCTAATCCTGTTAAAATTTAAATGGTCTAGGTGCATATTGCGATTACTTGGGCACCATCAGACCCGTACCCAGAAAGGGGGATGCGACCTAGCTTAAGTGCGCTTGTGTTCATAAGGGATTTTGAAGCTTCAACTCTCCCACGTGTGAAGCAATTTTTCAATATGAAAATGTAAAATTTTGCGCATGCTTTGTACGATTTTTTGTAGGGACAAGATGATCGAACTGCTATTATTTATTTTGTAAACTTTTAGAGATGTAAAGTGAAATGGTCTCACCTCCATTTACGAAAAACTCTAATGCCAGGGTCGCAACAAAATGGCGTCACTGTAAGGACCTCGTGCACACGTAGCTTATGCAAATAACGAGTTGCGCTGGGACAACCTATGAATATGTATTATTTTGCACTCGAATGCGATTATTTGAAGTGCAAGTGCTACATTAGTCCCCCCTAGATGACTTGTGAATTAGAAAGTCATCGATAAAGGTATTAGAGCGTCGGGGTCACCAATTAAGAGATGTAAAGTGAAATGGTCTCACCTCCATTTACGAAAAAACTTTAATGCCAGGGTCGCAACAAAATGGCGTCACTGTAAGGACCTCGTGCTCGGCGATGTAGTGGAACTGATCTTACCGCCGCACGCAACACCTCAGTCCCAAGCAAAAATTGTCGAGCTGCCAGCTGCTGCCCGACTACACAGGACTGATGTGTTGGTGAGACGAATAATTTCTTGTAGATATCTCCGAGATTTTGGTAGGTAATTCCAAGTGCAGTAAGTACTGTCTTGTCAAAGTCGAGGACGGACAATTCGGAACTTCAGTGGAGTTGGTATCCACGTCTTTCCCGCGTCGCTGACTTGATGCTAGTGAGGACCTCCTGACCGTTACATGCCTGCTCACCACGAGAGTCGTATGCGTGATTGGTCAGTCTGGTCCACTGCACACGTAGCTTATGCAAATAACGAGTTGCACTGGGGCAACCTATGAATATGTATTATTTTGCACTCGAATGCGATTATTTGAAGTGCAAGTGCTACAAACTCTTTGTAGCTTGTACGTATAAACTTTAAGAAATCAAAGCCACACATTCACGATAACTTTGGGGAAAATAAGGTGCCAAGCGCAAAGGACAAGCATTTGATTATGCCTCTCAAAGCCATGAATGACAAACAAACGTAGCAGAAAGTCAAATCACAAGCTGGTGTTAATTTAACCCTTATTTATTGCTGTCTGAGCATTAAGGTGGAATTGCACCTCATTGATAACACTTCATTGCTGTGCGATTTAGTCTTTCAAAGGATTCAAAGTTTCGTCTTGGATATCGCGCTGCCAAAATATCTGTCATTATGACATAATTTAGACGACTACGTCTAATATAACACCAGGAGTGCATTCCCTTCTTCATCTGTTGTTGCCCTGCCGGTACATATTACGAATTTCAAATTGTTGATGTAATAGGATACATGAATCTTGTACCCATTGCACATTTCTGTCAAAAAGTTTCTGAGATATGTGTGGCAAAGGTGAGATATACCGACATTTTGAAGCTTCAACTCATACGTAGTCGATCTGACGGTTAAAGTACTTCTGTATCCATGGGACAACGGGACCATTTCAGTTATTTTGCCGAAAAATGTAATTCTGGCCGAAAGACTATCTAAACGGAGCACCACCATTGGTTGGCGCGGAACGTACAGAAATTTTGAAAATTCGTACCCCCTCAGACAGTCGAAAATGGCATTTCCCAGGCTTGTAAGGGGAATCTAAGCAGTCCCTATTTGGAGTTTTCAATTGCAGATAAATATTTACTCCAAACTAAAATTCTAATGGGATGACTATCGAAGCGAAGAGCCACCGTTAATTGGAAGCGAAGCGAAGTGAACATGACATTTTAAAAAATCGAAACATTTTCCAAGTTAAGAAGGAGGCTCTCAGCAGTCGCTATTTTGGGTTACCGTTTGCCAAAAATGGTCACTTGAAACTTCAAAGCAGTCATTCGTCACCCCAAACTACACTTTCAGTATGCGTACATCAAAAGTCTCAATTGGTACAGCTCTTTGATTGGCATCAAATTCAAACAATGCATCATAGCTAAATTACACATCATGGGCACTGAGAGTGTCTTGATTACACATTATGGACTTGCATGCCAACTGAGACAAGCCATGAATCAATAAACTAGGATTGTGTCTGGATAAAGATGAGTTTTACATAAATGAGGGAGGGGCTAGGAGTAAGTAGGTTGGAAGAATTGGAACTGTTTGGGAAGATGTAAATATGCCGTTAACCCTTCACCGTTGTGCTCCGATCGGGGCATATTTGCGCGCCTCGGGAGTTGGCGGAAAAGCGGACGTAGCACGCCCCGCATCAGCTTCCGTAGGCCATTGACCCCGTGACTTTAAACTATTGTCTCTCTCGTTGTTGTGGCCGAATTTTCGGATAGCTAGTCGTAGTTTCGAGCTCCGCGTGATCCAGTAAAAATGGGTGACAGCCGAGCTCTCCACATGGGTCCAAAAGGACCCAAACAACGGTAAAGGGTTAAATTCTGCTAGGAAGACTATCTAAGCGGATCGCCACCATTTGTTGGTACGGAGGGAAGAAACTGTTAAAGCAGTCGCTATTTTGATCAGAAAACTCCCATCAGGTTTCAATTTTTACCCCAATGTTTGACTGTTTCGGGCAATTTTTTGCCAGTATGAATTGGGGATGATGTACACTTTTTCACAAGCTGCCCGAATGTGTCGCAAATGTTTGCTATTTTTTCATGAAAATTTCACTTTGAACTTAGCGTTTTCCGTTTTGGGGCGAAAGTTTCACCTCGAATATGACAAGCTCGGGAGATAAACGATCGATAAACGAACGATAAACGATACCAGATCGGGAGAAAAATTACCTGTCTCAACGTTATGAATATTTATGAGCATTAAGTGTCTACCTCTCCACAGTCGTCGATTAGTTTGACAAAAACGTGTGTATTCAAACATCAGTGATATCGTGGTAAAGACGCAAAGGGCGAAACCACAAGGGACCTTCAACAACGTATTTACATGCAGAAATGCTTTCACGATCCATTGCACACCTTTAATTGGAAAATATTGCACAAATCTTACGGCTGTGTCTAGTCTTTAAATTAAACTTAGGACAAAGAACAGTAAAATTGCTCGATTTCTCAAAATCGGTGCGGTGAACAACCAAAGAGGACACAGCTTTGGTATTCCCCTATTAACAGAGATTTTAAATATGCCCGAGTATCTCTTTCCTGAAATCGATAACAATCGCAAGGCTATTTGAACGTTATCTCCGTTGAATTTGGGCGGTAGGATCGCAATGCATCATGGGAGACATTTGAAAATGGGGCCACCCATGGCAGAATATTCTCCCGATCGGGTATAATAATTTGTTTGGAAACACTTCCTTACTGAACTGATATGTAATGTCTATGTATAATTCATACAGACGCTCGTCCAGTATACCCGATTGGTCGTTCTGTAATCCCCTGCGCATGTGTACACGTACACTCGTTTGTACGGTACGTACAACGCTCGCGCTCAGTTTTGTCGGTGGCGCGAAAAATTGAAATTGTTTACAAATCGCGGGCGTCATAACATTGGTCCAAGACCAATGCATATTCATATATGTGGCTGTTTGTACGTAATTTGGCCTGGTCCCTATGGGGAGTGTTGAAAATCGGAAAACAAAGGTTGCCATTGGAAAGTTTACGTAATAACAAATCCAGCGATGCATGAACATGGACGATCCGTGCTTGCTTGTACAAACAGCAGTAGGTCAAAAGTTCATTGCTTTTGCCGACCATGCAAAAAGATGCCTTCGAAATCCGCCCTGGTCCCTATGTAAAAGTTGTGTATGATGGGTCTATTTTTATTTCATTTGAAAAATGAAACATATTGCCACCCAAAACTGAATGAAAATCTTTGCAATATGTGTTAGGAACAGAGCACTGACGATGGACACTTCGTAACCGTACTGTTTTCCACAAAGGCGCTTTTTCGTTGCCAGGGTAAGCCAACACTCGCTGAATTGGTTGATGAAACAAACAAATTGATAAGTGAATTTTTTTTCCCCGAAAGCGGTTACCTCCCAAACTGATGACGTTTTTTTTCTTTTGGAGGCATATCTTTTTAAGATGCCAGTTTTTAAACCTTAAGTGACTGCCCGAATTTTTTCCATGTTCCTGCCCGAACTTTTTTCCAATTCCTGGCCGAATTTTAGACTTTGTGGTAATTTTAGGGGGTACCTCCTTCCCCCGTCGTCTACTACCAGACTACGCCACTGGTAGCATCCTTACTAACCAAGAAATTAGTGGTAAAATCTGTCTCTCTTCAACTCACAAAAGCATTGGAGTGTTGTCACTACTTTTAGAACAGTTGTTTTGGGGTAAGAGGACTACCTTGAGGTACCTAATGACGGAAAGTTTTACGGGATAAACATTTGTCCATAAAAGTGGGCGGAGTAATTATGTCAAAAATTTCGTTATCATTTTTGGAGCCTGGAGTGGCGTGACTTACCTTTACGTGTTAAATATATAGAGTGTGGTATATACGAACCAAAGTAGAGGGCGCCTGTGATTCACGCAGCTACATGTAAGTTATCGTTCTTGTGTATGTAGCAACTGCTTAAAGTAATGTTCTTTCGTTATATATGCCCTTGTGTTATATCTTGCCTTCTAGGCACTTTCCTCGTTCTTGACTGTAATCCCTTCATGCAGTCACATGACTCGATGGAATCCCAATCAAACTTCATTTCAATCGTTTAATTTTAGGATTTCTCTTTGTTTGTGTTAACATTTCGGTAAAACAGGTTTTACAGATTGCCCTAACAGATTAAGACCCAATACAATTTTTGTTAAATGCTTTTGGTTTTCTTGAAAAAGCAAGCGAGCCCAGGCACTCTAGGTACGTCACTAGACGGACGGAATGGCAACTCTAGATACATGCAATCTCTCATAAATGAGTTGGATCGACGTATGTTGGTATAAGCAACATTTTGCAAGGAGTCTCGTACAAAATTGCAGCTCCCTGATTCTTTGATACTCCTAAACATGTTTCCCTCAAGTATTTTGACATCTATATCAACACATCCCATTGGTACAAGGTCATTTTAAGTGTTATTGAAATTTTGAAAGTGCATATATTATCACGGAGATAAGTAAATACACCTTGTGGTACACTACCAACCGATAATACACTCACGACAGTACTTTCTTAATTAATTTTCAAAAAGTTTTCTATTTAATGCAGTTGATGCAAAACAGTGTTTCGCACACAGCCCTCGTAATTGACTAATTGTACACTTGGCAAAATGACGGTAGGCCTATAAATTTTTCATCTTCAGTTTTTAAAAGTGTAAACTCGATTTATTGATTTTGTATCAAAACATAATAGAAAATCAACACCTACAAAAGAAAAATTACCGGGGATTTCATTACTGACGAGTTCATTGGGAAAGCACTGTAATTAAGCTGCACTCTAAAAAATATTTAAACGATTTTGTTTAAAAAAATTAGGATACTCACGAAAATGAGTATTTCTACTCGAAATAAGTGAGTATTTCAACTCAATTTGTGTAAAATTTTGCACAAATTCAGTTGAAGTACTCACTTATTTCGAGTAGAAATACTCATTTTCGTGAGTGTCCTAATTTTTAAACAAAATCGTTTAAATATTTTTTAGAGTGTGGTAATCAGGATAAAAATTAACTTGTCATGAAAGCTTGTGAACTTAAATGAATTTTATTTCATTGACGATCCTGTAGTTCTGCCTAGTGTTAATCATCATCTTTCAATCATTAAAACGCTGAAGCAGAATCTTGCAATATGTCATGTTGTGGTTTTTAAAAGGGGATAGGAGTTGCTACATGAAAACCTGTCCATGTTTGAAATTCGTTCTTCCATGTTCATGCCAGAGATCGAAAAGAATACAAATGTGTAAAAAAAGGTTAAGTGATCCTTTGGGTCTTGTTACTTCTAAGGTTATTACACTATTAGCATGTCATATGCATATTACAGTAACCGAAACCGAGACTCGAACAACATTACTGTAAAAAGGAACTCCGTTCACGAAAGAACTTGTCACTTGAAGACACACTTTATACTAAAAAGGGATTAAACTTCACATCTTCATATCGTCCATTAAGTGGCTGTCATGCTTTGCCCCTAACGTAGGAATAGAAGAATTGTGACACAGCAAATTTTGCAGCAAAGACGAAATTGATTACGTGTAACAGTTTGGTGTGACCTTGGCATTTCTTTTGATTACCTGGGATATGCTTTTACATCTTTGCCTTACAAGTAAACTGATTGCGGGAGTTTTTCTAAACTTCTTCAGTCTGAAAAACAATGTTTTGAGTAAGAATTGAATTGGGTAACAATAGATAATTATTTTACTTGACGGGATCATATAGAAAGTTACCAAGAAAGTATTAAATGCGATTGGGGTAATCAGTAAAATAATATACTTAGTACCCAGTGAGACTTTCTACCCTCTTTCTAATGCTCAAGCCAATTATTCTTTACTTTTAGGGGATCTTCAGCGATATCCTTACTTGATGATGATCCTTACTTGATGATCTCCAAAAAGTGCCGTATATCATATGCTGCGGTCCACGATCACATGAATTTTTATATCATAAATTATTCACCATAAAGGACCTGTAGTGTATAGGCCTTTTGCATGCGATGTCAAGGAGCGGAAAGTAGGCCCTCCGTTGGGGGAAAACAATCCAAATCAGACAAATGGAGACAGCTGATTTATCAACCAGTCGAATACGCTTATACTCTGCTAAAAGTGCAGGGCGAATTCTCATGCTTGCGGCCACGTGTTCCATTGTTCTGCCCAAAAGATGACGTCAGTCTTTTGGCAATGCACTGGGTCTATAGAAAGTTTTGACGTTACGTTACAATTGGTAAGCCACGCCCACTGTCTGGCAAAAATCAACAGTGTTTCAATGCACAAGCTACACGTGGGTCGTCAGCTGCTTTTCAACTGGCCTCACTAGTTAGCGTAGTACGCCAGTCTTTGCCCGTCAAAAGGGTCTGAGCTTGTGACGTAGGTGAGAGCACCCTGTAATTACCAGCTTGGAATTTGTTTGGTCAAATATATCAATACGTTCTTCCCTTTCTATATTAGTCATTTTTAAAAAGTTAGCACTTTCACTGTTATTCAACTATGGGTTAAGGTAATTTATTTTAATCCTTCACCGGAACCCAATTTGTCCAATCACAAGGAAGACTTGAATTTTTTCCCTGTGCTACTCATTAAACAATAACATCAAAAACGATGACATTTTCAGTACATTAAGTACATACCGTTGGACCCTAATCAATTATTTTGTTGGTCTGTGTTTAGCTTACCATGAACTGCGGAGAACATGATAAATATGCCAGATATGGCTTTGATATACAGACCCTGCCACAGACATAGGGACGTTGTATTTTCCAAAAGAATTGCCTGTTCATTAAATATTCCCAAACTCCCAGTTGTTTTAAGTCGTAGCTAAAAGGCATCACAAGAAAAGTAAACAATCAAAAACTACAAGTACTGCATTAGTTGCTAAGAAGTTCGTTGACAACACTGCAACAACCCGACTGCATAGTCAAGAGGATCACAATCAATTCCATTTGTAGTGCATTATTACATTAAAGAGTTTCTACCGATATTAAACGCATTATTTCCTTAAGGATATTTAATTAGGGCAATATCTCTATATCAGTAATCGAAGCTATCAGTAACAGCAAAAATTTGTAGGTTGACATATATGAAAATATAGTTACCATGTATAGCATAACGAATAGACAAAATCGTGGCATTCCGATGACGTATAAGTAGAGCAAAAGTCAAAGAAGTGGGTAAACAATACGGTATCACGTGGAACAGGACCACAGACTTCCTATAAATGGACACAGCATACTGCACGGTAGATTGTCGCTACCTTACGAGAGAGAAAAAGCGCATAAGATGACCATCTGCTAATTTTGTGTAAATATTTGGACTTCCTCAAGTAAATTGCCAGATTTTGTCAGAAAGGTTAAATATCTTCGAAATATGGCAAGCTCAGGTCAAAATCAGTTCACTTCTTTGCAGGAATATGATATTCTTTCCCATTAAAGTTTAACAATTGCTCAAAATATAGCAGCGTTATCGTCAAATCAGACGATTTATCAGACGGTGGCCATCTTGGTGTGCCTTTTTGTCCCAGCCGGTCACGGTGGCGACCATCTACGGATAGGACGCACACGCTCTGTCCATGTATATAAGTCTGTGAGCAGGACATGTGAAAATACATTAGAGGAAACTGCGGTAATGCGTGTGGCCAATGTAGCATTGGAAATGAGCAATTGCAGGATTTTTTATTTTCGAAAATTTACTTTCGAAAAATTCATCCTATGCCTTACCTTGTCAAGTACTGTTATCAGTTTTAGTTAGATGTCTATTCAAGGTTGACATTTAATGGCAGATTATCTCACTTTAAAAGAAAAAAATATCTAATCTATCAGTGCACCATGAGTACTTTGATCCCCATTTCGAAAGAACCTTTTCAGAATTTTTTGAAAGTTGTTGTTGAAACCCCTGAAGTTTGGGGTTTCTTTTTTGCCGAAATGGCCATTAAACTGTTTTTGTTTTATTGAAACGGCTCATTTGGAACAATAACCCACGGGTCGGGTACTTAAATCGTGAATTACAGCTTTATCCTAAAAACTGTGGTAACCATAAGAAAACATTACTTCATGTGGGCCAAAGTGTGGTAAGCTGTGGCAATTTGGCATGTGTGAAAAACAAGACGCGAGGTTAGTGATAAGAACAGAATGTTGAGATCGCATCACTCCAAACCAAACCTTTCTATGCATTTTAAGTATTCCCTACTTTCTTTAGGTGTGTCACATTTCTTGCGTCATGCGTTTTCACGAGCATCACTTCATGCAAGTTCGCCATATACTTTTTGTAAGGTAATAACTGGTGCAAGATGTCGATATTTTCGCGGTCTCGAACCCAGATCTGCAGAGAAGAGACTGTAGAAGAGCCTCAAGTGATACAAATTACACTATGGACTGATTTGGTTTGGGTAGCCCCTACAAAATGTGTCGCATGTGACAGGGCATGAGAAAAAATACAAAATGGTTGTTTTAGTGGTAATTTTCAACTCCTGCATGGTTGATACTTGTCCAAGGATTTCTTTACAGGACCTATAGTTTACCTACCTTTGTCACACATCATAACAAGTGTCAAACATGATCTTTGGCTTTCTACGCTAAGTCACTGATTCTCTCGGCATCTGTGACAAAGCTAAGAACCTTTACAAGATTGGTCACTTTTATTAAAAATTATTTAAGTCACGAATTGACCTACAAAAACCACAAGAAACATTTTCAAAACCCACCATAGTTGTAAGAAGTTTGGTAAAGAATTTCAAGTGTAGTATAGGAAGTTTGGTCAAATATTTTTTGTGAGGATTGAGTTGTTTTTACACTAAATTCTTATCTTTTTGTTAAATTTACCAAATTCCTTTACAGTTTTAAGTCACTGAATTGTTTTCCTTATCCCATTTTCAGGCAGAGCACACGAACAATATCCCTTTTAAAGGTCTTTGGTATGCCTTTGTGTGGAAATTAGCCCCGGATCTCACAGGTGCGGGTGCTCTTCCACTAGTAGACCAAGGAAAACAATATATGAATTTTTGTTCCCTTACTCCACTTCAATTCGTCAATCCAGTGCAAAAAACCCCTTTTGTTCCTGTGAATTTCACCTTTTTCATATTTTTTTTCAATCTACAGAAACAGAACTTGATAAAGTACGGCAAAGTGATAGTATCAACTATGTCTTTGAAATATATCGACGATTCCCCATCGCATTACTGGAAATCATACACAGCCATGAGGGACAACTTTTATATGTGCCCGTATGTTTACGACATTGGTGATAAAGAATTTCAGGAAAAAATACTTGAAGTTCTGCCTCAACAAGAATCGCTCAAAGTTCTTGGGATTGGAAGTGGACAAGGTAAGCTATTGCCTATAAGTTATTCCCAGCATTTCACTATGTAGAGGAGTGGACCATATTGCTTCTCCGCCTTTCACTGGGTGGTTTTTACACTATTTTGTAACTTATTCAATAATATAATAATAGTATAATGTATTATTAACAAAGTTAAAGACATGGAAACAAAAAATCACCATATTGCATGTAAGAAGAATTGAAATACAATAAACATCTCAAGCAGACGAGTCTTCATCCCAAACGTGGATATTCAAAGATCTCAATAGTTTCAAATGTGATAACTTACAAATGAGCTAGTTGTAGAATGAAATAGCTGTTGAAGGCGACTCTTGCCAAATGCGGCAGGTGTGCAATAGATCTAGTTGTTTGTTGCGACGGTTTCGTGTACTGTACAGAATTAAGATGGAAAGACTACATGTTCTTTTAATTATACGAAATTAAACTACATTAGGAAAGTAAAAAAAATATTGTGCAACTTTGTTAATAAACGTTACAAAATTTGATCATAAATTGCACAATAATTAGTGCGCTAATGAATTGTTCAAAGAGGCTTCGCTTTGAAAAGAAGACATTTTATCTTTCAAAGCTGGGGTATAGAGAACGCAAAGACCACTTGAAAACCATTAAAAGAGGAAACCTATACATCGTGCCTAGATTGTTTCCATGTCACGATTGTACTACTAGTTTAACATATGAAGGCCATGATTCCCTACACCAAATAAGGGCCCTATTCCAAGCTAAAGGTGGATTAATAACACCAAGATGTGCCTTCTCTTTTCTACTAGTGCTAATAGGTTAACAAGGTAGTCATCCATTAAGGTCCGTGTACGTACACTGGACACTTTTCACGACACGTGTGTAGTAACCTGTTTACACCACAAGTGAACGCAAAGGTTTTGTCCTTGTGTTCTCTGGGCACATGTCGCGGACACAAGTTACGACACATGTGTTCTGAAACTGTGCCCAGTGTACACAGGGCTTTAATTGCTCCCAATCCTTCTGAAGTGCAATTCTACAGGGCCCATAGATGATGAGCCATATGGGACCATGAAGAATTCCACATGGTAATGTTAGCAGGGGAGAAAAATACGATATGGTAACACGATGGTACTGTAAATCCGTAATCTCGTAATACAGGAATAAAAAGGAATTGATCTGCACTTCCATAGTATCGTTTTACAATAAAGATTTTTTCGATATATTCTCCAATAATTTCTATGAGGTGGTCAATTCGAACAGTAACTGGACGATATTTATTTGCTATTCCTGTGATACTTTTGATAACCTGGAAATTCCCCCTTGCATTGGAAAAGTAAAACGGTACCAACTTAGGGATAACTTGCGTTTCCAGTGCAACACAAAATCACCTTAGCAAGACCTAAAATATAGGTTTTCAGTGTATAACCAAGTTGGACGTAGATGAAAGTAACGTCCCTAATGAAGACGTTTTCACACTTTTAAAAGAATCGGAATATTTGTGTACTGGCCGCTCCCCCTCCCACGGATAATAACCTGCAATCGCCGCCAAAAGTAAATGAAACAAACCCCTTTCCCCCGTTTTAATGTTGTTTTACTCAGGACTGGTCAGTTTTTCCCGACCAACATTGAAGTGGGGGAAAGGGGAAGAGCGGCTACCATATGAGATAGATAAAAGGCAATGAAACATCTGCTATGGAGGGATTTTGTTTCATTTGTTTTAGCGACGATTGTAGCTACGCCTCTACAGATGCCGTCTAAATACAACTTTGTCGAATTTGGTTCATGCATTTTGCAAGGTCAATAAGACCCCAATCATTCGCAACTGAGAATGCTGATTCCCTTTTAACTGGGTATACTTTTATGAAATGAAATATTCATGATCTAGGGTTTATAAAGGTTTTCTTTCCTGTAGAACGTCATTAACCGTTTACAACCTTAAAGATCAAAGTAAGAAAGATGAAGTCATTGAACCTTTCCAAAATAGAAAATGCAAAGGATTAAGGGAAAGATGTTGGTATACGTCTTTTATAGCTACATTTGGGGTTGGTTGAACGTATCTCTTGTCTTGTTAGGTCCTGTTTCGAATTCATAATTAAACAGACCTTGCAAGGGGAGTTGATTAACAAAGCTATACAAATAACCATGAATATGGAAGACGCTCATATGGTTAATCAATTACAACTTCACGACAGATGGCAACCTGTTTAACAATTTAATCAATTTTAGTTTCTTCTGGAAGGCCAGTTCAGATGGGAAAAGCGTAGATTATTCTTTGATGAAAAAATCCACCTTGTACTTTACTGAGCTTTTAACCTTTTTTTTTTCAAGCTTCAATTCTTCAAACGTCACCGCCTCTATCCAATGGCCCACAACACTTGTTTCAAAGTATTTTATGTTTATTATTAAAGTATTGCTAGGGTCAGTAACTGCTATGAAATATATAATTCTGGCGATTTAGTATTTTAGTACAGTTATTCTTATCGCATTAACTAAACAGTAAAGAACTTTTCATGTACATGCACCCTTACATACTGCCTCTCACTCTGAATACATCATCCGCCCTGTCATGATTCCTGCTAATCTGGTATTTTGGATTATTTGATTGACAGGAGAACTAGATTGCATCAATATGCGTCGAATGCTGACTCGCGTTTCCCATATTGAAAATACTGTCGTGGAACCATCGATGGAGCCATTGGAGGTCTATAGATCTCTGTCTTTGAGAGATTTGTCCAACCGCGTAACCACGTCGTGGTACCAGGAAACCTTCCAGCAGTATCAAAAGCGAAGAGAGTGTATCAACGTCATGGACAAGTTTCACTTCATAAGTGCCATACATTCCCTTTACTCTACGGACAAGGATAGCATCGGTTGTCTGATTGATTTATTGGAAGACGATGGTGTATTACTGATTGCTATTCAGAATGGTAACAAGAGTTTTTTGTTATTTGTTTTGACCGTTTTGAGTTCCTCTTGTGGACTGATAAAGCGGTTCCACATTCATATCAATTTTGTCCATGTAAAGGACCGCTTAATAAGTCTTTTCCGGACGACGTTCCTGACGACATCGGACACAAGAACTTTACAAATTACAAAGAAGAACAAAGCGATACACATTTTCTACTTTGAGGCCTTTGACATGGCCAATACGACAAAAACTTTCGACCACTGCACATGTCGAACACACATTAGGAATGCATTCAACGTATATATCATAACACAATTGAAATTACACAAGCAGACGGTAAAAGATAACGCGTTAGATATCATAAAAACAACATATGGGACATACCTTAGTATGCTAATGAGACTTAAAGGGTTAATACATAAAAATTAAAGTGAGTGTGCGGGACAAAGTGTAAGCAACTGCCGGTGGGACGTAGTTAGTCGGTCGGTCAGTTAGATGGAGTTTACTGCCCTGTTTTCACCAAATTGATTCAAGTCGAGCTTCTCTCTTCTCTCTTCTCTCTTCTCTCTTCTCTCTTCTCTCTTCTCTCTTCTCTCTTCTCTCTTCTCTCTTCTCTCTTCTCTCTTCTCTCTTCTCTCTTCTCTCTTCTCTCTTCTCTCTTCTCTCTTCTCTCTTCTCTCTTCTCTCTTCTCTCTTCTCTCTTCTCCCTTCTCTCTTCTCTCTTCTCTCTTCTCTCTTCTCTCTACTCTCTTCTCTCTTCTCTCTTCTCTCTTCTCTCTTCTCTCTTCTCTCTTCTCTCTTCTCTCTTCTCTCTTCTCTTTTCTCTCTTCTCTCTTCTCTCTTCTCTCTTCTCTCTTCTCTCTTCTTTCTTCTCTCTTCTCTCTTCTTTCTTCTTTCTTCTTTCTTCTTTCTTCTTTCTTCTTTCTTCTTTCTTCTTTCTTCTTTCTTCTTTCTTCTTCGGAAATAGGTTGCAGGCTCCCAAAGGGCACAAACGAAACGGAGTGAGAGAGGGAGGGATCAGCAAGACGCCAGGCGGCACCTGAAGGTGTCCAGGGTATGCAAATTGGCCGTCTCATCGGGTAGTTTGTTCCAATCAAGGATAGTTGATGGAAAAAAGGAAGATTTATACTGGGACGTTTTGGTGTTAAATACTTAAGGGCTTTGATATTATTGGTAATCTCGTTGTCAATGATGTTGGAATAGGTGGAGTCACAAAATTGGGTAGGTCTAATCCGCATCCGCCTTGCTGGATGAAAAGTAAGATACTGATCCTGTGGGACCGCTGGTAGCTGGTCATTAATGATTTTGTACATGTAACATAATCTATCGATTTTTCCACTGAGTTGTGGCTCACTGGCTGGTTTTCCCTACTCCATTGCCAGTGGGACGTAAAGAAATCCGGTTCGTACCACATTTCAATGAAAAACGTATATGATATCAAAACAATGGTGAAAATTACTGTTACAATGTTAATACTGTTGATCGTTATCATATAACCCAGTTTTGCTTAGAAAAGTAAAAGTCTTACAAACGTTTATTAAAAAACTTGTCCTATGGACAATTTAAATTTGAAACAGTTTACATATTGTTTAAAGAATATCTTCAAAAGGTTATGCACTTGACATGAATTATAGAAAGTAGCACCAGCTTTACAGCCTGTCCTAATTTATGAGCTTTGAGGTGATAATCCAACTGAGGCTTTTTTCATCTCATGAGCCCGTTTTCTTTGCAAACTGCCTCTCATACTTACTCTGCCACGTGCTCCTATGAAACAAAATGGGCTATTTATAGATCTACGAAAAAAATAAAAAACATTCTTAACTATTTTATTACCTACTTTAGAAATGTTTGACAATAAGCTTTGTATCACTAATGTCCAACGGTGTTGGACGAAAAACAATTGAGTTGGGAATTATTCTTGCTCCCTTAGAAAAATTCGTTTGTGTTTCAAGTCATGTTTTCAATAAATTTACGTTACAAGCATGTGTAATTATCCTTATAAGCCTGATGGTAAAATCGTGACAAACATTTCTGAAGATGAAAGTTTTGTACTGTAAAATTGTGGAGGGAAGTGCCCATATTTTAACCTAACATACAAGTTGTGAGGATATTCACGTTTTTCTTTGGAAATGCGGTGATACATACGTCAGACATTACTTCGCCCTACGTGCTTCGGGAGGTAGCCTTAACCCTAACGAAAATGGTAGTTACTTGGATGTAAAGCTCTATAACCTACGGATCCACCAATACGAGCGACAGGGGCCCTGTTCCAATCTATATAAGTACAAGGCAAGAAACAACATTTTTTAAGTCCTAGAATACAAGTGAAAAAGGAGAGATAACACGTCCCACGAGTTTTCCTGCTGGGGTGTCGAAGTTCATGTCTAATGAAATATTAGCTTTACCATAGAAATTTTTGTGAATGAGATATGCCTGTTTTGCTTGCGAGTTTTGGTCATCCATTCAGAGAGAGATCAATGCTCCTCAAGATAGATGACGTAGGGCCTGACCCACCGGAAAGATCGTAAACCTTAAGCTAGCCGAACACCATACGACTTTGCGGGCTGCAACTCAACTCGATCGTCGGATCTCCAACAGTCGTGTAGAGTGGGCGAGTTTACGACTGCGACTGGCAGTTTTAAGACCAATTTTAAGTCGCATCTCTTTCATTCGGGAAGAACGAACATGTCGTTCTTCCCGAATCTGTAGCGCGACAGTCGCAAGGGTCGGTTCTTCCCGAATCTGTAGGGCGACAGTCGCAAGGGGCTGAAAAATCTGACCAATCAAAATTACTGATTTATATGCACGTGATGTAAATACGGTGAAAGTTGTCTGATAATTTTTCCTGTGACAACTTTTGACGTAACTTTGTGTAAATATTCGGTTGAAAAGATGGATATACGGACCGAGTACGACGAGTAGACATATGGCAAACTCATAGAAATGTGGGAGCAACCACCTGTACTTTATAACTGTGGAAGCAAAAGCTTTTCCTATAGGAATGTTTGAAAAAAACCGTTGAAGAGATTGCCGAGGCAGTCGACATTACTGGTGAGCTGTAAAATTGCATAGGTCTGGTACACTAGCTACAAACTGAAAGTATAGTTGCAAACTGTATTCTGTTCTGTGCTGTTGTACCGTAATATGTATAGCAGTAGCGTGTACGTGTCAATCGTGGGTGTGTATTCCCTAATCGTTCGACTGACAATGTGTGATAGCCAGTCATATAGTGTGCCTGGCCCTGTCGTGCGACTAAAAATCGTGACGACGATTCAAAACTAGGTCACGACGGTTTAGTTGAGTTGCGACGCGCAGTCGTATAATATGCGGCTAGCTTTAGGAGCTGGATAATCTTCGCGTTTGCTGACCTAATTGCAGAAATCAGAGTAATACGTGTCTCCTGTGGAATTACCCTAAAGTGACAAAGGCCAGCACGATTTTATCTAAGTATTTGACTGAATCATTACTTTTCTTTTCAGATAATTCCGGGTACGTTAAGTTTTCCAGGAAGGTTGCAGAAAAGTATGGAACTCGTTATACCCGCGTAACCACCGGTTACATGACATCACTAGTATCACGAGTTCTCGATGACGATGAAAGGGTTACTTATGAAGTAATAGAAAATCGTCACAATGTTGACGTCACTCCTTGTTTTGAAGAAGGGTCTTTGAAAGGGTCATTGGTGTTAGACTTCTTGACCCATGTCGTCGACTTTAAATCAACCATTTCCAAAGATGTTCTCCAATCCGTTTTAGATTATTTGAAAACACCTGATTGTTCAGAAATTCTGAGTAATGGTAAAATTATTTTTCACGAAGACTGGGATGCGTTTATTATTAGAAAAAAGTAAAGGTATACGACCGCTTCACATTTGCTTGTGTATGTAAATTTGTAATGCAATGTCGCACAACTTTACACTTCACTAAAGTTGTTTTAATTATTTTGTCGATGCCGTGTGTTGTCACCCCGTCTTCTAAGATAGTGAACAACGTACATTGCTTTCTCCACTTGGTAATGATGAGGTTTCATGTTGAACTTACAGTTTTAATTTATAACCTTTTCCCGTGTCGGTTTTTTTTTTTTGTGTGTGTGTGTGTGTGTGTGTGTAGAGCTAGAAGGGTTTTTACGGCTCAGTTTCTATCACCCATTGGTTAAAGTCGGGCCGACCATGACCTTTTTTCCAGTGTGGTTCACTTTCCCTTTCCCCTACTTTATACCATATGCTGAGCACCAAATTTAATGCTTGTGATTACCCAATAACCGTATTTCTTACGCTAACCACCTAATATATTACTTACTTGTCGGTTCCTGAAGTCGTCCTCTGAAACTGATCTTAGAATGGAGTTTAAATGCGTTTTCATAATCTATACTGTGCTGTATCCTGTTCCACAGACTGCGTGTTTTGCCCAGTGATAGAACGTACTCTTCTCCCGTGGGAGGCCCGAGCTCGATTCCGAGTTGAAGTCATACCAAAGACTTACAGTGCGACCTATTGTCATTGAAGTGATGCTGGTATAGGCAATGGTGTAGGGAAAACATTTCAGTGCCTTAAAACATCAAGTCTTAAAACCGTATGTAACTACATATTTTACACGCCATTGACATCTAGCGACACTTCAAGTCCAGTGAAATGTACATGTTAGATAGTAACTCAATACAACGTATCAAAATTTTGTGTGCTCTAGGCTAAGGAAATCGACCGAAGAAAAACAAGTCCGCAGTTCTTCATTTTTTAAATTATGTGGAAACATATTCCCCAGACTGCCAGAGTTAAAAAAAATTAAGTCTTACCAAATAACGACAACAATCGTGTTTTTATATAGTTGTTGTATAGCTTTTAGGTCGTAAAATGTTATATGAGAAGTCTTTATGAACATCCTAAGAAAGCTTGATACCCTTTCTTGATGTTTCAAATTCAACGATATTCGCTTTAAATGAGAATTTTCAAAGAAACAACAATCTTGATAACCAAAAGAGAGACAGAGTCGCTATAAATCTTTTTAAATATATTCCATACTACCACCTTCATGAAACAGGCCTACACAATACAACATAATTTAAAACAACATTTTTGATGTCCGTAAAAAGAAGTAAAAGAAGAATAAAGTAATCAAAACAAAAATAAAGTAATCCCGTAAGTCTATACCATTCTCACTTTACTTTTATAAGGGAAAAGACACCAGAAAATATGTTACTTTTTAAGTGACATGATTGCGCCATAGTTTTCAGTTTGACCTAAATCAATTCTAGTATTCTCTGTGGAAGTAGCTTTCTGATGTGATTATCATTAATATACCGTGGTTGTCAAATGAGTGGATCAAACTCTTCTAGGAGAATTTTGACGTTATTCAGTACTTTTTTTTGTTTTCTAAAACACGACGTAGAGGTAATTTATTGTCCATTAATAAATGAGTCGATTTTTTTCCATTGTAGGAAACTTGTTTTAAAACTTCTTAAAATTGGGAATTATTGAGGATTATTTCGTTGCAATTTTTCAAATGCATTAACATCATAAAAAAAAGTATTGACGCAGATATTATTGTACTCTATTGTTGGCTTCTTGATCTAAAAATCACACTAACATGGCACATTGATAACAAAATTAATGGATACCCTTTCTTAATAAGTATTAATCCTACCTTAACAAACAACAATAAATTGTAATTTCGGCAATCTGTGTAATGCATATTAACGTTCATAAATTTACTGATATGTTTTATGGTACTACAAATAAAAAAGAATAGACCAGAACCATACTTATATTTGATATGTTAAAGAGGAAGATATTCTAAGCATTCTGATGACTAATTTTGTTTCATTTCCCATGTTCATTTTTGAGATACTAACAATTGGATGTGGCAAATTTTCTACATATAATGACCCCGAAGCAAGCAGGCGTGATGTCCTGGATTCACATCGTAGGCCAATGTTTTGCATTTTTGTTTATCTTTACCACCAATTTTATGCAACTTAACTCTGATATATTGATACCATAGGTGCATTCTGCACAATCCTGATGAAATACAAAGAAGAACAAAACATTGACCAACAATGTGAATCCATAACATCACACCTGTTTGCTTCAAGTTCTCTTTTTATAGAAAGTGTGCCAACTTCCATTGCTAATATCTGGAGAACCGAACATGGAACATGAATGAAATATATATTCACCAGAATTCTTAGAATATGTGATTTCTTAACATATCGAACATAAATTTGATTCTAAACTATTTTTAAGACCTGAAAGATGTTCATCTCAAAGGTCATATATGAATATCCTCTGGTTCATTCGGCACTTCGTAAAGATTTTCTTCACGAACAGAAGAAGCATCAAAAGCTCTTTTGTTGTGAAGATTGCCGTAGGATTTCTTTTTAACGTCAGGAATGTCATATTCGGATATTGGAGGTGAAGTGGGGTCTTGTTGTTTGGTCGGTTTGTATTGTTCCATCCCTTTATTTTCGTACATACTTTGCAAATTTCCAACGTCACGTTCTTTGAGTGGAATATTTTTCTGGAAACCCTTGTAACCTGTGGAAAGTAAAGAGGTAAATATATTATTTGTGTTCTGCATTTGACAAGGACCTTTTATTGGCCTAAATTTAAATGGTAAAATTGCCTTCATGTCACTACAGGGTATCAAAAGCAAGTCGAAACAAGTACAATATAAAAAAAGCAAAATATTTGACAGGAATTTTTCCTTTGGGTACAGAATTTATCTCAAATACCCTCATGGCCACCTCTCTTGTTGAAAAATATGTAATAAGTACCTGAGTTTTCATAATTCTCTTCAACTGAATTCCTGGAAGGAGAAGATGCGTCTGCATTGTTTCGTTTCCTGTAAAACAAGTATGAAAGAGAGCGCAGTAACGGAATTACTGGATTGGTTTCTTTTTGAAAAAGTAAACGCTTAATAACTCCTGAAGGGCATGATGCTTTGGACAATCTTATTTTTACGACATATTCGAACAACAAATTTTTAAAGTCACAATAGAAATATTCAAGCATTGCTTTCAAATGAATCCGTCACGAGGGTGTTGTCCTTTTGGTAGAGCATCCGACCGTTGCTGGGCAGATCCGAGTTTCGATTCACAGGTCGGGTCATACAAAATCTTCAACCAAAAAGCCGAAATGATTCCATACCGAAAAAAAAAATTGCGGAGTAAATTTTCTTTTAGACCCCTTGTGACCTCAAAAGATGATCTTGAAAATTCTACCTTTTAATGGCTGGTGACCCGAGATGACTTCTGACCTTCTCCAAAATAATTTGGGTTCTTTTTTATACATATTACACTTACCTACCAAATATGAAACTCTTCTTACTTTCCTACTTGGTGTTTTTAACAACGTTTTTTACTCCTGTGATCTCATATGACATTCGGCCTCTAGTGGCCTGGCATTTGACCTCTGGTAACCTGGCTGACCTCCACCAGAAACAATAGGCATTTTTCTCCTAACACGACAAATATGCTTATTAAACATGAAAGTGTCCATCATTGTGATCTTGAGAAATTGTGTTTATATGTAATTTACCACATTTTTGCACATTTAGCTCTTGTTACCTCAAGTGACCTTTAACCACCACCAAAACAATAGTCTAGCTCTTCATTTAAACATTGAAAATCTGTAAACCAAAGATGGAAAATGTCTATCGTTGTAATCTTGAGATTTTGTGATAACAAACCGTTTAGGCCTGTAACCAGGCAAAGTGTTGGAGAGAGAAACTTTTTAAGGGGGCCAAAGTGGGCAGGAGACATGGGGATTAGTCTTTTCGGGTGGAAAATGAGCAAAATTGTCACAAGAAAAATCAAACCCTTTAGGCGTGACGAACAAATGAAAATTGAAGCCAGTTACATGTTTTTCCTTTGCTGACCTTAAATGAGGTTTGACTCCAACCAATCCAACCAAATACAGCGCGTTCTCCCTCTCAACATAAGACATCAATATGTCAAATATGAAAGGTGTCGGTCATTTCTATCTAATCTCCACCAAAATCAATAGGGTGCTTATTTTCAGCATAACAAATCTATAAACCAAATATGAACAGTGTCGGCCCAAACTTGACATACGGCGTTTTCGAGGTTTTCGGGTTTTCACCCCTTGTGACTTCAAATAACCTTCACCATAAACAATTGGGGTCTTCTACTTAACATGATAATTTTTTTTACAGAATATGAAATTTGTTGGTCATTCCTATTTTTAGAAATTTGGTGTTTAAAAGCCGTTTTTGAGGTTTTCGCAGTTTTATTTCCGGTTACCTTAAATGACCTCTGACTCCACCAAAAGAGTAGAGTTTTTCTTCTTATCATGACAAATCTTTATACAAAATAAAATACAATGTAAAAGAAAAATTCCGTATGATATGAGACTGACCTCTTGAAGAAAACAAGAACAGCTGCAGCGATGAGGAAAATCACAATTACTGGGAGAAGAACTAAAATCGCAACAATGTATACTGGTGGACCTGGTGGAAACAAGGAAGAGAAACATGTTAAACTCATTTGCATACAAAAAGCCTCAATAGACCAAAATTAGCTGGTAATGCAACTTGCAAAAGGTGTCAGCAACGTTACAGGTACAAATTGTACTCGTTTGATACCATATATTATGAACCATATTAAGTGATTTTTTAGGTAGAAGGACAAAATGAACACACAGAATGGATGACTTACATGTCAAACTCATGTGTAAGTAACTCACGTGGGTATCGGACAGATAAGGTAATCGGTTATTATTATACTCATTATTAGACTCATTCAAGCCTCTGTAAATGTATTAACCACTTCGTCAGGTTGCGGAGAGTATAACTTCGCTATTAAAATTTTACTTTTTAAGATACCAGTACTGTTGAATATTTTGAAACAACCTACTACGAATACCAAAAGTGTGAAGACCAGTTAAAGCCATTATTCCAAGGAAAGTTTATGGATAAAAACGGATTCATGGATGAAAATTACCAGAACACAAAGCCGTATTTTGTTGTAGAACGCCATCTTTATCCCCTTCTCCTCCATTCCCTTCTCTCGCAACAGCAACACAAAATTCGTAAGGAGAGTCTTCCTTTAAATCTTGAAATGTATACTGATATTCTCCAATAGTATCGCTGTGAGTTACTGCATCTCCCACTGCCCAATCAAAGGAGGCGTTCATCCTGTAGGAAGGAATGTATTCTACTATGGGAGGAGTCCCTTGGTCTCTCCCTTCAGTCCACTTTTGCCACACGATAGTAGCTGAGTTGCACGTGACACTTTGTAACGACGGCAGATCTCTCAATGACGGCAATACTGAAATTACGATAGGAAATGATTTTTTAACAATTTCTATCTCACTTTTGTCGTACATTAAAACATTTTTGAAATATCTTTGTATTTTACCAATGCTAGTTGCTATTGGAAACCGAAGCAAAAATATCTTGCCATGACAGGTACAAAGAGAATTATCAATAATATGTATTACCCCTGAAGGTAACGAACGTCAACTTTCAATTTGCACTCCTGTTAACCAGATAGAAAATAACACTCCTTCTACAAAGGGGAACCGTGTTTATTAGGGTTCTTGATCACAGTCATTCCTTTTTGCGTGATAATGCTTTTGAAAAAACCTTTCACAAGTAGCAAAGTGAAAAAGCAATAATCGTCAGTTTAAATTTAGTTACGAATAACTATCATGACTCTAACATGACTTGGAAAAACGGTCGGTAATTGCACATATTTTAGTTTTTGCCTACAATTGTTTTGGGTCCCCAAAATTCGTTTTTTGCAGGACTGCTTCTAGATTGGCAACATTATCCTTAGGGTACCATTTTGATCACAACAGCGTTTGTAACGTTCACCGTTTACTGGTTCTTCTACAATACCAAATACCTAAAATTACATATTTAAATATGTACGCTCTTAAAAATTCTGGGCAAAAAGGGTTGGGCACTCACAGCCTGGATAAACGTTAGGCAAACATCTCTGAATGTTGGGCAAACACAGCCATGTTTGGGCACGTGTAAGGTCACTGCCAATTAGTTGAGCAAATGTCCATGACGTATGCGAAATGAGTGTGCTCAGTACTGCTAGTAGTCGGAGAGACTCGCTGGTCCGAGACAAACAACAACAATGGCGGAAGAAAATGTGTCGATAAAGCTTATTTCAGGTGCATTAGGTATATTCATTAATACTTTTACAAGTGTACACTAACGTGTATCTCTCAGGGCAACGTTTAAAATGTTTCTCGTCCATTTCTGTGAAGTGAATGGCAAGAAATTTCCAAAAATGAGGTGCAAAGCTGACCAAGGTACTGCATATAGATCCAACCCTTATGTTAGGCTAACATTAGGCTAGCTAACGTTAGGCTTCCTACGTTATTGTGTCGAATTTGTTGTGTTTAACGTTACTTATTACCAGTCAGGAATTGGTCGCAGTTCTTTACCAAAATAAAAGGATATTAATTTAGGCCGGTTTAATTCTATTTTGTTAGTGTATTGTTATTTAAAAAAGATTGAAATACTATTTTGTTCTTCGTTTGTCTCCATGACTGCGAAGTAACCAAATACCCAACGTTTACCCAACGTTGGGTTCGAATACCACCACACCAACAACTGGGTAAAGTTTGTCCCAAGGTTGAGTAAAAAAAAGTCGCCCAACAAATGGGCAAAATAAATAACCCAGAAGAGGGACAAACTTTTGCCAAATATATGGGTAAATATATTTGCTAATTTGTTTGGGAAAGTTTGCCCAGATGTTGGTGTGGTGATATACGAACCAAACGTTGGGTAAAAGTTTGGCAAAAATTTGCCCAACACCTTAAGAGTGTACCTGGGACAACCAATTCAACTTTGTTGCTTTTTTCACCCTCGCCATCTGATGTACTTAAAGTCACGTAAAAGGTATAAGACATCCCAGCTGTGAGGAAAGACAAGATGAAGGATGTAGCCGTTGGTTCTGGTACATCTATCGAACGAACGTCACGCGCTGACCAAGAGTAGTAAACAGTGAACTTGGTAATGGGTGAAACACAATTAGTACCTTCGGAAGGAAGCTGCATCAAAAAGAAAAAGCAAAAGTCACAAGTTTTGAAACAACATCTAATATACTCATAATTTCCTGACGTAATGAAGGTAATAAATTCAATTTGTTATCATGCTCTGAAGCTTCTTACAAACTATATTATGCATTTCAAAGTTTTGCGATTTAATAAGTTGTTTTGATTTATTGAGTGACAAAGTCACTCCGAGATTATCCGTAGAAATGGGGTTCGTTCAGTTTCTCCGCTTATCGATCCACGAACGTCTCATTTTCTTTGTTTACATATTTTCTGAAAAATTTCAGATTAACAATCTTGGGCATTGTGTTGCATATAAAGTAAATTTTACGAATAACCGTTTTTCCTTGAACTGTCCGAATATGTCGTGAAGTTTTGTAATCTTGCTGATTTTTCATGAATATTTTACCCTAAATATGATCACTTTTTTCCCTTTTTCGGGCACATCTTTTTAAATATTTCGGACACGCTTAGTAGTTACTTGTGAACTTAAAACCATGTCAAGTTACAATTCAAGTGCAAGGAACGAATTTTCCTTAGATTCCTGTCCGAAGTTTAAATTTAGCCAAAAGTTGAGGGGAAGTCTGCCCCTTTTCCCTCACCCAATCCCCGTCTCGTGTGCCTGAGCACATGAAAGGAATGTTATAGCAGAAATTTGAAAAAAAAATGGGTTTCACTACCAGAGAAAAATTTTGGAGACCGATCTCCCCAAAATCACGACTGAAGCTGGTTTAGATGCAATGCTTTTTTCGTACTGTGAAAATGGTATTTCTTTTTCTTTTCAGATTGTATGAAAATCATTTGCTTGCATTAAAAATGGATTTGTGCAAGGAACAATTAAGAAAATTTTGATAGTTTCCCTGAAGAATATGGTCTTCCCTAAAAAAAAAAAAAGAAGAAGATCGTCGGGCGGAGGCTTAACTTCATCGGGCTAATATCTTTTATGTTATAGATGACGGCTCCACACGACAATATTAGAGCATACCCCCAACGTGGGCCAGCCATCCCCATGCCCCCCCCCTCCCCTGCTGTTACCATCCTTGTTTACCAAGCTTACACATTTATCCTTTTGATGACCTTCAAAGACATTTGAACCCCAACGAAATTGAAGAAACCTCCCTAGTGAAGTAAAGAGCTCTTGTTATGAGAAAACACAAGATTGCACCTAAGATACGGTGTTTAAAGATATATAAGGTATGTAGTTGATCCATTGCCCATATATTGGTTAAGTGAAGTACAAGAGACCCTGGAGCGAAAGAAGTTTCTTCATTCAGCTCATCGCTAATAAAAACTACCTGAGGGTGGCAGCCTTAGGGGACGGCAACCACAGAGACGCTACGCAGGCCAGCTTCAAAGCGATTCTACGGACCATTTTTGCCCCCTCTGACCGAAATCTCTCGCTTCTGTCACTGTTGAAATTAATAATATCCCTAAATGTGAATCAGTCTCCCTATGCTATTTCCACCGTACCTGATTATTGGTGGTGTACATCTGTAAACATCGACCGTCCTTGAAAAAATCGAAACTGATATGATAGGTACTCTTTTAGGAAATGTCGACACTCAAGAATGATGAGCATCCAATATTCCAATGTAAAGATGTCTAGCGGTTTTCCATTTTCCCATGTTTGGGAAAAGTGAGTGACTTGGTCTTAACTAATTTCTGACTTTAACGAAATGAAAAAGAAAAATGCCTGTCTATAATACAAGACCATAAACCAACTATGAAATTTTCAAGCATACAAGAAGAGAGAGTCTCACCAACTCATGCCAGTATTTCCATTAAAAATCACCATGATTTAATGGATCTAACAATAAATTAATCAGTAAATAGAAGGAAAAAAAACAACACGGTACACCAGTCCAAATAAATACTGAATCTCACGCATGCATATTGTTTACACACCTAGAACCGTGCACCGTTCAAATAATTTTACCAGTATCTTATCTGAAAACCTCAACATTACCCTTTTAGCTGTGTGGTATTTTTTTTTTTTCAATTTTTAACACAGAAAATTTGGAGCAAACTACCTGCCAGGATACTTTCACAAGCTCTTGCCTTTCCCCGAAAACTTCGGCGTGGACGCTTTCTGGAACTGTAAAAGCGAAAACGACGATTTGGGAAGCAGGTTATACAAACGTCGCTCCATATAATTAGAGCAATATTATGCAAAGGAAGTACATGATTAAACTATTCAACTATTTTATAACTTAGACTTGACCGTATTAGGTGCATTATCTTCAGTCCTTAGGAAAAGGAAATACTCGAAAAATACACGCATAAAGAAGTTGTCATTCAGAGACACAGGGTATGCCACATTTATCACGGATTTCTGTTCATGGAAACAATGAAATGGTGAGAATTTCCAAACAGACCATTTTCTAAACATCAATTAAATAGGATTGTGGGACGGTGTTTTGGTGTGTGTCGTTTTTGTCAAATAGTCTTAAAAACACGCACGAGAATCATTAGAGAATTCTTCCACATGAAAGTATACGTCATGAATTGGCCGATTTTTTTCAACAATAGAAAACCGCAAACAACAAAAGGCGGTCACTGGACCGTGTAATCCGCAAAAGTGTGGCTTTTGCCAGTTGTTCAACAAGCAAGAACTTCGAGGGATAGTATAAGGTTGTCGAAGTTTCAAGGAGGCAGATTCTGTGATGTGCTGTGCAACGATCATTTAAAACTTTATTTGGAAAATAATCAATTTTTTTTTAGTTAATTTCGACTCAAACTTGGTAATATCAGTTACATCGTTTTCTGTCCGGTATAAACGGAAATACTCGAATATAACACACGGTATGGAGTGAGGATCCACCCCCGGAAAATGGAAACAAGAAAGGCAACCGTTATCAGGGTTTTCAGTTCTGTTTACTCTTTCTTTATTATGATGGCAACATTTCTAGTTAACGGGCCATGCTGATTATCAGTGTTGCACTGTTTGATTAATAGCATTGGTAAAGAAGTAATTTTGAGGTGAACATTTTTGATGAACTTGAACACTAGAACACTGTCCTAGAATCATCAGAGAGAGGACTTAAACGAGTGTACACACCAGCGGACAGTCAGGTTTTCCTCATCCCAAGTTACCCCATACCCCCTCACGAAAGAAAATATTAGGTCAGTGACAGAGGAGTTAGGTCACCGAAGAAACAGGGAATACCACGGCAAACATGACATTCAGAAAAACAAAATCTAAAACATTTAAGAAACTTAGTGGTTTACCAATCTTTTAGCCACGAAGCTTTACTTCTGTTACACCGATACAATTTAGCATGACTTGGTTTGACACTTTACCTTAATTTTAATATGCAGTTGGTAATTTAATGTTAATGGGGTATCTTTGAAATGAGTCTGGTAATGTTTCCTTTTGCTATTTTGGACAAAACCTGTTATACTGTTTTAGCAGTTGTCATGTTACTCAGTCGAGACGAAAGTTTTGCTGTCCACCTTGGAATATAAAAATACAAAATTACACCCTCTGTTATTGTGCACTTTTTGTTTGATTCAATTGAAGAAACATGTTGCATGCATTGATCTAAGGAATAGTTTTAATCGATATCGCTACGATGTGTTGATTGGTACAGAAAAGCCACAGTTGTTTACATTATACCAACTGCTTACCATCACCGCATTTTGTTTTCTGTTCCTTTAACACTGGACTTCTCTGACCTTCGCCACCTGGACCTTCTCGCACAGCTGCCACGGATAAGTCGTAAAACGTATCTGACTTTAAGTTTGCCACCGTAGCATTGTATTCATCAAGATCATCACTGACTTGGTAAGTGTCTGTTATCTTCCAGTCTGGATCATTAGAAGGTCTGTAGTAGACTTTATAGGCGATTACAGGTGGTGTACCTTTGTTACTTTCATCCCAAGCAGCCCAACTGATTGTTATTGTTGTAGGAGAACTTTTGATGAAGGTCGGCGCTGTCACCAGTTCTGGAAGATCTAATTGAATTTGATGGAACATGAAAGACCACTCACAAATAACAAAGGTAATTGGACGTTAATGACATGAAGTGTTTTAGGGTAATAACTTATGTACAACAGTGTAAAGCCTTCAAGCTTTTAAAAACCACCCGTCCTTTAGAGTCTTCAGTTCAGGCTCCGTGTGATGCGTTTGAACACAATTATTGCAATTCAGGTCTTGAAAGGAAGTTGCTTGACGACGCTAAGCCATTACGAACGTCATTGAGGGAATACGTTATGAACACAAACTCCAGTTCGGCATGCTTATCAACTCAACAAAGTAGTTCAACACTTTTCGTTTTACTCTGAAAAACCATGTAACATAGGATAATTTGAAATTACTTTTGTATAAAAACGTATGCTCCTTTAACGACGAACCTCTTTGTCGCTATATACGTTATGACTTTAAATGTAACTTTAAATACCCTCGTGTAATCAGCTGCAACACTATTTGGCATAACCAACTTTATATTTTAGAAGCCAAGTAGCTTAAATGGCCAACGAAAGATCAAATCCATTGTTGTCAAGATCGGTTGACGAACAAAAACGCATTTATTTGATTTTCGTCAATTTATTATCTGTGACCACGCCGGTCTCTATCTCTCCATTTTTATAACAGTGCCACTTATAAGTTTTGCTAAACCAATATATTTCTTCACAACATCCTTGAACTCTATGGTTGTTCAAAATTTTAATTTAGCTCTTTTTTCTTTACTCACCATGCACATCAATAGTAATGCCCATAACTGCAACGATTTCATTTTTAGAACGCAACTGACAGAAAAGTTCCATCTCCTGATATACATTCTCCACTGTGAACATAGCTGTTAGCGTATCACGTAAGTTCCACACGTTTATAAGTTGTATATTTGTTTCGTTTAAGTTTTCGTAACTTCTAGATAGAGCTATCTCTAAACTTGCTAAAGAATTTGGTGATCCTTCGACCGCTGTACAGTTGACCGGCACTGGAACTCTAGCGTTGACCTTGGAGTATGCTGCATTGTTTAAACCTGAGTGTTCCAAAGAATTATCACATATTTGTGTGAGTTGAAATGTTGAAAAACTCCACGGAGTGCCAAATGGTTCAAAATATCCAGAGTAAAAATCAAAGTATCCAAACTGAAATCAAAGTATCTATTTTAGTTTGAATACTTCGACTGTAGTTTGGATACTTCGATGTTTATTTTCAATACTTCGATGTCTATTTTGGATACTTCGGTTTTATTTTGGATACTTCGATTTTAGTTTGGATACTTTGATATTTACAATGGATATTTTGAACCATTTGGCACTCTGTACAATTCTATATTGATAAATGGCACAGAACCCGTTTTATAATTTAAACTGAACATGCAATTGCAATTCAAATTCGTTGATATTGATAATGTATTGCAATTACATTTCCCAAGCTAGTCAAAAGGGATGGTTTTCGGTAGTAACATTCTACTCATGCTACTTATAGAGGATCCGAGGGTTTGGTTAAATGTGTCACGTATCACAGTTACGTTATTCAACATGAACAAAGTATTACTAATGAGCGTGGTGACTAAGGGCATTGATTTTTTTTTTGTGTAAGGACTTCTCTGAAATGAAATATATTGATGTCTTCCATGGGTACAATTTCCCCCTTTTCAAGTTGTAATATATATTTAACTAATAAATAACCAATAAGGAAAGAGACCATTGAAAAAGCGGTAAACTGCTGACGACTGCAATATTATTAAATGAAATTCAAGGAATAATTGATGTAATATTACGAAGACCGTAGTATTTGGGGGAATTGCAAACCCAGATAAGGTAAACATTTTGTTCATACTCTTCTCAGTTACGTTCTTTGCTTTCAGTGTGTCTATCTTTTGAATGTTCATATTCTTTCACTCTTTCTTCTCTTCTCTAGACTCCTTGAGAAGCCCCAACGTAAATATTTTAGAATACCTGCTTCGCACTATGCTACGTTTGTTCGCGTGTGTCCATAGAACACATGTTATGGGTAACACGGAAAGAAAAGAATAAACAATTGAGTGTAACATTAACGATATGTAGTCCCTACGACATGTGCCACGGTTTAAGGTACGAAGCTACTCAGGATGATAACATTATTCTTCCCATGACAAATATTCCTCTGACATGGCTATCTTTTTACAGACTCTTCGTCGTTCTTCACCCAGTGGTTAGGGATGGTAAACTATTACCGAACTGCGCTACTGTAAAACAATCTAAGCTTGAAGCATCTTATTTGAAGATAAACTCACCAGTCTGACAGGAATATGGTGGAAACAGGTCAGCCCATTGTGGTAAGCATCCACCACTTTTACAGAGTCCTGACTCTTTGTTGCACTTGTCTGATGAACAATGACATTCCTGGTTACATGACGATCCAAAATATCCCTCAACACATTCTTCAAAAGGGATAAGAAAAAGATGACAGTTATTCATTAACCTTAAGACCTTTTTTGTTCATTACGTTCATAAAGAAAATAAAAATAAATCGTCTTAATTCTGATGCAAAAGACACTTTTTTATCAGCCAGGCTGAGCTAAATGAACCAGCTGGCTGTAGTTAACCATAAATTAGAAGTGTTCACGTTCCTGGTTTACAGAAGCTTAGTGCTACTTCAGGAACAAAAAACGTTCCTCACAATATTACCTTGTGAACAGAACAAACTATTTTTACATAGATAAATGTAGTCTGACCGAAAACAGACTTTTATAGTTATTTAGAATGAAGTTCACCACTTTACGCTTGCCCTAAAAAAGGTTTTTAACCAATCGAGTAACCCTGTTACAAAATGGTACAACATCACCACATGTACGAAAAATAAAATAAACAACTTCAGTCATTCAATTCGGTGGTTGTAGCTGTGGACCACAGCTTGCTCGACTTAAACCAGTTGCTTAGAAACTGACTCGTAAAACTTCATCTTACAAGGGAGGTGTTACTATTAACACCTCCCTGATCTAACTAACTACTTCAGTAGCTATTGTTTTGGCTAGCTATCCTATCGCGGTATTGAGTGATTTAAGTATAAATTCTAGGATAATGAGATCTTCATCTCTTTCATGGGCGAAGATCCCAGGGATACGGGGGCATATTCCCCAAAATATGACTAACTAAAAGGGTGGCACATGTAACCATAGCTCCAATGTTACGGACAGGAAATAGTTCAACTTAAGCCTTTTAATTTGGTGCCCTATTCTTAGTATTCTTCTAGTGCCGTGGTCGTTTGCGTGCCCCATTGCTTACGTTAGCACCGTGTATAGTACCATTTTCACCAATTTTTCGGTGAATTACCAAATTTTTCTTTTGTAAATTCCTGCCGACCCTCTGAAAAAAGCCGAGAAATCAAACTTAAAACTGCTTCCCAAAGAAGATATTACGACCACTGAAGGACTATAAATACGTGACCACCCTCACGGCCCTCAGACCAATTACATCATTGGTCTGTAATGTATGGCTCCATTCTAGACTGGATGAAAAGAACAGATACTACACATGACCTTTGCGAAAGAGGCTATTTTCTTGTTTTTATGCTTCTTATATTTAATATTCAATTACCAAATTTTTCTCCCTCTTCGTATCCCTACTAGTTGCAGTGATGCTTTTTTATCAATTTCGTCTCAAACATTACTCGTCGGCCCCATTAAAGCGGTTGCTGAAGTGCATAGGGTAATGGGTTTTGTTATGGAGGGGCACAACATTAAAGAATGTAAAGCAGAGGATTTTTCACGAATTCGTCGTTTTTGAAGTTATGTTAAATGAAAGTGTAAAGTTTCTTTGGAAGTCCAAGCAGCTGATTCTCGATTAAGGATGTCTTGGCGCAGAGTTAATCATGGATACAAAACTTCGGCACGCACGCGATCGCATTCGTCAGGATTTGAATTTTGTGACGGTCTATTTCTAAAGGAAAAATGTCTTCACCCGCTGTCTGCATGTAGGGTAAGGTTTATTACGAAGGAAACAAAAATGGAAGCTCCTTTTTCAATTTTAAACAATTGCGTTTTACCAATTTTCGTGCCATCAATTCAATCTTTGCTCCTATTGTTTATCAAGATTTGAACTTTACATTCTCGGACGCCCTGTTACATTCTCAAACTAAAGTAGACAAACTGATAGGAAGACAGCTTCGAATTACTCAATCGGCCCACACTGTCATACAGCAGAGAGGTCTTTATACTTTCTGCACACAGGAAATTACCTGTTTGACTGTATGCTTCTGTTTTGAGTTAGCATTTATAAGTGCAATTACATGTGAGATGAAAGCATAAAAAGCGCTGCCCTAGTACTTACCCTGACAATATGAACCTGTCCACCCATGATCACAGCTGGTATTTGGTCCCTCACATTCACCAGTATATCGGTTACATTGATCAGATAAACAGTGACAGGACTGCAGACAGTTGGCTCCAAAATTATTTTCATCACATTCTAAATTCGAAAAATTTGTTGTCAACTTAAATAAGCAGCTTTTTGATTGAACAATTTCAAAAATATATATTGCTGAGCATGAACAATTGTTTCAAACAGTCCAACACCATCTTCATAGGACATTCGCTGAGCTGAGACATAGAATGTTGACGTTTATTTATTATTAAAATGGTATATTGCACAATAATTTGTGATGTCATTGTTGTACTTTTCAAATTTCATTCTTTGTATTTCTTTGTTTTTCTGAAAGTTATTGTACCTTGGGCCGATATGTAATAGATTCTCTCTCTCTCTCTCTCCCCCCTTTATCTCTCTCTCTCTCTTATGGAGTGATGTTAGCCATTAAGCCCTCTCTGTACAACATGCTTTGCAAGCAAAGAGTAAGCGTCCAAGGTCAAAAAACATTTTTTACTTTCAAAGGGGATCAAGGTAGGTAAAAAGAGTTGTACAACAGAGAGGTCACAAGTTATTGCTGAACATACTATTTTGTTTTTAGTGAATAAACTTCAACTTTTAATGTCTCAACAATGGAACTGCCTATGGCAATGTGAGATGGATGAATAAAATTCATTTTCAACCTTCAAAATATACAGTGTTAAAGTTCTAGACCTGGGGTACACTTTAGCTTCATAATCTCTTCTTACAATTCCGATGCCTACAGGCCTCCACCACACGTTAAGTAAACATCCCTATTCGAGTTTGAAAGTCAACCAATTTTCTCTCAATTGCTAAACTTATAATCCTTTTGATTATTAAACTCAAGCATTGCAGATTACTCGGCAATTATTTGCCTGGCTGCCTTATTTCATGGTACGGCGACCACACGCCTCGCTTATTTCTGTAGTTTGTCCTGGGCAAGAAATTTCTAGCAGCCAATCAGCCGACCAAGCAAACAAACCAATTAGTACTCGTGAACGGAGGCAAAGATGAGCGTAGAAAAGGATTCCGGGATTTCGTGGGTAACCAGGACCGAAATATGTAACTCCTCAGAGACCGGAGAGACAAGGGGCTAGAAGGCCTGAGCCCCCCCCCCCCCCACTTTTTCCGCCAAAGGCATTTTTGGCCGCCTTACTTTTACTATTGCATTGTGAACATATTGGGCCACTTTGGTGATTATCCCCCCCCCCCCACACACACACACTTCAAATTCATACAACGGCCCTAATTCCCCCCCCCCTCAGTTAATGCGCTATGTCCCCCCCCCCCCTTAGTTAATGCGCTATGTTCAGTAGGGTCCTCCCTCGCGATGTGATAATTTATGCATTGAGGTTATTGAGGGTGCACCATATATGTCTTGAAATATCGCGTTCATATAGTCACCTTTAATTTCCCTCGATTGTGAACGTCTATTGACCTCGACAACCCGTTACATTCTTTGAAATGATTGGTTAAAAAAACCTCATCAACATACACTGGCATTATGATTAGGAAACGTTTTAAATCTACATTTGATGTTGATTAAGTTGCAGCTGACGGCAGAATATATATATATATATCAGTCATATCCGTTAATGAATTAATTATTGGGCAAACTTGAACATGAGCATTTCGATATTCATGGCAAGTGATAGTAGGATTTTACCCTTTCAAAGTTAAGAAAGCATCAGTTATCATTTTCTCTTTCCCGCCTAATCCTAATCGAGGGTCCAAGTCAAAATGCACAGTTCAGTGGTATGTGGTTAATCAAGCTTAAAAAACCGTCATCTTCATGTATTTTTCATGCTTTTAACATCACGTTGTATTTTCTGGTGTTTTCGGACGACTTTTGAGCTCTAGACAAAACGTACTAGCCGGCATTGAAATACTCTTGCTTGTAATACTCTTGTGTCTCGATCAAATATGCCACATATTCAGTGTACCCTGAACGGGTTAAGTGGCACACTATAAAATTTGATCTTACTCCAACAACGAGAACTCCCCCCCCCCCCCACCCAGAAAGAAGAAAAGAAAAGGCAACATTACTTAAAACGTTGCTTCTTCTCGATACCCAGTCCTTCCGTACTGTCGAAAGGTTTTAAATATTTTTTACTTGTTTATGTTTTATGTCATTTTTATGTAAAATGTCTCTTTTTAACGTTTATCATAACACTCAATTGTCATTTAAACTGCATGAAAATAAAAATTATATTAAAAACTGGTTATCTCGAAATAACTTTGCTGAATATTGGGGATTCACAATAGTGCAACCGTTTTGATAATTAGTGTTTCACGTAGTGAATAGGTAATACCTTTCTTGCAGTCTAGTCCTTCATATCCAGTATTGCAACGACATCCAAATGGATGGACCAGACAGAATAAAACATTTTGGCATCTAGATTTAGGGTCGTCTACAGCATACGTACATCTTTGTTCACATGTGTATCCATACCTGTTTCCACCGCAGGCTTTGCAAAAGAGAAAATATATTTTCATGAGAAATACGGTTTAAAGGGAATGTGTTGTTGGTATACAATTAGGACTCTTCGAAGTGATTTCCTGTGGATAGATAGTTTAGACTTTGGTGTGATTCCATGTAAATGGTTAAAGTTATTAGGTGAAAATGATTCATTGCACTTGCCAAAGTCCTATCTGTTTTTACATGCAGTGCTTTACAACTTTTATATTCTGTATGATTCAGTGTTTAAGTTTTCATGCTAAAAGGAGCCCACGTTGAGACTTGAACGTTACATTCTGGGACATTCTCTTTTCTTGAAAACTTCTCCCTTTGTGTTTGTTTGTTGTACGGACACACTCACTGCAACACATTAACAAAGGATTACCCCAAAGGTCATTCTCAAGGGGACAGTACAGGATGTGGAAGTGAACAGCCTGTTCATATTGTTCTTCCAGGACGGGTGTGGTGAATCATCACTTCGGAGTGCAATGGTTCGTGAAAGGATAGTTTCACTAAGTCTTGTACTTCGGAATTTCTTCAAAAGTTAAAACATTATGAATTCAATATTAATTTAAATATTTGTCACTGTCCAATTGCAGGCTTTGTTATTGGCTTTTCTATCGACAGATGTAACAGTTTAATAATGATCTTTACAATGCTGAGTTATGTTCATAACCCACATATTTGTCCTTTCGCACAAACTACATTACTTGGCACGGTCTTTCTTGAAAAGGAACATAACGTGAAGCGAACTTTTCTTCTCAGCGTTACCTGTTAAACAGTTTTCCCCATGAAAACCAGGAGCACAGACACACTTCCCTGTGTTTTCATCACAAACACCCCCGTTGTAGCAGCTGTCACAGACGCCCTCACAATCTGGTGCGCCCCATCTGGTGCTAGGACAAGCTAGAAATAGAAAATTTCGTTTCATCGAAGTAACGTGAAAACATTTTCCTTTCTTGGCTAATCGTGGCGTTGATCTTCTAATCATTACAATGCATTTTGAACAGTACCTAATGTGGCCAGAGTGTGCGGAACAGTGCATGGACTTCATTGCACTTAGGCAGTACGACTAAGACAAAACTATAGTGGTAATTCAACCTTTAAAACTACCCGAACACTGTAGGAGTCATACTGTAAAAGTAACTGTTTCACAAGCACATCGGGGTTGATTCTATACAATACTACCAAGGCAATCAAAATGCACACACCTTCCACACTCTTATTTCCAAAAATATCATCTATTTCATAAACTGTAACGTCGGGGAGTCCAGAACTTCTCTCAGAAAGAGATGGAACAGCACAGGTCAGCAATTAAAAACAAAAAAGTGGAACAACCTGTCGCAATCCATTTCCAATTACCCAATCATTCTATCAACAATTTACATTTGACAGCTGTCTAGAAACTTAGTTTCCTAACCACAGCGATTTTCGACATGAATATCAGAAGCGACTTACCAGTTAGCTGGTGCACCACATCAAAGTTATCCTAGTAGACGTTCCCTTTCAAACATTTTGCCTAATCACTTGCAATGTATTTGATCCGTTACACCCAAGTAATCCCATTAGACTCCCATAGGTCAATATATCTGCTTAATTGCTTTGACACGTATTACCTTATCACCACAAAATTCCAGCTGATTCGCAGTCTGGAAATTTCTTGTTAAACAATGCTCATATGTGGTTGCTACGTCTCTCATACTTACCTAAGATATAAAATATAGGATATATCTTTCCTTACCTCGCACAATTAACAGATGCAAGCCATGCTTGGCTAAATGTCTTTCTCCTTCTATGTAACATTCATATATTCCTGCATGGCTCAGTGTAATAGGCCCATCAATAGTAAAAGTATCGACACTAAAATTGGTACCAACCGATATGAGATTGTTATGTTTCCATCTCAGGCTTTCATCTGACGTTTCCGTCGAAGTTTTAGTCATGCGAATGGTAACATGTTTGTCACCAATGCTTACAGTTTGGGTAAATAGCGCATTCTCCGGTACTACGTCAGCTGTGTGAAAAAACATAAAAACTGGTGGCCTCTCACAATATTGACCATTTTTTTACCTTTACCTATCGTTTTATGTGAATTTACAATCAACTCATATTTTTGTAATTCTAAGCTTTAGGTCAGAAAACGTGAACTTTTATCCGTCTCGAGTTTCCAACAGTAAACGTTTAAGTACCATTAAGGTTTATTCCTTAAAAAAAATTCCCTGAAATTGTAATTCAACAACATGTTCAGAAATTTAAAGCATCACGTTTAAACTGTAAATAGCCATTTAATTTTTTGCAGGTTTAGTACGGAAGTTAGCCATTTTTAACGAATTCATTGATTTGAACACTGGCTATAAAATCTCGTCTCCGTAATGTTTTACATTAACGCTAGTATTTTAAAAGAAGTATAGCTTACCATCAACTAACTTTCATTGATTCAAAGGGCAAGAGCAGTCGCCCCAAACGTATCTTGAAGCAACAGCTAAATCTCACATTTTTCTTCTTATTTCTCTGAAAAGTGTATTTCAAAATATCTTGCACAATATTTCAGGGCTTCCATACTGCATATCCCAAGGTAAACAAAGCAGTTACAACCGGCAAATTTAACATTGAGGAGAAAACATATTGTCAAATGACTCTCAAGAACCAATCATAAAACAGGACAGCCTACTACACCACTTCAAGTTGGGGTAACTGCTCTTGCCCTTCAAACACCAGTTATGATCAAAAATACAAAAAGGAAAGTGGTGTCCAGAAAATGTTTCCATTGACAGAGAGAAACGTATGGAACGTACCATCAGATCTCATTCTGGTGGTAGAGACCATTGTCTCGCTTTTTCCGTTTTTCGTTGCTTTGCATGCAAATACTCCGAAAGCATCGTTCTTGGCATTGTTAACCATATTGACTCGGTGGAATGCATATTCACCGGTTGTATAAAACGTTTCAGGAGGGTCCGGATTTTCTGCTTCAGTATTTCGTGTCCATCCTGTACGCAAAGATTCCACTGATACTTCGTTGGGGTCATTGTCAGGAAAACTAAGACGACATTGGTAATGACTGTCTTCTTCAGACTTGAAATGGTTCAAACTCAATAAAGTCAGTCTGACATATGCTGTCAAAGGAGAGGTTGCTTTGTTAATATCCTAGTGAGCAGAATGGCAACATAATATTAAGTTTAGTTGATTTTGTTCTCATATGCAGTGATCATGACAGGAGAGCACGGTAACTGGCGGATTAAAGTCTGTGGTTGAAACATTGTAACAATTGCATAACATAAGTGTTTTGATGTCAGTACTTAAGAACAGGTATGATGCGCTCTGCAACTGTAGAGTTTCGGTTGATCGCTTTTCTTAGATAAAGCGAGATACATTCAGACTCAAAGAGATGTGTCAAAGAGACGGCATAATATTGGGAGGTGTTATCAAAGCTTGTGTATGGCATTCTGATATTCTTCTGACATGATTTAGACTGCATGATCAAGTGATGTGGGCATCTGACTTGTAGTAGGGAGGTCTAGAGTTTGACACTTGTCCGTGTCATACAGAATACTTCAAAACTGGAACCTTATTGTTTCTGTTGCTCAGCATAAGCAATTAAGTAGAGAAAACAAGCCACACAGCCAGTAATTCATAAAAAGGCGGTTGCAGGCCCGACTTAAACCAATTGGTTAGAAACTGAGCCGTAAAACTTCATCTAGCTAACTAACTAACTAACCTAGCTTGGTTGCCTCTGGGGGAATGCTTATTTCTCCGTCTAATTTACCGTAATATGTAGATGTAGCATGGATTTCTCTATGGAGCTTCTTACAGTCTACCCAGTGACGAAGGGCCCGTGTTCTTTGTTAGAAGGGGTTTTTATGGGGGTAAAAATGCACCTCAAGGGAGACGTGTTAACATCCACAAAACACATGTCGTATCTAAGAGTGGTTACTCTGAGTTGCAAACTAGGAACTAATTTGTGTTGATATACAAGCTGTTTAAACATTTTATGCATTTTGTGAAGGTTTATACAACGTTTGATGGTACAATGGCATAACGTTATACAATGTCTTCTGCGTTAAATTGTAATCAAGATGCATTATATTTCCTGATTTCACAACGTACGGATCTCATATATATGTGTACGAACAAGGAAACATTCCAAAAGTTAAGCATTACCTTCTTCGCGGCAGGACACATTCAACAAAGGTATCAATATTACTAGAACGCAGTACAAACTAGTGTGATTCATGGTGTTGAATACTGGCGGATGATCTTGGAAAGAAAAATTGAAGTTAAAGGATACACAAATCAATCATTGGTTTACGTTGCACTGGAGATATCACGAATATGTGATAGTGAATGTCCTAATATATTGTTACGTACTGATACAGTACTGTAATTTTAAGCACACTTTTTAGTATTAAATGACTAAAAGAGGCTAAGATTAATAAACATCATTCGTAAACAGGACGATTGGTGTATTTTAACAGGGAGAAGTGAATTCTGTGAGAGGGATTTAAGGGGAGGTGGTGTCATCTCCCTTTTCCCTGCTTGAAACAAGTTTCAACTGCTAGGTAACCTGATATGCAGTTTCGTATAATTTTTTGTCTCTTCTGAAAAAATCTTTTCCCGGGAGATTCTAATATTTGAGTTACTTCTAATTAATCCAACATTTTCTTTTTTTCAGTGTTGTTTCAATTGTCGACGATTGCTTAACAGGGGAAAGAAAGATTTTGTATAGATCACATGTTGTAATATGATAACCTACTCAGTGAAAAATATATTAACATGCAGTCTGGGGTCGCTTTTTTATCTTCGAGTCTCAGTTAAATGCCGTGATCGGCTCCACTTGAACCAATTGGTTGGGAAGTAGTCCGTAAAACTCCATCTAACAAAATCTGACACATGCATGTACGTTATTTCAATGGAACTTCACATGTATGCGTCAAAGATCCAAGTCCTCAAAGGTAGTGTGACACTTCAGCTCACTTGGTATCTCTTAATTGCTCAGCAGATGGTTTGGTAATTGATGCTGACTATTTTCAAGAACACAATTTAAGCTGCCAAAATGAAAACCCTCAGGACAAACTAATGTTACAATTGTCCTTGAAATAGAGATTGTAAAAACAACTTAGGATAACATTAGCCTTATATGGCATGTCCCTCTCAAGACATTACAATATTTGCATATTGAGCTCATATTTATTAATGATGGAGTGCAAATCAGGAATTCAATTTTTGACGAATTTTGATATGAATTGCGGCAACTTTCTTAGTTTTTGATGCTTTTTACATCAGTTTTTCATTTTCATGTCACACGACCTTTCATGGCCTCAGCACTCTTGACAACTCTTATAAGGGTTTAACTCACATGAAGCGAACTCATGGTTATACAACATTTGAACGACATATTGAAAGGGCAAGAACAGTCAACCCAACTTGAATAATGTAGTAGACTGTCTTGTTTCATGATCGATAGTTGAGAGTTATGTTACAGTACTTTTTCTCCTAAAATGTGAAATTTAGAAGAAGCCTTTGCTTGGTTTGCCTTTAATATGCAATATTGAAGTCATAAATTATAATGAAAGATACGTTGAAGAGAAATAAGAAGGAAATTGTGATATTAACCACTTTCCTCAACAACAGTTTGAGGTGACTGCTCTGGACCTGTTAGGCACGACTTACCTGTTGTTTGGAGGAGAAATAAGATCCAAGACGTAAATTATTTATGCTGTAATGCATCAATTTCTTAATTTTGAGGAACAGACGTTTGATAACATGTACTGTGTTCGTCGTTTCTGACTGGGTCTAGAATTCAAAATAAATGCATAAATTCGTCAAAGCTTCACAAACCTCGTACAAAGTGTGATGTTTTCCAGTTTCGTTACACCGATACAATTGCAAAGTCCATATCATCAAAATGCTAGCCTGCCAGAAATAGAAACCCTTTTAACACAGTGAAGTAAATTATCTCGACAATTAAACTGTGCTGTTAAACTTCCTGATAGGCATGGCTACCTCAATTTGATCCTTGGTAGCTTGCATTGTGGCAAGTCCCTCCAGCGTGGCACACTGAAATGCTCTATTTGGTTTGAATGGAGGGTTTGCTCAATCAGTGAGAAAAGGTGTGAGAGGAAAACCCAAGGCAAGTAATTACCTTGACCTTATCACTCGACATGCTTTAGATTAAGAGACGGAAGGTAAATTGCCTGTTGTGAATGTTTTTAGGGTTATGCATAAAAACTTTTCTCTAATTCACAAATACAAGAAAGCCCTTTGTAGTCAACTATAATATTCCACATATTATATTGGTTAACGTACCGTTAACGAGAAGGTCGAAATTTTATTCCCAAAAGGAAATTAAACTGTAACAATACAGGCCTAGTTTAAATACAATACGGTCATTGGCATTCACTGTAAAAGGGGAATTTTGGTGAATTTTACCGGCCTTTGTAACTGAGTGACATAAGGGAAGCTAGTTTTTTTCAGCATTAAAACCATTACATAGGGTTTTTTTTTTCAATTATTGATCTAACCAAATAGTAGGTTACTCAAGGAAGGTATCCAGCATTGCAATTAAAACGTATAATCAACAATTGTTGGACAGTTGGGACCCAATTATTGTATTCAGTCACAAAAGTGCAGAAAGGTTGATAAATTTTACTCAACCACCTTTAGCGTGTGGCATGAATTAGTTCAAATTGTTTAGACTAGGAGCGTCAATGTCTCCGTTTAAAGCGAACTTTCCTCACCCTGGCGACCAGATAAAATTTTATTCTTAACAATGTTCCTTATTTGAATAAACGAGTTCGGTAATGTGTTGCCGCATGAAAATTTGTGGCCCACGGTAGAATATAAGGGTATTTCCCTGCCCCCTGGATAAATAAACCGTTCTCCCTACCTTTTTGTATTAAATTCCCTTGTTTTGTGCGTAACGTGCTAAAACATACATCTGAATATCAAGCCCAACCAAACAAACAGTGGCCTCACAACAAGTTCCAATTTCAATACGGATTTCCAAAATCCACGTTTTTCACCATTTGCATCAAATATGTTTCTTTTCCTGGGAGTCATGTTGACAATACCCAGAGAGAGTGTCACTTTTGGCAATAATCCCTGACTATTTGTGATATATATGTGACAAGTAGTTAGCCCTTTCATCTCAACTACTTGTCGCACCTGCAACAAGAAGCTTGTCCTTGTCTGAGGGAATGTAATTTTGATAATATTCCCCGACTCCTTGTCGCATGGGTGACGAGGAGTTGGTCCTTCTCCCACGGAATAGAGTATAACGACTTCGTATTGGGCTATAATGTTGTTAAAATAGGCAAAAAGATCCGCAAAAGAGCTGTCCAACTAAGAGTAGAAATGCATTTTAAGTGTAGAATTTGCTTCAAGCTTAATTTCGTTTATGACGATTTGTAGGATGTGGACACATGAACAATTACCAAATCGAATTAAACAACTAACTTTTATTAGGGAATTAATTTGGTAGATAGTTGACAGCAGGTAAGCTTTGTATCTTTTAGAGCAGACGTGACCGTACAACTAAATAGTTAAACTCTCCATTGAGTGTAACGGGTTGCATAAAGAAACTATCATAAAATGAACTTTACTTGTGGAATAATTTAAACGCAAATCAAGGTATGTGATATCTTTCAAATTTCAAAAAAGTTTCAAGTTTATTTCTGCCATAAACCCCTAAAACAAAAAGTCTATGTCAAAATGTAGTTAAGAATTCTTAAGAATAGTTAAGAATCGAACAATATAACATTATGGAGAAGTGTAAATACTTTGCAATACTTTGAACTTTGAAGCTGACTTAAACAGATTATAAAAGTTACTAAACTTTAAGATGTGATGATAGGGTAGAGGAACCAGAATAAGCAGAGTTTTTCAAGTCTGATACCTTTTAGAAAAGAAAAATTATAAGGCAAATCAACGTATATTGAATCTAGTATACATGATTTGACAACATAATTTCCATACTGTTATTAGACAAGAGACTAATTTACAAAATAGTTGACTGTATAACATTTTAATTATCAACTTAGCTTCAGAAAAAAAAGTGTTTTATGTTGACCGTTCCGTTTTAAATAAAAACAAAAAGAGAGGTTCATAAAGAAGAATTACATTTTCGTTATCTTGTTGATGAATGCCTCAGGATTCTGTCATGGGTATAATTAACTATGCAGCATTTAAAAGAACTATATCAGAGCAATTATGCATACTGGTTTATTAGCCTACATCACTTCTTGCTTCTTATTTTAAAAGAAACAGCAATGAAAAATGCCAGTTCATCTAATTTTTAGCTTCCTTTGTACGTAAAAACACTGTTTGAAACAGGTATGAACGATGTCTTTTCAACTGTTATTCGCTCATTTCATGTCATGAATTATACAGTTCATATTTTACTGATATCTTTAATGTAACCATTGGAAAAATCTGACGTCTTAAAAAAATAAAATTCAGATTCGAACATCTTCGGGCTCATTCGGCATTTCGTAAAGGTTATCTTCCCGAACAGAGGTACATCCAAATGGCCTTTCGTTATCCAAATGCGCTTGGTTTAATTTATTATCGTTGGGAATTTCATATTCAGACATTGCTGTGTTATCTTGTTTCTCGGCTGCCTTTTTTTGTTGGTCCATTCCTTTATTGCCGTTCGTACTTTGGACAAAAGTTCCTTTACCTCTCCCTTTAAGTGCAAAACTTTGGTTGGAACCTTTGTATCCTGTCGAATGCAAAACACCAAAAATATAATAATTGTTAATAGTAGTTGATCTACACATCAACTTGATAGATCCCTTTAAAAAAGCTGTTGTTTTCCAAGCAAAATATTTGACACGGTTACTTTTCATTCCCCGTAGAGCCATTCATTGGCGGCCATGATTTTTCCTTATCTTCCCCCAGTTCTTCAGTTAGGTCGTTTAGGAGTTCGTTCAACCGATAACAATGGTACACCTCTTCTGAGATTCCGTTTCAGCCAGAAATATGCTCAAACGGGCCTCAAAGATTCGGGGAGTTGGGCACTACGGATTTGCCTCAAACCCCGCCCGTGGAAGCAAGCGCTTTAGGCTCGAACATTTTGCTGTCATTATTTCCCGTTGCCCCTACTTCCCTCCAACTTTGACTTTCTGGACATTGAACCCACTCTGTCGATATGACCGCGCCTAGAACTCGAAAAAAACTGTGAAAAATACCTGAGTTCTCATAATTGTTTTCTCCTGATGTTCTTGAAGAATGAGATGCGTTCTCGTTGTTTCGTTTCCTGTAAAATAAGTTAGAACTAGTGATTGTATAACTGGATTGTTTTGTTTACAGATGAGGTATTGGTTCATTCTTTATAAGGGCTACGAGGCCTTCATTACAGCAATATTCGTGCATAAAACATTTACACCAAAAAAATTGTGAGGACACGTAATGAAATTTCGATCCTCACTCTTTTGAAATCGATCCAAGAAACTCTCAAATACCATAACATTAGTTTGCTTTAAAATCAGACCGACCTTTTGAAGAAAACAACAGCTGCAGCGATGAAGAGAAATAAAGTTATTGGGATTACAACTGCGATTGCCACATCATATCCTGGGGAATCTGGTTACAAAAAAGAGAACGAAAGAGTATTTGACTTATTTCAGTGCTCAATGTGCAATAACTTAGAAACCAATAGTAATTGCAAATACGTGTTAATATTTGTAAAATATCAGAGCACCGTAGGATGGGCACATTTTTTTCATTTTATAACTTAAAGACGTGTTCCAAATTCTATCGACTGAAGTCACATGACGTTATTTTCGAGGTCAAACAAAGAAGCATGCTGGTTTGAGAACATCAGACTCTTGCGTTGATAACATGGTTGTATCCAATCTTTAGACAAACAAGCTTCCTACATTTGTGCAGGTAAAAGTGTTAATGATACGCCTTTCGTCCTTCTGATTTTCCTATGACGTAGCAAAAGGCCTTGCATCCCACACTATGCATCCCACGCCAATGATGCCAGTTTTTTTTTTTTTTTTTAAATAGACTTGGCATATTTTTGGACATATTTTACATCAAACGGCCTAATTCACACCAGACTGCCTATACTGAAAGCCAATCTTACGAAAATTTTCAAAGGAAAGGGGACACCACTATCCATTAGATTCCTCCGAGGTCGGCAAATATAGGCCTACAACTTACTGCATGAACTCACTTGAGGCAAATTGTGCCTATGCGACTTGGCATTAACCACATTCGATATTAACCCTTTACCGTTGTGCTCCGATCGGGGCATATTTGCGCGGCTCGGGAGTGGGCGGAAAAGCGGACGTAGCCCGCCCGCATCGGCTTCCGTAGGCCATTGACCCCGTGACCTTAAACTATTATCTTTCTCGTTGTTGTGGCGGAATTTTCGGGAAGCTACTCGCAGTTTCGAACTCCGCGTGAAACAGTAAAGACTGGTGAAAGCCGAGGACCCAAACAACGGTAAAGGGTTAACGATATCATCGTTCTCTTTTGTTAAAAGCTTCCGATAATATCCTACAATGAGAAGGCCATTCAAAGATATTACCCAAGAACGCATGCATGGACAAAATCAGATTGCCAAAAGTATAAATATTACCATAACAGAGTGATGTATGTTGTCGTAGAACAAGATCTTTGTTCCCCTCTCCTCCATATCCCACTCTTACAACAACGAGGCAAAATTCGTAGCCGGAGTCTTCCTTCAAATCTTGAAATGTATATTGATATTCATCACTACCGCTATGAGCTATTGAATCACCCGAAACCCAATCAAAAGAAGCATTGATCCTGCGATAAGGAATGTATTCTACTATGGGGGGAGTCCCTTGGTCTGTTTCTTCAGTCCACTTTTCCCACGCTATAGTAACTGAGTCGCAAGTGACTTTTCTCAAAAAAGGCATTGATCTCAAAGATGGCAACACTGAAATTAAAAAGAAAACAAAGCATGGGAAAACATAGTTCTGAAGTTTTTCATCGTTGGGACAGAACTTTGTAAACCCAAGAGTAATTCGACGCCCCCTCCCCTTTCAACAGCTATGCACACCTTTGATCATTCAAGGGCAGGAGAAATACCGGAGATACACATTTCGTTACTCCCTTCTTTAAGGTATGCAGTCAACATTGCATTAAAGGATATAAATCGAAGGTGATATTAATTCAAGTCTAAACCTCAGCCTTGGATAAGTCTAACTCATGCAACTGAATCCCTTGCGATGCATAATGAAACATATCCTGCCATATTCTGATATTTTTGTCTTTTAAGATAAAAAATACTGATAAATATTCAAAACCGAGCTGGAAACACTTGGAAGGATCAGAAGGAAACATAATATAAGACACCCCAGCTGTGAGTTAAGACAAGACGGATGATGTAGCCGTTGATTCTGGTACACCTATGGAACGAACGTCATCCGATGTGATACAAAGTCTTCAAGTTAAACTTACTGAAACATTTACGAGGAGGCAGAATTTAGCTTTAGTCGAATGTTTAAAATTCGTCTTGTGTTACTTTTGTGACCACGCTATCTTTACTTCAAGTCCAGATGTTGATTAGTATCTGGATATATCTGGTTAAGTACAACCTTTATTGCATTATATGGTTCACATCTGTTCCAGATAAAGACCTGATCCAGAAAAAAAAATTATCTGGCCCATATATGGATTAGATCTGTTTCTGGCACGAATCAAGGTTATATCTGCCCAATTTTTTTTTATCTAGACCAGATACAAATCCCATATCTGCAGCAGATATGGGTCAGATTTGAAATCCATATCTAGCCCATATATGGAATTTCATATCTGGCTCATATCTGGATTTGAAGTAAACGTAGCTCCTACCTCTCTCGGTAATACCTCATATAGCAAGTTTCAGTAAGTTACCTGGTACAAGTGCTTCAGCTTTGTTGCTTTCTTCACTTTCGCCATCTGATGAAGTCAAAGTTACATAGAAGGTATAATACACCCCAGCTGTTAGGTAAGACAAGATGAATGTTGAAGCCGTTGGTTCGGGTATATCTATCGAACGAACGTCATCCGCTGATTGAGAGTAGTAAACAGTAAACTTCTCAATGCCCGCAGCACATATAGCATCTTCGGATGGAAGCTATATATTTAAGAGATGAAACTGAATGAAAAAGGTTTCAAATAAAATGCTTTTGGTAAAAATACCTGAGAGAATGGCGAGATAATTATCAAGAATGAAGAGGAAACTGATGCATAATTTTCAAGTTTAACGAACGTTTTTTAGAGTTTCAAAAATTTTTGATCTGAAGCATATTTTTATTGTCCTAAGGACTGGATTTCTGCGTTTCTTTCCGTACGAAAGACGAATTAGAAAAATCCAAGCAGTTACGGTATAGCTAAGGACGTTTGCAAATTGACCGATGTTGGCGGGAATCATTGCAGAACTCAAGTCCTACCGTAGATGGGGTATACTTTGCTACTGAAGATACTCAATGAACTTCAACTAATTAACTTATATACTTCTTCAATACCTTTGTCACTTCTGGCCAAAACTGGATGAAACGTTTTTCAATGTTTATAATTCAACCTACAGTGATGTCAAGATACTCTGATCTCAATCAACAACAAAGCTAAACTCTATGTGAAGAATGCTCATACAATACAAGAACCCCCCACCCATTTACAGTTCCTTAGTCCCTTAGATAGTCAGTGTCAAGTATACCTATATAGGCCATCGAGTGCCACAAGTGATAATCCTGGAGAAAGTACTGTGCTGACCATTATACTCCAACATTTTTCGTTATGGTGAACTTCCATGACACCTGACCTCTAACAAAAAGTAAATTATCAACCACGTGCTTAATGTAAAACCATGGTTTATGTTGGAAGCATTGTAGTAGCTAGACATCTTGTAGGGGGCAAGCACACAAATTCTGAACAATCTGCATTTCCTATTGTCAAATCTGAGATTGCACGCCTGGCGACTAATATCGTCGTTGCTACATAATGTTATCTAAGGCCAACGAATGACGCTTTCAAGAACTTATATTCTGGAAAATTGGGAATTTTATGAAAGAATATTTATGAAAATAGCATTGTAGTTGCCGATATCATTTGATGCATCTGGTTTCACACACGAAAAATTTCCGGTTCTCTCATTTCCAGAGCTCGGAAAAGTTTACCCAACTGAGGTTATGAGCGAGCACTATTTTATATTAGTGAGAATTTGGAACTTCATTACGGAAGAGATGGGAAAACCACACTGTAGCTGACTGGTGTCACAAATGGTAAATTTCCACATTATTCATTTTCCAGAGCCAGGGGAAATCCCCTCTTGCCCTCCCTGTAGCTACGGCACTGGTTGCGAGATACATGTTTAACACCTTTTCACCCTATGGCATCTGATGACCGATTCAATCTCTGATAGGCATTAAATGTACCACAACTATTTACAGAATTTAGACTTGAGACCTGATACCTGAGAATGATATCCCTGAATGTTTTCACTCTCAGGAAATTTGCACCATTGTACTAGATTTTGGTAGTTCAACCTCAGCTGGCACCGTATGACTTTAAGAAAAACTGACGTAGACCGTGGTTTCATATGAAAAGGTATACACCTACAAAGAACTAGTATTCAATACTCCTGTTTGAAGATGTCGTGGGTCCTCGCCCATTTTTAATTTACTTTTCTTGATTTGACCATACATGAACAGAATATCTCACCTTAACTACATGCAAGAGGCTTCTACATGGTAACATGCATATCAATATGCATCAAAATCTTATGTAAAGATACAAAGTGCGAGAACAATAAAACTGTCTTAAAGGTTGTGTGACATGTCAGCAAAATGAACTGACTTCACTTGGCAGTTATGGAATGAACTTTTCTAACGAAAGATTCATTCAATATTTCAATATCTTGTACGGTTCGCAAGATATACCTGTTCAAAATTAGAATGATTATGAAGGAACTTGTTGCTTATGCAAAAGTAATGATGTAGAGTGTTGCATAGTGTTTTTTAAACCTACATTGATTATCGGTGTTAAGTACTCATCAGATATTATGGTTTAATAATTGAAAGTGAAATTTTTCAAGTACGCAATTTAAACATCCAAAATAAACCCTCAGGATACACTCAATTAACAACTGTCTTTGAAATAAAGATAATAAAAGCAAGGAATAACATAAGCCCTACATGGCATCCCTCTCTCAAATTGAGCTCATATTTATTAAGTGCAAATTAGAAACTGCCCTGTTCAATGGTCAATTCTTGACGGATTTTGATGGAATCATGGCTTTTTTGTTGGTTTTTAACGCTTTTAACATCAAATACCCAACTTTGTCATTTTCTTTTCTCAAGACCTTCAAACACGTACTCACATCAGCATACACCGCAAATGTTATCATAGTTGCAAGAATTTCCACCATCAACTGACCAGCAGTATAAAACACAAACAACATAGTGCATCCCAATCAATGAGTACTGTAGAATGACGACAACCACACTCATGTTGTTTTCTGACCTCATCTGTACATTGAATGCGTATAGTGTAAGTACATCTTCGAATCTCAATTTTTGGTAAACTTTACAGATTCATTATAACATCTTTTAGTTTTCAAAATGCCACGAATAAGTAGCAAGAAAATTACCTGCCAGGAGAGCTCTACAAGTTCTTGCTGTTCTCCAAGAATTTTTGCACGAACATTCTCTGGAACTGTGAGAGACGAACCAAAATTCTGTTGGAAATTTTCTGGCAACATGTAACCCCAATCCAACTTAAGTGTAACTATGAAGGTAATGACCCCATGTTAAAAACTGTTTAGGTATTTCATAAGATCATTGACTCATTTTCATGATCATTGACCCACAGATTTATAAATGATTATTAAAGTGCACAGAATCTACAAAGGGTTTATTTTGAGTAAACCTTTAACTGAACTTTTGGCAGTGTCAATTACATTCTTTCAAAAATGTAGTTGTTACTGTACACCAAGGCTCGCCAAAACCTAAGATTGAATCCTAAGACAAGTAAGAAGGAGAGCCCTAACTTCCTTTCCAGCTCCGATTCCTTCTGGTCCTTTCAAGAAATTACCACATTTCCACTTCGAAAAGATTTGACTTTCTTCTGGAAATAAATGTTCAACTTAAGACACTAAATTTAACAGTTATCTTGGCTGGAAACGCTACTTCATAGAGGTGAGCGATATTCCTCGATTTATTAAATCGATCAAAGAAACAAAAGCAAATTTAACAGAATCAGACAGTCAGGCCCAAAGGCGGCGATTTGTTTTACAAATGGTGAGCAAAAATTTCAGGGACCACAGGCGTGTAACCATGAACTCTGACATGGTGGAAGTTCACGCCCAGCCAGTAGACAACGGTACGAAAAAGCCTTTCTTTTCTTGTGGGAGTGTGCATGACGTTTCATGACGTCATAGCACATTAATTCGTAATTAGATAAAACTTGCCATTTTCGAGGGCTTATATATCAGTAATTAGGTTGTTTAAAAGTAAACCAATGGTTGAATTCTACTAATAAGAAATGTGAAAATCAAATTTTGTCAATGACAGGTAACTCAAAGCATTGCAAAGTGCATTTTGGCCAAATTTTGGAAAAGTTACGTAGTTGCATCTGAACTGTTCAGAAAATTCGATTTTTGTTATTTAATCGCGCTATTTCCAACTTTAAAAACTTGCATATTCGAAGAAAAATTTCTTAATCTACAATTTTAAATAAACTGCTTTTTTAACCATTCTTTACCGAAGTCAAGTTCACTGCAAATACAGGACGATTCGTTGACCAGTGGCTTCGTGAACAACAACCTCTACACTGTTCTCCATTGTACTGCACGTACTGATTGTGCGAAATAATTCGATGCGTACTGTATATCACGAGTGTACGTTGAGTCAACCGGTACCATAAGTCGGTCATTTTCGTAATAATCAAATGAGGGGATTACACTTGTTTCATGACCGACTCAAGGTGGCCCTTTGCTACGTAATATCCATTGTATAAAATATAAATTTAAAAGAAGATATGTGATTTTATTTCAATCAAGGGGTACATCATAAATGTAAACATGCTAGTAAAGGTTCCATGGACTGCAGGCTTTGTTCAAAATAATGAACTAACAGCAAATATCATGATTTCTAGGAAGCAACTGGCAGAACTGTGTCATTGGCTGATCTTACTCAGGAAAGAGTAATTAGGCCCTGAGAGGTAGAACTCTCAGGCCAGTTAGCATGTTTCCCCCTATTTATTTTGGGAGGGGTATTGAATGTGGTGGTAGGGTGCTTCGTGTGGAAAAGGGCTATACTAGACTCTCCTAGATTTCCTGTTAAATTAGAGATCACTTCATGCATAAGCATTTGGGGAAGATTTTCCAAATTGACACTGGAACCTATATTTATATTGAAATTAACATCTCAGTAAATAAACCTGGAAAACATATCAATGTAAGCAAATGATGCACTTCATTTCTTGAATATGCGCGATGCTGAAATATTAGTCTTTGCCTTAGGATTTTTGTCTTAGGATTTGATGGGGAAACTAAATTTCACTGACTGAGGCTGGGATATCAGGCTCTGCCCCCTATTTCTCAGTATGACATGTAATCCTGCTACTGCATAAATTATTCTAGGTAGGGTAGTCAACTCCCTGTCAGTACACTGCTTTAAGGTTAACATTGACAAGTTCTTCCATGACTGGTAGAATCTGGTCGTTTGGGGCTGTTTGTTTAGGTTTGGTGGTTTGACTTTTGATAGGGTTTGGACTTTAGGGCATCTTATTGGACCTTGGTCCTCCTTTGCCCTTCAACCTGTTATATTATGTTATGTTAATTGCTGCTAGCTGTTCCCTTCAAAATTCTATGCCTATACAGGACTGAACTGGGTAGCAACTAGCTAAGGGTGTGCAACACTTTCCCACAAATATATATCCACATACCACTTATAATTCATCAGACTGACTGTTGCAATGTGCAATGCTCAGTCCAGAATGACAAGCAAAAATATGCAATTCAAGCAAACACTATTTTAGTTGCAACTCTCACATTTGCCCACAGATAAACTTCGGATTTCTACAAAATATTATTGTCAGTCATTATATCATGATAAGAAATAAACCCAACAATTACATGGCTTTTAGGTCTTGTACTTATAGATCTTCAAGTTTCATATGCAACTTATTGGTAGAAACCATGACTTGAGATAATTACCGAAATGTCTGGAAGACTTACCTCAATTTATGGCATAAAGCAAGACTAACAAGAAATATTCTAGCAGTACATGAATTGAAAAATGGTACTAATCCAATCCTCTGTTTATCCCCAGGCTACTGAAAAGTGTAGAGATTTAGCAATGCACTGTACCTTGTTACGCCTTCTATTGCATTATTCATCAACGTAAACCTAAGGATACATCCAGTATTAGTTCCGCGAAATGTCATCAGTTGCATCAATTTTTTGGGGCGGGGCTACAAGAAAACTTGGTTTTCAGCTCATTAACTCGCCCGTTGTCAGATGGCTGCGCCAAAGAAGGGTTATGCTCAAAGTGAAGTCTGTTGTGACCCCATGTAATAAACTCTGTTGACATAATCCAACAAGCCTGCCATAAATAGTTTGGTGGTGTGAATGCGGCTTGTGCTGTGCCCAACCACGCGAAGTGCGTCAAAATGTTTCTCTTCTGAAGAGCATTTGCGCCATTCTACTTTTGCAGGGCATCATGGATCTTTTTAGCAGTACATTGAATGGAAGTGTCTATCTTCAATGAAGATGGTTATCATAGTAATTTTACTTTGACCGATTTCTTCATGATAAATAGAAAATATTGGTACGAACTTAAAATCAAATATCCCTTCCATCACGTTAGGCATATTAGTCTAACAGTCAAAGGTATTGCCACATGCAACCTAAAGTACCGATGCAACGAAACTAACTTTGAGAGTTTTCCTCCTTTTAAGTTGAAAAGTTTTCTGGTAAAAAATGATGCGAATAAAGCATATTTAACCTTGCCTCTCAAATAGACTTTCACGGCAGAATGCCGATGTACATTTTGCAAAAATGTATTTGCTATGTAGTAAAATCCAACTGATGGACTCACCACCCAGTCTACATGCACAACTGGAGCCCGATTGGGGCCCAACTGAGCATGTCAACTGAAAAGGGGCATTTTAAGAAAGGATGCACTACATGTGTCAGAAGTTCCGAAAAAATGACTTTTCACAGTTAGGGGTTCTGCTCAAGAAATGCTGAAAATATTTGGTTCGTCGTAAGAAAACGGTACAACGTTGCTAGTTTTTAAACCATACTTTTCCAATTTCCCACCTAACTTATTTCTAGTTCCCCCCAAACTGTCTTGAGATCTCCTTTGTGCAGATAGAAACCCTAGGCTTTTACATATTTACAAAATTATTCAGCGGAGCATGCAAGTCCATAACTGTAATTAGTGAACTCACTGTGCGTGTTTAAAAATTTCAGATATCCTACACCTTTCGATTTTGATGCTAACAAATTAAAAATCATCCAGCAGTAAAGAAGTTAGCTTCCTCCCCCGAAAACGTTGGTGGAAAAACCAAAGCACCGGATTTAATTAATCCCTTACACTATCCTGAACTTTTCATTGAGACAATTAAAACTATATACACAGTATTATGTTGCGTCTAAATAAAGAATCTTCCAAATAGCAGTGAAAAGAAAAGTATCATTGAGTTACGATCTTGTTTCAGCAGAAAAACATCTGCCCTGACTACTATCAGACTATTTGTGAAAACTTTATTTTTATGGAATAAATCGATATTAATCTTGCATTTAACAGTTTAAACCAATTGAATCTGTATAGAAAAACGCGCGTAGCGCGCAAAAATTGTCATTTTTCAGAGCAAAATACTCAAGATATTAAAGACATTACGACAAATTACCGAAAAATAAAAATACATTAACTACCCTCCTAATTAAAACAAAAAATGAATCGGCTACATTTTTTCTCTGCATCCCTGAAATATTGGGTTGCATTCCCCTTCCCCGCCCGTAGCGAGACCTCCATTGCAGAATGAACCGTTCTGGGTACACGCTATTCCACTGTTAATACCCCTCATCTAGGCGTGTTCTATTTCCAGTCGTTACTGAGTGCGTACACACAAGCCATGCATTTTACCATACCCCATTCTCGTATCGTGAAAGTTGTTGAATAAATTTATCATTCACCAAGAGACTTTTTATTTCTATGAATTAAGATAGAAGAGATTTAATTTTAACAATAATTAAGTAGTTGAAATTTGATCTCTACTTTCTGTGATCTTTCGCTGTTATTGGTTTGAATGTCACTTCGATCGGTAATAACTTATAAATGTGTTTTTCACTGAAGAAAACATTAGCGCTACCCCATAAAATTTTAGAAGTCATCTTCGTGTTCATAATGTACTCATTTTGTATTTTCATTTTGTATTTTCTGTTAGATAAAAATGTCGAAAAGAAATTTTGCAAAGTAAATTTATAATTTTATTGAGCACAATATGTGTTGAAAACCTTTTTCAACGTAGACTGTGATAATAAAACCTTTACCTCTTTGTGAATAAATTTCCATTAAGATGTTATAACAAGTGTGAAATATGCATTGATTCAAGATGTAGTATTTTGTTATAGATTTATTTTTTCTTTTAATTCTCACCAGCGGCGCATTTTGTTTTTTTGTTCCTCTAACACTGGACTTTTCTGCCCTTCTCCCCCTGGACCTTCTCGAACAGCTGATACGGCGAAGTCGTAAAATGTATCTGGATTTAAAAGGTTCACTACAGCGTTGTATTCATCACGATCATCCCTGACATGGTAAGTGTCATCCAGCTTCCATTCCATGTCACCGGAAGGTTTGTAGTACACAATGTATGCAATAACAGGTGGTGAACCTTTTCCAGCACTTTCATCCCATGCTGCCCAACTGATGGCTATTGTCGTAGGGGAATCGGTTATGAATTTAGGTGCTTCCACAAGTTCTGGAAGGTCTAATGCAATCAGAGAGAACAAGTGAGATTAAATACTAACAACCATGTTCAGCTTCACTCTTAATAATTTGAGAAAATACGTTAGACATTAGGCAAACATTCTTAACAGTATTGAGTTGATATGTGACTGCGTAAGAACATGTAATGCTTCTATGAGGGGCTTTTTCGACGCCAATCGGCTTTGAAGACACCTTTTTTATATGAATAAAAAATCGCTTCAGATGGCTATCCTACACAATAATTAAGATCAAATCTGATTTCTTTTGGAAGGCCAGTGCAGCTGGGGAATCTGTAGATTGGAATAAAACCTCCATCCACTTGACTGCAATATTGGGTACTAGATAAGTCTGGTTCCCGACCTTCAACAGGAATGTGGTAAAGAAAAGATCGAGTTACCGTCTCTAAAAGTGCGCAAATTGTCACATTTGCATAGGTACATTTACTCACCATACACATCAATTGTTATGCTCATAACTGCAACCCTTTCGTTTTCTGAGCGTAACTGGCAGAAAAGTTCAATCTTCTGTTCCACATTCTCTACTTTAAACAACACCGTTTTCTTATCTTCTAAGGTAAAAACTTTTTCAAGATGTATATTTGTTTCGTTTAAACTTTCAGAACTTTTTGACAGGACTATCTCTAGACCTGATAAAGAATTCAATGATCCTTCCACCGCTGTACAGTTGACAGGCACTGGAACTTTAGCATTGACCTTTGAGTATGCTGAGGTGTATAAGCCTGAGGTTTAAAGGGGAAAAAATTGATTGATTAAATTATATGGAACTTCTTATACATAAAGTTATTCTGCCTGAAGTGATGAAATCCGTTGCAGGTGTTTAAAGGGTATTACAGAAATGTAAATGAATTTCAATTCAAAATTTTCTCTTTTCCCAGTATGCATTACACGCACGGTTCCACCAAGCATTTGCGGTAGTTTGGATTTTCCGCATAAGTAGTCCAATGGTGTCTGAATTGACTAACCATGTTATTCACTTATACTTGACTAATTTGTGATGATATCTGACTAATTATGTTGGAATGGACTAAAGAATATCGGTTAAGATTTAGACAAGGAAGCTAAATATGTGTTAGAAATTAATTCAGCTAGGTCAAATATTAGTCAAATATTAGTCCATATTGTTCACCAACATGGTTTGTCAGTTTAGGAACTGTCTTGCCAATTTGTGCTTACAGTGCGGTGAATTCTTGATGTGACTTCATTTTATTTTAAATATTTTAGGTTTTTATTAATGCATGGTATTTGATGTGTGTGATAGTTTTTTGGTAGTTATAGTTAACATTTGGTTTTAAGAAGAACCGTATGGTTGCGTTCAACGGGATACAACTCACAGCTATGTTTATTTACAAAATTAAAGTTTATGATACATAATGTAATGGATCATTGATTGGCTCAATATACCAAGTAGGTATCTTACAAAAGTCATAATATCAATCATAACGAAACTATACAAACATAAAGCTAACACTAGGAGTGGAAGACATGACAAGTTCCAAACTACCTACGCGGCTTTCGATTTCTCCGAGTCTATTGTACTGTACGCTTTTTTGTTTCTTTGAGGAGAATATCTCTAGAAGCCTTTCGCGAATCTTGCCTTCTATCAGCAATATATGTTAACTACCGGTTCTCTGGTGTATTATACTTGTGCACACATGTCGGGAAAATGAAGATATGAATACAAACGGAACGAAAAGGTTGGACACTTTTTTACCCAGGTTCAGGTCAGTCGCTAGGGTCTCATGTTTAGAAGGTTTCTTGGTCCTGAAGTCCGGTTTGATGAGTGTTTTTCCAACTGAAAGAAGCCATCAGACCAGTTTTCGGAGAGAAAAAATACATGAAGCGTGAATGCCTGGTGGAATAAATCTTAACAGAAAAAGGCTAACGACTCTACAAGGAGAGCGCCACCATTAGTTGGTGTGGTTAGTGAAATTTTGCAAAGCCACGACCCCTCAGATAGCCGGAAACGGCATTTCCCAAGTTGATATAAACAAGGCCTACACGGGCATTTTTAGCAGTGGTGGAACAACTTACGTGAAACACTACAGATCTGGAGCATGGGGGATAAACCTTTGAAGTCGAGGAAAACGACTACCCAAGCGGATCGCCACCACTGGTTGGTGCGGGGCGCACAGAAAATAATAAAAAATCACGACCCATCAGGTTACCGAAAAGGCATTTCCAAGGGGCTAGTATAAACAAGGCCTGCATCGGCATTTTCATCACGGGAGGAGTTAGACAAATTAGGAGTCTGTTACAAGGTGGGTCATACAAATAATCCACTTGGAAAAGATTACACCGACGTTTTTAACTGCACTGACGTAACTTTCACGTTGGTGAAGATTTGCTCACCAGTTTGACAGGAATAGGGTAAAAAGAGGTCAGCCCATTGTGGTAAGCATCCACCACTTTTACAGAGTCCTGACTCTTTGTTACACTTTTCTGATGAACAGTGACATTCCTGGTCACATGACGATCCAAAATATCCGTCCACACATTCTTTAGAAGAGAACAGAAGATAAAAAGTTTAAGTTAAAGTTTAATCCTTAATCTAAAGAATCCCAAGACCTGTTTAGCTCACTATTTATAAGAACGACAAAGTTAAACGTTTACTTTTTTATCGATATTATTTTTACAAGTGAGCTTTTTTCCAATCAGTCGGAGCAGCTGTCTTTTGTTCAAGAATTAGTTGTGTGTAAGAATTACGTACTCTTTCTTCTTTTCTCGATGTCTTTAATCTTAACAAAATACTATTCCTCAAACCCATATGTTGTCATTGATGAAAATGCAGTCTTTTGTGACTATAAATGAAAACAAAATCTTTTGATTTAGAGAAACGAAATCATCGGAACTTTTCTTGATATTAGACCAGGGAGTTGTTATTAAGACCTCCCTGATTAGATCTTAGCTTAGCTAAAACCACTCCCTCGTTACATGTTGTGTACATGGATAGCTGTTGCGTCACGTTCTCTTAAACTTCACTTCCTTAAATTACTTTGATCGAAGCCTGTCAAAATTTTAGATTATCTTATCAAAATTTTATTACAGCAGGGAAGGTTAACGATTGCCTTTTCTATAACTGGCAATCCTTAACCTTTGTTAAAATCGTTAAAACTTAACACAAATGGTCCTTGACTTCATCCTACTCGTATCTAATTATTTCAACCTTTGTACCACTCCAGCCACTTACAGTATATCAGTATATTTACTTAGTTACTTTAGTTGAAACTATTTATTTTATGATATATGATCATAAACTTTTATTGTTCAGATAAAACAGCTTATATTTTTCAGGTTTGATTGGAATATCACATACTGGCAACAAAATCTAAGCACACTCAAATGTGTAAATGTGCAGACACGTTAATGCTCCCTTCAAGAAATATTTCAATATTTGTCATAAAAAGAAATTGAAACATAAAAACACCGCGTAGCCCTTGCACTAACCCTGAAAATTCACACCTGTCCATCCAGGGTCGCAGGTGGTGTCTACTCCTTCACATTCACCAGTATACCGGTTAAATTGATTCGATGAACAGTGACAGGACTGCAGGCAGCTGGCTCCAAATGTATTTTCATCACATTCTAAGTTTGGAAAAGTGACGTATCAATTCAAGAATTTTTGCTACAAAGCGTTGTTGTAATCCTAAAGAGGCCTGCAATGACTTCCTTTTTCAAAAAAATGTGCATTTATAATATAATAATCTGTGATTCAAGCACAGAAAGTAATCACAATATGTGTCTTCTAGTAGTGTATTTTTACAGACAAACCTAAGTAATTTCCACTCACACTGTCTTCAAAACATCATTTCCTACCTCATTTAACAGCTAGAATTTTCTGGCTGTAAGGTATATCTACAAGAAAGCATCCACGCTTTCTTCTTTGGAACATCCTTTGGGAGGGGGTTATTTCTTGCAACTTTGATCTCCACTTACAACTTTGCAAAGTTTTCTCGTAGCTTGGTTAAACCATATAAATTTATATAATTAATTTCTTGTCTGCTTTGAGACATTGTGTCAAAATGAAACGGTTTTTCGAAAAAGCGGCCCTACATGCAGAAAACGTATCACAATGCTCTGTGTGAAAAATGTTTTTTCGTCCTTCTTTGGAATATCGCCTTGATAACGCTGTCAGGTTTAGTCTGTGGTGACCAAACACGACCTGTTACCTCCACCCAAACATGTCACATCTACTACCTTCACGAGACAGTTAATATGAATACTTGATTGAACTAAACTTTGTCCTAATCACAAAAAAGATTAAAAAATGCAACCAGAGAAGACCCTATAACGGGTAGGTTATGTTAGGTTAGATGAAGTTTTTACGGCCCAGTTTACAACCAATTGGTTCAAGTCTAGCCGACCACGGTATTTTTTCCAATTGTGGCTCACTGGCTTGTTTCCCTTCCTTATTGCTTATGCTGAGCACCATCCACAATGACAAAAGGTTCCGTTTTCAAAGTCTTCGGTTAGACCCGGCCAGGACACGATCACAACCTTCCGGCTGCAAGTCTGCTACTCTAACCATGCATGACTGGTATGCCGTTGATTTGTTCCGATGCCTAGTTTCGGTGCATAATTGTGTTAGCTATTAACGTACCGCTTCTGGTTTGTTTCATTTGTCAATCGCTTTGTGCCTAGTTATGCTTGTTATGGGTTTTTTATCATTCATTCATACTGAGCGAAAATCTTCAAATCCCGCCGGTCCATTGCGGTCAGATGAACGTGTATTATTCCCAAATCACTTTTCAGAGAAAATGATAAATACCCAGTCCCCGGCGGATGATTACGACATCACACTCAGGTCAGTTGCACTGCCTCATAAACAAAGTCTTATTAGCGTCCCCCAGCCTGGACAATGGCATCGCGTTGTATTCTGCAGGTATTGCGACCAAATATCGTCCCTGTCAGTGTGTCACGGTAGCCCAACTAATTGCTAGCATTGAAACGACACTCGTACTTCCATGTAACGTTAGCCGTCCTAACGTTAGGCTGTGTTTATTATTTGGGCTATGCCTGAAGGCCTAAGACTTGTCACTCGGTTTAACGTCACTTGTTATAATTGGTAACTTATTTCGTTTCTCAATTCAAAACGCCACACGTGTTCCGAGTCTAACAGCTGAGGTAAACTTACACTTTAAAAGACCTGTTCCCAAAACCCACAGAACTTTAACTTTTCAAAGACCCCACCTGCTCAAAGTAACCTTGCATTACGTTGCCTCTGGACCTGTGATTTACAACAAGACAATGCACTTTCGGGGTGAATGCTACCGTTGTATACCCTTGCATTGACTTCGGTCGAGAATTATCGTGCAGCATACAATACACGGTCCACTGTGGTTTAACTATAGATTACTTCTTTTGGGAGAAGTTAACAGAACATGAGGAGTGCTGATTAATCTTAATTCAAACTTTTACAAATTTTTTGGAGCAATTTTACTACCAAGATATTCATGACAATGAAAATTGGAGGGGGTAGGCCTTTCTTTCCATACCTTTCTTGCAGTCCAGTCCTTCATATCCACTGTTGCAACGACATCCAAACGGATGAACCAGGCAAAATAAATGCCCTTTGCACGTAGTTTTATCATCCTCCTTATAGGTACATCTTTGTTCACATGTTTATCCGTACCTGTTACCACCACAGGCTTTGCAAAAGAGAAAACGTTCTTTCATGAGAGAATAAAATGGTAGAGGACCAATGCATTGCAAATACAACTGGGATTCATCGAAGTCTTCTTTGACTTATTACAACTTCTAATCTTCTCAATGTTTCAGGGTTGAATTTATTTAGTTATTATTATTTTGTTTTGTTTTTTTTTTTTCTTGTACTTTTAATTCGATGATTCGTTACGAGTTTTTCAATTCTTGTGATTAAGGCTCCAAGCAACTTTTGATCAGTAAAGGGTATGCACGTTACAGCGACAGTCCTGTGGCGGTTTATGGTTTTCTTGTTAGGGGCCGATGCCAGAAGACCAGCATGTCTTTGGCGAAAGATTTACAAGTGGTTAAGATGAGTCCGACCAGGGAGTTGTCAGGGAAGGATAAACAACGTTCTTAAATAGTCTCTTTGAGACAATGTTTTTTACCAACAGTATCTTTGCTTTTACCCGAAAAATTCGCATATCAATGCTTCGATCAATTAGGATCCGAGACGCATTTCTTACACTCTACTCCTAAACATTTCGTTGCCAGCCGTCATGAAAAATTGTAAAATTTATGTTATTCTACGCAGTCTGAGACATGATGTATTATATCGTTTGGAGACGACAGCAATTACTCCACAAGTTATTTTCTACATTTTTAGCTTAATAATGACAAAATTGTTAAAAATCAGAGGAAAATGCTTAAATTTGAATAATGCGTGCATTTAATGGCAGGAGGACACTGTTAACGCATACTGCTTAGACGTTTCTTTTGGTCATTGGAGAGAAGTAGTCACATGATATTTTACAGTAGAAACAAGGAGACCAATCAAATATCACTTATTGACACCTTAAAAGATATAAACCGTTTCAGCATATACCACTGGAAAATTTGTTTGTTGCATCTCCTTCTTTAACAACAACCTGGTTTATTGACGTATTCATCCATCCTCAGTTTCATTTAGGGTACATATTGAAAAGGGGGCATTTTTGGCTTGGCTAGGTTAGTTAGTTAGTGGGTCAGTGGGTCAGTTTGTCCGTCTGTCAGTCGGTCAATCGGTAAGTAAGTATATATATGTATATATAAGGTCGAAATGCTGCGGAGCACTGTGAAAATGTGTAGGTTCGAAAAGAGGTAGTAAAAAGTGCTAAAAAGTTTGCGGAAAACTCCACGACGTTTCGGGTATAAACCATTCATCAGGTGGCAAAAACCAAACTGAAAAACTAACAGTAACAATTGGACACGACAAACATCAAATCCGAAGCGATCGCTGTAAAAACAGAACCGGAAGAAAGTGGTAGTCAGGAAACACGAGTGCGAAGGATAAATATGTATGTATATGTATATATATATATATAACGCTAATTCCAACCTTAGGGGGAAATTGTTATATCTGCGCGTACATAGGGAGAACAAATAACAATAAAATACATAAGAAAACGTATTCGCCCTAACGTCTAAAAATATACACAACGTTATTTCAATGGCCAGCCATCCGTTCGTGTTAACAGCTTGGTGTCCGTAAATTTGACAACTTTGAAGTAATTGTATCTACTTTGTAAATCTAGGATGGCGCCCTTGTCCGTTTACGTATTCCTATAGAAAAAGTGTGTAGAAACGTTACGGCGAAACTTATATTTCGCCCCAAAAAATTTTCCCGTTAAGGTCGACTTTTCAACAACAACTTACCCCCTAAGTGCCGAATTAGTGAAAAATATATATATATATGTGTATATATATATATATATATATGTGTATATATATATATATATATATATATATATATATATATATATATGTATATATGTATATATGTATATATGTATATATGTATATATGTATATATGTATATATGTATATATGTATATATGTATATATGTATATATGTATATATGTATATATGTATATATGTATATATATATATATATATATATATATATATATATATATATATATATATATATATATAAGGTCGAAATGCTGCGGAGCACTCTTGAAATGTGTAGGTCGAAAAGAGGTAGTAAAAAGTGCTTAAAAGTTTGCGGAAAACTCCACGACGTTTCGGGTATAAACCCCTCATCAGGTGGCAAAAACCAAACTGAACAACCAACAGTAACAATTGGACACGACACACATCAAATCCGAAGCGATCACTGTAAAAACAGAACCGAACGAGAGTGACTGTCAGAAAACAAGAGTGCGAAGGATGAAACACAAATCAAAAAAAAAAAGAAAAAGGGCGTCCTGGATGAAAAATTGCACGTACAAATCGAACATGGTCGGAAAAAAGGGGGAAAAAAGTAGACAAAAACTAGGTCCGGAGAAAAAAATAATTAGGGCTACGCAGTAAAAAATGAGCACGAACGGGTAAGTGTAAAAGGAGTAAAAACTGGCTCAAAATGGGGTGAATATTACAAAAGGTCAATTCTTACATTAAGGCCGTGTTGAGCGAGAGTACCTA